>JACMZG010000002.1:32652390-32673422 GCA_018340805.1 Microvelia longipes | reverse complement strand
TACTAATACATCGGCACAAAGATGATTGAATTCATAGACGTTACCGTTTCTTAGGGACAGTCTAGACAAGTTGGCTAGTAGTGTTACTCACTTAGAGAGCTCAGTAAACATTTTCTGCAGAAGTCATCCCATTGTTTGACAAGAAAGGGTGTGTTTCCGTACGATTATGTAGACTCGCCTAGAGAAGCTTGAAGAGACTAACTTCCACCAAAGAAGCCTTTTACAACAAGCTAAATTTCAGCGAAATTGAAAACCAAGACTACGAACACGCCTCAAAAAGTATGGGAAGCTTTAACTGTAAAACCTAGGAGAGTATTTGCGACATATACCTCAAAACCGATTTTATTCTGGCAGATATATTTGAACGTTTAGACGTTAGCTGTAAAGACTCTTTCCTAGATCCGCCGGGCCATTATTATACACTGCCAAGCCTGTCATGGGATGCCATGCTCGGTTCACCGGAGTCAAGCTAGATTAATAGTAGACTACGAAATGCTTATAAAGCGGAATACGCGGAGGAATATGTCAGGTTAGCCACAGAAAAACGAAGCTAACAATAAATTCTAGAAAATTATGTGAAGAAAAAGAATCTGTTTAATGCCTACTCGTTGACTGCAACAACTTGTACGGGTATGCAATGTCCCAACCGCTTCCAACCGGTGAGTTCAAGTAGATAGAACCAGACGTATTTACCGACTGGAAATTGATCTTACTGATGAATGGCGATGTAGGATACATCTTGACGTTGATTTAGAGTACCCTCAGTCGTTACACAAACCTCAACGATCTTCCCTCTTGTGCGAAAATCTTAAACTCGAGCACGATGTTAACTCGTACCTCATTTGAACGTAGGAAATTATTAGTTTCACTTCCTTGCCTTGAGACAGGCGTAAAAGTTTGGAATTAAAGTGAATGAAATCAATAGAGTTTGATGTTTAAGCAATCATTGGTTAAAGCATATATAGACATTGAATACTAATTTAAGGCCAAGTGCACCTCCGATTTCGAAAAATTTTATACAAGTTGTACAACAACTCGGTTTACCAAGACCATGGAAAATGTAAGAAAGAGACTAAATATGAAGCTGGTAACCAACGAGAAACAGATTGAAAAGGAAGTTTCAAAGCCAGAGTTTCTAGACAGAACAATATATCACGAGAATTTAGCGGCAGTTCATCCACAGAAAAATCTGTAAAGTTTGATAACCGATTTACCTTGGAATGTCCGATACTTGACTTTGTCAAAAATTAAAATGTATTACTTCCATTACGATGTGATGCAACCCTTTTTGGACCAGAAAGGCTTCGCTTAGGGTACATGGACACCGACAGCTATATTTACGAGATAAAATGTCAAGATTTATACGCAGAGTTGGAGAAAATTAAAGATGAATTAGTACTTCAGATCTGGACAAAACACATCTTTGTACTCTCCTGAAATAAAGAAAGTTGTTGGCAAATTCAAAGACGAAGCTAAAGGGAAGCCGATAAAACTCTACGTTGGCATCAAAGCTAAAGTCTACATGATTGAGAAAGAAGACGGAATCATAAAGAAGATTAAAGGAGTTCAGACAGCTGTAGTTAAGAAATGTTATAACGCGTCAAGACTTTTTGACTGTGCGAAAAAAAAAAGACCCTTAGGACCCTGTTAGGCAAATCCGATCCAAAGAACATATTAGGTCAATTGAAGTTAACAAATTAGCTTTAACCCCCTTCGACGATAAAAGAATCGTTATGCCGGACGGTATTAGTACTAGGCTATAGGTATAAAGATTAGGTTCATTTTATATCTTTGAAAATTTCATTTTTGTGTTTATTTAGTTTATAGTATGTAGTTAATTTAAAAAGTGTTTATTTTAAGTTTAGTTTATTTTATAGACATAAAAGTTTCATTTAGTCTCAACGTTAATAAAAAAAGTGTTATTTCAAGTTTTAGTTTACTCATATATAGTTTCATTTAGTTTATAAATATGTAGTTGTTAGGTTAAAGAGGTTCAATTACTATGTAAAAATAAATAAAAATAAAAAAAAAAAATAAAATAAAAAAAAAAATAAAAAAAATTTACAAGTCTTCTGCCTCTTTCGGAAATATAAAAAATAAGTATAGCTAGCCTCTTTCGGATAAGAGTATTTAAGTAGTGTAAGATGGTTGTAAATGTTAGTCTTAAAGATGAAGTTGTTGAAGCACATCACTCGTACCCATTATAAATTTCGACGGTCCTACCGAAAGCAAACAACGTGTACACGGTCCTCTTCTTCCTTACAGTATCAGGTGTTTAATTTGCGGTCCCTCCAATTGTGGTAAAACAATTTATTACTCAGCCTCTTGTACGATCCTGCGGTCTCAAGTTTCAAACATTTATTTATTCAGTAAATCTCTGTATCAACCAAAGTTAAACATTTAGAGGCCGTTCTTAAAGATAGCGGTGTGGGTTACTTTCCCTTTGAATCAAATATCGATGTACCTAATCCCCGAGATACTCTGCCGGATTCAGTTTTTATATTTGATGATGTGGCTTGCGATAAGCAAGACGTAATTAGAGCTTATTTTTGTATGGTAGACACAGTGGAGTCGATTCTTTTTACCTGTGTCAGAGCTACGCCCGAGTTCCAAAACATCTTATTCGAGACAACGTTAATTTAATTGTTCTTTTTAAACAGGACGAACTTAATCTAAAACGTATATATAGTGATCATGTAAATTCAGATATGGACTTTAACCAGTTTAAGCGTATCTGTAGAGTCTGTTGGACACATAGTAAGTACGGTTTTCTAGTGATTGATAAAGATAGTGAGTTGGATCGTGGACGGTACCGAAAAGGATTCGATACATATATAATCGTGTAGACAACCGTTTGCAGTTAGTATAGCGCCAACCATGGAAGAGACAACATTGATGGATATTGTGAAAACTAGGAAAATTATAAAAGAGAAACTCAAGCTCTCAGACGACAAAGAGAGGATGCAGAAAAATATTACAACTTTAAATACAAACCATTGACAGACTGTTGGAAAAAATCAAACCGGGACCATCGCAAAAAGTAATAGTCAAGAGACCTCTCCACGTGGTTACCAAGAGAAAATCTTATCTTCCTCATCTTTCCACTCAGGCAATCAGATCTGCTGGTTATTCTCGTATTCCTATTTGGTCTCCTTCACAACATTTTAAACCTCTAAACTTATCAGAGAGCACTCAATCGGAATCTATTGATGTTTGTTCGTCAATCGAAAGCGGGTCACCCGATAATGATTCTTCAGAATCTCCAACGAGTAGTGAAGAAGCAGCTCCTCCACCTATCCACGGTATGAATCAATCAGCCACGTCATACTTGACAAAACTGGTAAAAATGACCTCTCAGTTGGATAATACCTACGGAGTTAAATACGACGGAGAACATTTTATTTTAGGCGACAGTATTGAATTTAAAAACAATTCGATAGAAATTGACGAGGAAAAGTTTATATGTACCCCAGGTCTTACAGAGCTGTTATTTTCTAATATCCTGAAATGGAAAAAGTTAATAACGATGATAAGGACAAGTACAAATTAATTTTACGAATGACAAACGCCCACAAGTTAAATAGCAGTGCAACTGGAAGTATAATCAGACCGAAAGATAATCCTAAATATAATCAAGTTATAAAAGTATTGTTTCCACTCGCAAAGAAAAAAGGTTCGGGTAAATCAAATCCAAATCAATTGTGGACCGACTGAGACTTTTATTGCCATCGAAACACAAGCATAGCAAGGAAATTGAAGAAATTGAAACCCTTTTAAGAGCAGGAGGCGTCATCGAGTAGTTAGTATACGATAAGATGTCGGACATTAAGACGCAAGTTGTAAAAGAACTCCACAGACCTGTTCGTCGAGTTTTTCCTAGACGCAAAGTAAAGCTCTTGTTTATTGATGATTTATGGCAAGCAGACTTGATTGAAATGATACCTTATTTAAGAGAGAATCGGGGGTTCAGGTATATACTGGCCGTTATAGATTGCTTCTCAAAGTATGCTTGGGCTATCGGAGTCAAAAGAAAAACCGCTAAAGATATAGCAGATGCCTTTAAAGTAATTTTATCTGAACGAAAACCTCGTAACGTCCAAACTGACCATGGAAAAGAATTTTATAATAAACAGTTTAAAAAGCTGATGGAGAGTCACTGTGTAAATCACTATTCGACCTACAGTAATATGAAGGCGTCTATTGTAGAAAGATTCAATGGAACTTTGAAGAATATGTTGTGGAAGGAGTTTAGTTTACAAGGCTCTTACAAGTGGATCGATTTACTCCCTTATTTAGTAAAAAAGTACAACGGAACCAAACATAGGACCATCGGAATGAAGCCAGAATCTGTCTGTACCGCCAACGAAAGTATTGTAGCACAAAATTACAAGAAAATAAAAAGCAAGCAAACACCAAAGTTTAAAATTGGAGACAGTGTACGTGTATCGAAGCTGAAGACGGAATTCCGGAAAGGATATCTACCAAACTGGTCAACAGAAATATTTACAATTCATCAGGTTAAGAAAACCAACCCTTGTACTTATATCCTTAAAGATATGAGAGGACACATCATAACGGCGGGTTCTACGAGCAAGAAATTCAGCCTGCAAAATACTCTGACGTCTATCTGGTGGAAAAGATTTGAAGCGTAAAGAGATCGAGTCTTGGTCAAGTGGTTAGGTCTAGATTCTTCACATAATAGTTGGAGCGAAAAGAAAACGTCAACGTTTGAATATATATTTGACCGCATGAGTACTTTGCTTCAGTTTACATCAAGACGTTGAAGGCGATGCATCGTAAAAAGCTTAAGAAACGAGTTTTAAAGATACCCAAGAAAATTGGAGGCGGAGACAATCAATTGCATATACTATATTCGTTACTTCCCAACAGGTCTTTAACAAATTTCGATCTGAAAAGATACGCAAAGAAACTAAACATACCAAACTTTAGAGGTTTTATATGATAGATACACTGCCCAAGAAGCCCTGGCAAGAAGAAAGAGTAATTTTCAACTTGGGAAAAATTCTACAGAAGGCACTCACTGGGTCTCTTACATCAAGACAGGCGAATACGCTAATTTTTGATAGCCACGCAGGCAAGCACCTTCAGTGTTGGTGAAATATTTACAAGGCGTTCGAATCTCTAGTAATCGGAAAGTTTATCAAAAAGTTGGATCAGTAAACTGCGGTCATCTTTGTCTAGCATTTTTATTAAATCTTACTCAAGTAATGGGGCTGCTCTTCAAGAACCTATATAAACCGGAAAGGAGAACGAAAAACTCTTAGTCTACCACGGACCTTCAAGAGTCAACAACCCTTTCTCGTGAAAATATAAAATTTCTTCTCCTCCAAGGATACAAAGTAGAGCTCAAAAATGGAGGTGCTAAATTTAAGTGAACACCCCGAATTTGACGAATCGATCGAAAGTATAGAATATCACTCTCATTATCCGTACGCAAACTCAAAGCTAGACGCCGGAGAAGAGATACGGATTCCAGTACAACTCCAAGACATTTATACGCTTCCGAGTGAAAGTTTTATATATTTGGAACTATCATTTTAAAGAAGGGAGGAAAACGGCACCGGCGAAGCACAGACTCATCAACAACGCATTCCGTTTTATTCGACGAGATCGGTATGAAATTTGTGGAGTTGAGATTGATAAAGTCAGAAACCCCGGAATGACTTCGACTCTAAAAGGGATTGCATCTCACGCACCTATATCGTATTCCCTAACAAATATGGGATGGACAATACCCTTCAATGAAGTTCAAGAAGAATCATCCACCCGGTACAACGTCTGTCTACCTTTATCCTCGTTACTCGGATTCGCGGAAGATTACCGAAAAGTTTGATAAACGTAAAGCAAGAGCTAATTTTGGTAAGAGCGAGAACGATTCAATTGTTTTGTACAGCATGTTCCATATGTCGATACGGATGCACGGGCAGAAGTTCGCGAGAAAGTTAAAATTGAACTGCTATCGCTTTGTTGGAAAATACCCTACGTTTTCGGTTAACGAAGTTCAGAAACTAAATTTAATTAATTATTTAAAAACAGAAAAAATAATTTCTCTCCATTTCGAGCGTGGGATATGCACGAGTATCCGCTATTACCTACGTCAAACCGACAAGTATGGTCGATTAAAACTTCGACTCAACTCGAGAAACCGCGATTTTTAATTTTAGCCTTTCAAAAGGGTAGAAATAACGTCATTGATAAGGCATCCAGTTGTTTCGATCACTGCGACTTGACAAATGTCAAGCTTTATCTCAATTCACGAGTGTTCCCCTACGATGATTTAAATTTAAAATTCTCCCAAAATAAATTTGCTTTATTATACCACATGTACGCGGCGTTTCAAACGTCGTACTACAACACTTATCAGTCTACCGTACGTATCCTTTACAGATTTTAAGAATAAATGTCCTGTTGTAATCATTGATTGTTCGAAACAATCAGAGTCTATCAAAAAGGGTCCGGTAGATGTGAGATTAGAATTTGAATCTGAAAAAGATTTCCCGGCAAATACTACCGCGTACTGTCTATTGTTACACGATAGATTAGTTCAGTACAACCCCCTGACTAGCATTGTGCATAAAATGACATGAATAGACTTGTCTGGTCGAGGAGTGGGGGTATGTATAAATAAAGAAAGCAGAGCAATAATAAATCAGTATTGCGCAAGATGTCGACCATTTACCATCTAAGTGACGGTAAAAAGGTATTAGTTGTTTAGTTAAAGGTGTAGCTTTCTTGAGATTAGAACATGGTAAAAGAAGTGTAAACATTACATGTCCGATTTTGAGTTGTTGAGATCCGCGAAAAATGAATTAATAATTATTTTGTAAAACGTAGTAAAGAAGATGTACAACTTGATCGAAAATTGGTTTAATAAAGTAAGATTAGTTAATCCTAAATTTCATGGACGTCAAGTAATTATTCGTCCGATTTGTTCGAAAGAAGATGATAAAATATTTGTTGTTTTAAAAAAACCAGAGTGGGATTTATTTTCGAGTTTATTCTTAGAGTTTAATCATATGTTAAATAGCCTTACACTCATGTCTCAGCAGCTGCCGCAAATACGAGATGGAACTCTAGTGTGGCGAAGCGTGCCATAATTGGGTCCCTGGCGTGGATAGCGTCCGTAAACCCATAGAGGGTCCCTGCTGGCATAGCAACCGTAAACCCTCAGAGCGGTCCCTGCGTGGCATGGCGTCCCGTAAACCGCAATATTCCATCTTTTAAGGTCACTGGCGTGGCTAGCGTCCCGTAAACCTATATGGCGCTAACGAGATGTAAGTGTTTGTGTAAATACGTTAAAAAAAATATAAAATACAAAAAAACAAAAATATAAAAAATACAAAAAAATTAAAAATATAAAAATACAAAAAAAATATATAGAGGCGATATTTTTAAAAAGAGGATGGTCGCCATAGTACAGTGCGAGGACGGGGCACTGTACACCTTCCCGATGTGTCTCCACCTTGACGTGGTGGGAAGGCTTTTACTAAGAGAGACACTTATCTAGGGTTGGTAAAGTCCTACTACATCACACCAAAAACCCTCCTGCTTCAACCTATATGGCGGGGACCAATTTTTTATGCAAGCATATTTAATGTTACTGTTATTACACTATGCAAAACATAAGAGGGGGGATATAAAACTATAAAGAGATGATGAGGAGGAGGAGGAGGAGGAGGAGGAGGTGGAGAGGAGGTGGAGGCTCCAGAATGCCCCTTTTGCCCCTACTAACGCTAAAAAACTTTAGGATCGATTTGAGATTACATTGGTATGTAGTCATTCATAAGACTAACATATGTGCCAAGTTGCATCTAATTAGTAGCAATTATTCAATTTTTATCAAATGCCTTGAGTAAGTTATTTAATGAAAAACAAATTAAAAATCTCTTACGTAATATTTTAATAAATTAGTGAACTATTAATGACTTTTTATTATTATTAAAGATTGGGGTTGGAGTTGAGGATAGACCCCATTTGCACTGCGACTGGAAGTCTATTGTACAATCCCCTCAATTAGTCCAGGACAGAATAATCCTTTTCCCGGACTAGGTCTAGGATCTTTAGACCAGTGATTCATTGGTAGAGTCAAACTTAGTGAGAATGCTGCTACCATAGTTGGTGAACCTTTGAAAGGCTAGGGCTTCACATCTCAGAAGTACGTGAGATGCAGTTTCGGTTTCCGATTCACAAAGCTTACACACTGGGTTATCTTTAAAAATACCAATGGTATGGAGATGTTTTTGGAGGTGACAGTGACCAGTCAGTAGTCCAGTTACTGTTCTAAGGTCCCTTCTGCTGAGACTGAGGAGGTCCTCAGTTACTTTGGGACTGGGTCCTTTTAACATATGTTTACTGTGCCTCATGCCAGAGGATTTGTTCCAGTGGTGCAGGTGATTGGTTAAAAACCAATCTTTAATTACACCTTTAGCTATAGCTTTCGGTATGGCTACTATGGGTTCAGGGTCCACAGGAGTGGTCTCAAACCCCTTTATTAATGACTTTAGTTATATAATTATTTTAATGGCTAGCTAACAATTATTTGTGTATAGCTTGTGTATATTTGCTATACACACATAATTGTTAGCTAGTCATTAAAACAATTATAGAACTGAAGTCATTAATAGTTCACTAATTTATTAATATGTGTGAGTTCTATAAACTTAAAAGTGAGACTAAGGAGACATTTCTTACGTAATAAATAATTATTCTAAGTTTCGTTTAAATAGAACAAGCATATTCATAATTTTTGTTGCATCATAAAATTTAAGTCAGTGCCTGAATAGGTGACCGCTAGAAATAAAAGTCAGGACAAGCAAAGCGAGCCAGAAATTGTATATTCTGAAGACAAGCAAAGCGAGTTTGAAGTTGGGATGAGCGTAGCAAATCCGATATTACGAGGAAAATCTCATAGGTACCCCGTACCCGATTTTTTCATTTAAATTAATAATATAAAAACAACTAATAATATTTTTACTACTTTATTGCTAAAAAATAGTTTATACAATAAAAGCAAAACCTACACAAAAATTCAAATATGAATAGTTGAAAAGGTTTTGAAGGGCAGAAAATGTTTAAACCTTTTGCTCTAATCCTCATGAGTGAAGTTCCCCAGAGAGGAAAGCATCTAAAGTAGAGAAGCATAGGGCCCCAAGAAATAGACAAGGGATATAAGAGCAAACATAATTTGACTTGCTTATGTTTTATTTTAAACATATTTCAAGAAAGAAGTACATTTATCATATGTTCTTTATAAAAATATTGTTTAAACTATTCCCTGACTTTTGTCTACATACTTGGCTAACTTTACATTTCTATTATAAGTTCAACGCGTTTTATAATTTAGTTTTTAGCCATTTTTCTTAGAAAAACGGTTTATGTATGTATGTAAGTGCGAGATTTTTGTTCCTACAGGTTTGTATGGGACACAATAACTTATATCCATCGGATCAAAATGAAATGTGGTACAATATAAACCTTATTAATGCCACGAACCCTATGTTTTTAAAAATATGTTTGACGTTCTTAACTCACAATAATGACTCAGCAAAAATTTTAAAAATTCGTGAATGATAAAAAATGATTTGAACAGGCTAAAATTTAATAACTTTAATCAGGCTAATTTAAAATATTAAGGCTAAACTTATTTAAGTATTTGATTTACTAACACTACTATGTATTCTCCCCCGTGCTATGCTCTAAGATTATATGAATAGTATTTGTATTAAAAAGATTTCCCCAACTTTAATTCATTCTTAGAGGATGGTAGATGCAACCCACCTGAGGTTGTTCGCGCAGGGTTATACCCTGCGGCCTTAAAACGGTAATTTTATTTAATTTTTTAAATAAAAAAATAATTTAAATGTATATTCAAATGCCATTAAAAGTTTTGAAGTTATCGATTGACATTTTCTTTAAATAGAACTTTTGACAAATAACGTTTTTGACTAATTCATTCCCAAGATGTTAGAAATTTATAAATTCTATCAACTTGATGCGTTCCGACATTTGCTAATACTGTGTCAATATGTCACTACAGTAAAATGGAAAAATGAAATGGGAAAAGAACCATGTGCCCGCGACGTGGGCTCTAATACCGTCGCCGCCAAGGGGCTGAAGAAATCATGGTATCAGTACAGATATTACACAAATAATTCTGGCACGGTGGTCCGCATGTTGGGCGAATTTCCTTTGGATGCGTGTTTCCGTGCTTTTTACATTATATAAGTTTACAACTAGTAAATAAATAATTCCGGCGCGGTGGTCCGCTGTCTGAATTTCATTTAGAATGCGTGTTTCCGTGCTAAACAACCCATTTCTTGCTTATGCAAGAACCATGCCCATTGCGTGGTTCCGGTTCATGCTTTAGAACCTAAGCAGTTACTCAATTGTCAAGCACTGCTCGTAACTCATTTTGTCTGTATTTTCCAAAGGAAATGCGCTAAAACCTTTAAACATAACTGACTAAGCTTAAAGATAAGTAACTAATCTTTAAACTAGTGCAAATAATAGTGCGTACTTCTAATTTTAGAGGCATAGTTTTGTACAACAACTGGATGATTATGCGCATTTCCTTTGAAAAATACAGACAAAATGAGTTACGAGCAGTGCTTGACAATTGAGTAACTGCTTAGGTTCTAAAGCATGAACCGGAACCACGCAATGGGCATGGTTCTTGCATAAGCAAGAAATGGGTTGTTTAGCACGGAAACACGCATTCTAAATGAAATTCAGACAGCGGACCACCGCGCCGGAATTATTTATTTACTAGTTGTAAACTTATATAATGTAAAAAGCACGGAAACACGCATCCAAAGGAAATTCGCCCGACATGCGGACTACCGCGCCAGAATTATTTTTAGTTGTAAACTTATATTAGGTAAAAAACGATAAAAAATTATTGTCCCTACTAGGATTTGAACCCAGGTACTCTGGGTTTGAGAGCTCGCATCCAAAGGAAATTCGCCCGACATGCGGACCACCGCGCCAGAATTATTTTTAGTTGTAAACTTATTTAGTAAAAAAAAACGATAAAAAATTATCGACCCTTCCAGGATGTGAACCCAGGTACCCTGAGTTTGAGTGTCGTATTGACTCCGGACCACTGCCATTCAACTCAGAGCCCAAAAAACATTGAAAACAACACCCTACTCGAAATTTAATTTTCAACGACCGTAATGTTGGTTTCTATATTTTTTGTGGTTTTTTCGACTTTTTAGTAACTTAAAGTGGTCGTATTGACTTCGGACCGGTTTCATTCGATTCAGCGCCCAAAATTACATAGAAAACGACACCCTACTCGAAATTTATTTTTTATCGACCTAAATTTTGGTTTTTGGTAGTTTACAATGGTTTTTTTCGATTTTTAGGTCACTTAGAGTGGTCGTATTGACTTCGGACCGGTTTCATTCGATTTAGCGTCTCAAAAACATAAATATTGACCTTTTTCGCGGCAAAAAATATTAACCCTGAATTTTGTGATTTTTGAAAATTTTGCTGACTCAGCAAACCGGGTTAATGACGTCACAAAAACCTGGTTTTCAATAGGGTTCGTGTCCTCCTGAAGGTTGATTTTTGTACTAAGTTTGGTCAAAAAATATTAATCCGTTCGTATATATAGTATATATATATTATATATATATATATATATATATATATATATATATATATATATATAATATATATATAATATATATATATATATATATATATATATATTATATATATATATATATAATATATAATATATATATATATATTATATATATATATATATATATATAATATATATATATATATATATATATATATATTATATATATATATAAAGTCTCGCAAAATTTTTTTTTTCGTCATTAGGGACCTCTGAAACGGATTTGTGTCGTGGTCCGAGGTTCGAATTCCGCCATGACGCCTATCCCATTAGCGAATTTTTTCCCAAAGGAAATTCGCTAAAACGAGTAGTGCGTAAAATAAATTTAAGAGTTAAGTTCAATGGACTCTGAAAAATGTAATAAGGGATAAGAGACAATGAAGAGAGCAGTCCGAGTTATTTAGATTAAATTATTTCATTTCATAGCTTTCGCACAAGCGATGCTTTGCATCCTCAATTCATTTAATAATATAGCGAACAAAACTAAAACCAATTACAAAACAAAAATCAAAAATACATACTAAACGAGGCAAAAAAAGTACAAACAAACGCAATTACATTATTAAAGTTATAGTGCGGTACTCTACAAAAAGTTGTATAGCGTCGAGGACTGTATCCGGCGGAGTAACTATGTTCTGATTTTCGGATTTTTGAAATTTCATATAAATGGCGTAGGAACTGCGTGATGGAGCGAAACAATAGGCTAAAATGTATAAAGCAATGCATAAAATAAACTCACTTAAATTTAAAGTTGATTTTGGCTTAGTTTTATGACAAAATTGTATATGCGTATGATTTTAAGAAGAATTATAGGGAAGAGAAAGTGTGATTTTATTATATTGTGAGCCCTTGTGTATTTAAATTGTACTATGGTTTAACTGGTTAGCTATGGTGAATGGTAATCGGCGAAAGAACGGCAGAACGGAAGACGCGATGTCTTAAATTTGACCTCAAACAAAAGTAGACTTCATAAATAGTTTATATAGATGAAGCGCGGACACTCAAAATAATAAAATTTTATTGGATCAAATATTCTCAACCGATCAGAGTTTTGGAGGCATAGTTTTGTTTACCCAACTAGATAATTATGCGCATTTTGGATAATAATTTTTATTTTATATATATTAAGTTTCATGAAACGTATGTTTTCGTCATTAGGGACCTTTGAAACGGATTTGTGTCGTGGTCCGAGGTTCGACTTCCGCCATGAAAATCCCATTAGCGAATTTTGCGAATTTTATTCCGAAAGGAAATTTACTAAAACCTACTAGGGGTCAAAGGCGTGGGATCACTTAGATCGCTATTTCCGAGGGTAACTTTACGAACACAAGTCTGTTTCATATACCTCCGTGAGGAGCGGCTGAAGGCGGATTCATTTTCAAATTAAACCTATGAGAATTTAATTCACTTTGAACAGTGTTATTGTAGGCAAGTTTGCTAAAAATCAAATACATGTCATCGAGATAAGATAAGCCCCTTTAATATTGGTACCGCAATCAAAATATAAAGTATAAATCGGACCACATCGAGAAATAAATCGCTTTAAAGCGCTTCAAAACGCAGCTGTAGACAAATCCGATGCTACTTCGACATATATTGCTTTTACACTTAAACAAATATATACTTAGTAGGTACTTATACAATGTATTTTTTTTAAAAAGTGACATGGAAAGAACCTGTATAAAACACTAGTGTGCAGTAAAGGCTTTGAATTGAGTCACTCTTAGTAACAGTAAGTTACCTATAAGGGGAAAAGTCGGTACAAAGCGGTACAAAAAGCGAGTATTACAAACATTTAGTAGATAGCGACTCAAGCCTCCAGAATCCAAACTTTTTGCCTTATGAATGACCAAACATAAGATGACCCTGTATAAAAGTTAGAAACATGGTAATCAGTAATTATTGATTTACTTATATGGTCTCTTTTTGGTAACAAAACAGGGGATTTTCGAGCATAACTAAAATTTAAGAAAGTAAGTCAACCACCTTCCCGAATTAAATTATATTTTTCATCAATAAAAGGATTTAAGTTTTTTTTTAAATAAGACGGACATGGTTTTCGTTTTAGCTATAATTAAGTCATACTCTAGAGAAAAATATTCGTTTTGTATAAACTGAACTATTAATAAATAAGGTTGCTTAGTTTTAACTTTAAACTAAGGCCCGTATTCAAAAACATTTTCCTAAAATTTTCCTTACCTAAACCTAATATTTTCCTTAAGGCCTCCTTAAAGGTTCCTTAAGGAGAATGTTAGGAAAATGTTAGGTCTCCTTAAGGGTTCCTTAAGGAAAATGTTAGGTCTCCTTAAGGGTTCCTTATGGAGAATGTTAGGTCTCCTTAAGGGTTCCTTAAGGAGGATGATAGGAAAATGTTGGGTCTCCTTAAGGGTTCCTTAAGGAAAATGTTAGGTTTAGGTAAGGAAAATGTCTTTGAATACGGGTCTAAGTTACTTTTCTTTTAAACTAACATTCAAATTAAACTTTCAAACTAAGTTAAAAAAAATTAGGGATCATAGTAGGATATTATGAAACACTTAAAAACTACCTTATGCCCGATAAGGTAATTAACTGCACTTATTTGCCCACAATCTTTCAATAAAACAATGTTTGACTTACACCTTTCATTCCACAAGAGTGTTGGTTTAATTAAATGTTCCTTATCTCGGCAACTTTCCCAATAATTATTGTAAAAGTAACACGTATATTGAACATTGTTTTACTCTACATGTCAACATATGCCACAATACATTGCACTAGAGTCTGATTAGTATCGCATACCTTAGGAAGCAATATAAATTCAAAACTGTCATGTTTGTATGCTTCATCTTATCTGGAATATTTAGCTCTATAATTCTATTGAAGAATATTTGTATAATTAAAAGTAAGACTACAAGAAGCATTGATTTTAAGGTTATTTGACTGTGCTCTAAACTCAAAAGCACTTAAGCTAAAACACTTCCTGCGAATAATAAAGTAAAATAGCTCAATTAACATTAGAATAAAAGACCTACAACATATAATAGAATAATAGACCTCCAACAGTATAATGGAATAAAAAACCTCCAACATAAAATAGAATAAAACACCATTCAACATGTAATAGAATAAAATACCTCCTACATAAAATAGAATAAAAGACCTTCAACATTAGAATAAAAAACCTTCAACATATAATAGAATAAAAGACCTTCAACGTATAATAGAAAATAAGACCTCTAAACATTTTTTTTTAATTAGTTGTCTTTACCTCTAACATTTAACATTATAACCTTTAACATATAATTATTAGAATAAAAGACCTAAAACATAATAGATTAATAGACTCCAAAAAAGGAAAAAAAAAGCACAAAAAAAAAAAAAAACCTCTAACAATGTAAAAGAATAAAAGACCTCTAACATAAAATAAAATAAAAGACCTCCAAAATATAATTGAATAAAACACATTCCCACATGTAATAGAATAAATGACCTCAAACATAAAATAAAAGACCTCCAACATATAATGGATTAAAACACCTTCCCACATGTAATAGAATAAAAGACCTTAACATAAAATAAGATAAAAGACCTCCAACATAAAATAGAATAAAATACCTCCAACATATAATAGAATAAAATACCTTCCAACATGTAATAAAATAAAAGACATCCAACAAAAAACAATTATTGAGACATCCAGCATAGGATAGAATAAACCTTCAACATATAATAAATGGAAGCCCTAAAAGTTTGTTTAATTAGTGGTCTTTACCCTTAACATTGAATAGAATAAAAGACCTCCAATAACCCGACCCTAAAAGTCGTTGTTTTTATGACTTCATTAACCTGCATTAATGACAGAAAACATTTCAAAAAACCATAAAACGCGGAGAGAGAATCCATAGGTTAAGCGGAAAGGGTCTTTTTGCCATCTTTCTGTTTAAATGTTTTTTTTAATAATGGAAATTCGCTAAAAGCATTTTGTTAATAAAGTGTATAGATTCTTTGAAATTGCATTCAATCTTTAGAAATGAAACTAAAGTGTAAACAATTGAGCAAAATCAGACCGTTTTATCAATGTGTCAGACTTCTCTAGTTTTTCAAAGTCTACAAAGACAAGCGAAACTTTACTGCCGAGGCAGTGAAGTATTTCTTCAATTGCTTTCAATCTACTCGGAAATTCTTGGATGAGATGCTTTATCTCGAAGGTATTTCGAGTCAGGAATTCTTTTCGAATGTTTCTCCTAACTTGGTCTTTTTCTCTTTAATACTAACCTGTGAATTTTGATACTTTGTCAAACACTTTCTAGAGTTTAATAAAAATATATTTTTTCCGGATACCTATTTTCCCTTTAAAAGTAAGTATTTGTGAATACCTTCAAAATATTTTTTGACTGAATATCATTTCAATATTGTGCTCGCTAGTGAAGAAAATGTCAATAAGTATGAGAAAACAAGATCTCTGTAGAGTCAAATTTCATATTTTTCCTTGTGCTTTGCGTTTATAAAATATAAACAAAATAATACCTATGTATGTACTTGTCTTTATGTGTATGTGTGTATAGAAGGATACGTTCGGCATAATAATTATTATTTAATAATCTACAAGGTGGGAAAATGTATCCCCCCCTTTATTAATTTTAAACCGTATAAGATGATTTTTTTAAGTAGGTAATGACTTGTAAATTTTACTGTAATACGAACACTGAAGTTTGTTATTTTTGCAATCAGAGTCTAGCACCTTAATGGCCCTCTACGACACCTAACCTAGAAATTTTTAAATTGGACCCTATATTTTTTATTAATTTATCGATTCTATGACGACAATAACTACCTCTATGCTCTTTGATTTATTTTCTGTACCTAAAATTGTACCTCTCGAACAATTAAATTGTGTCAAAAATAAAAAAAAAACAATTCAGATGAAATTTCCACATTTATATATTATTAATTAATATCCTAATAGCTAAGAAATTCTAACAGTTATTGGGAGACAAAACAAGATCTAATATTATATTATCAATCCAGTTCAAAATTAAAAAAATGCATTCTCTGTTTCAGGCCAACGGTTCATTTCTACGAGGTCCAACATTACACTACGTAGGTAGAGAAGGTCTAGTTAAAACTACACTAGGTCTGAGATTCAAAGTAGATAGAAAACAATTTACACAAGGTGACATCAAGCTGAAATGTCTAGCAGCGATAGCTACTGTGTATTGGAAATCAAACGAAGAGAGTATAGAGGGTGAAAAGCCACAAAAACCACCCGTCCTAGAAGTCAAAGATAATCAGCCCTATTCTTCAGTATCAACACCAGGTACATTGCCACATTAAGATCAAGATAAGAACTTAAAAAGCGCAGAGGAAAGTGTCAACACTTGCTTCAAGCATACGTACTACCATAATTAAAATTGACTTATTCGTCACTCTCGATTAAAGCACTAACCTCATACACAAATTATTTTTTTAAGGTTTAAGTTTAATTAAGAACAAAAGCTCTGTTACTGAAATTATTTCAATATTAATATCTATACCATTTTCTACGGCAAGTAAGAGCAAAAGCTCTTCTACTAAAGGTATGTCAATATTTAAAACGTATTCTACGGTAAATAAGAGCAAAAACTTTGTTACTGAACCTATGGTAACATTTATAAAGTTTTTACGGTGGAGAGCAAAATAAATGTTACTTAAACTTGTTAATATTTATAAAGTTTTCTACAGTAAATAAGAGTAAAAGCTTTTAAAGCTAATTTTGTTATGAACCTATGTAATATTTATAAAGTTTGTTGAGCTTTGTTACTGAACCTATGGTAATATTATAAGTTTTCCACGCAAAAGAAACTATTGTTTTCACGGAAATAAGAGCAAAAGCTTTGTTACTAACCTATGGGATATTTATAAAGTTTTTCACGGTAAATAAGAGCAAAAGATTTGTTAACTGAACCTATGGTAATATTTATAAAGTTTTTACGGTAAATAAGAGCAAAAGCTTTGTTACTGACCTATGGTAATATTTATAAAGTTTCTACGGTGAAGAAGAGCAAAATAAATGTTACTTAAACTATGTTAATATTTATAAAGTTTTCTACAGTAAATAAGAGCAAAGCTTTGTTACTGAACCTATGGTAATATTTATAAAGTTTTCTACGGTAAATAAGAGCAAAAGCTTGTTACTGACCTATGGTAATATTTATAAGTTTTCTACGGTAAATAGAGCAAAAGCTTTGTTACTGAACCTATGGTAATATTTATAAAGTTTTTTATGGTAAAGGAACAAAAGCTCTATTACTATAGCTATGACTTTAGGGAAAAGGTTTTCTGCATTGAATAAAAGCAAAAGCTCTGTTGCTGAAATTATGTCTACATTTTTATAACGTTATCTACAGTAAGAAAGAGCAAAAGCTCTGTTAATTAATCTATATCCTTAGGTATAAGGTTTTCTACATTAAGTAAAGGCAAAAGCTCTGCTTCTATAGCTATGTCTTCAGGTAAAAGGTAAGGAACCCTGAAGGAGATTTAACATTTATAACATTTTTCCTAAGGAAAATGTTAGATTTAGGTAAGAAAAATGTCGCTGAATACGGGCCTAAATCTCTGTAACTGAAACTATATCCTCTAGGTTTAAGCAAGGGCAATTGCTTTGATGGGCAATAGCTTTGATAGGCAATACCCTATTGTATTAATTTTCACGTCATAGTAGCTATCAAGCTTATCATGATCTAATAATGTTTGACAGCTTATATAATTGGTTCTTTATAGCTATTACAACGACCTATTTCCACCCTAAACAGTGTTTGAGCCAAAAATTGTTTTTTTGGACGAGGGTGGGGGTAACGGGTCTTCATTGTTGTGTCGAATACAAAGAACAAATTTATTTATTGATAATTACAGAGAGGCAACGACAATTTCTTCAGCAATAAAACAGGTTTACAGTCAAGTTTCATAATCTTCCTTTACGTCATAACTTATCAAATTAAATGACTCTTAACTTTTGCTTTAGTTTTGACAAAACCAGTGGTTTTTGTCGGGCAAAACAAACTTTAAAGTTAACATAAAAGATTCAGTTAAATTCCTAAAAGAACAGTTTTATAAACGGAGTATAAACGGAAGTAAAATTGTTCACATTTTTAAGACAACAAATTTTATAGGGACCTCTATTTAAGTTTAGCCTTGAAAAAGATTAAATTATATCGAAAGCTCGGCAAAATTAGTTTTTTGTATTATTAGGACTATTTCTCCTCAAAAGCTTGAATATTCATTTTTAAATATTTTATATGATTAATTAAAGACCGCAGCTTGATAATTACAAGAAAAAGATGAAAACTTGCCGTATTAAAAATTAGCTCCAAGAAATAAAATTTTTAAAAGTTGTTAAACCACTATAAGAGAAATTTTACTCAAGGAAATCGTATTATTATTTTATTATATTTTTACTTAATTTTATCTTGCTTAGTTATTAAGTTACTGGTTGACATAAACAGATGTCCATTGCTTTCTTTTAATAAAATTTCTTTAATGCAGACCGGGTAAAATAAGCTACAGAATTCCCTGGCAGATTGCCTGCTGCCAAATTCCCTGGTTATTTTACCGGTATTTTTTCATCTTCTTCGAGACTTAACAACTAAAACCAATCGAGTTGGCAAACGAACCAAACAGACTAAGACTAGACTTGAAAGTTTTGTAAGACTTGTTTTAAATTTATTTTTTATCCATTTTTTCTAGAGGTTTTTAAATAGAGATTTTTCTAGACTAGATTAAATAACTTGTGATAGACAAAAAATTGGCACTAGTTAAAATTTAATAACTGAAGTAAATTATTTGTCAAATAGGCTCAATAGCTACTAAGTTTAACAAGAATAATTTAGTAATTACAATTAATTAATAGAAAAAGGTATTTGCATTTTTTTCCATAAAAATGTTTGCTCATAAAAATGTGATTAAATGTGTTTAAAAAAATATATTAAGCTGTAAAAAAATATTTAATCTAATTTTAAATAGTCGAAATAAGCATTTAATAAAGAGGAGAGGGGAATGGGCAAGAGAGTGGGGTGCAAACGGAACTGTTCTAAAGGTTGGGTCGTTTAAGGTACAGATGGGTTTTTAGTTGTAGTGGGAAATATCGTAAGATCAACAGTTTGCTTACAGTCAATAGAACTGTAAAGAAGACTGAACAAACAATTCCGTGTTCCATTAATACAATGCCTCAGGAACGTGTGACTACCGGCTGCCCAGTATCATCTTGTTGACAGTATAGACAGCCTTCCCAACCCTTGGGTCGCGACCCAGATTGGGTCGCGAACCGAATTTTTGGGTCGCCAAATCTTTCTATTATTAACAATCCCAAAAATTACCAAATTTATCGTAAAAGTTTTATAAGCAACAGATTTGCTTTAACAGATATTATTTTTAGAAATTTTGATAATACTTTAAACATGCGATTAACAAAGAAGCCGCGGCCAAAACATTTCTTAGAAGTCCTTTACCGACAGAGACACCCGCCTTAAATTCTTGCTAAACTTTGATGAATTGTTAATCCACTATGTTATACTGGTGTGTTTAAAGTTTCTTATTACTTCTTTTAACAGGTTTGGGTTATTAAATATAATGTTCAATTATATGTGAATTTGGTTCTAACATACATCAATGTGGTTTAATTTTCGCGTACAACGTTTTATAATTATAATTGTTTCACCAGTTTATTTATTTTAGTGATTTCCTTTGGGAATTTTTCGCTCAAGAAATAGGCGTCTTGGCGGAAGGTGACCTCGGGACCACGACACAAATCCCTTTCAGAAGGTCCCTAATGACGAAACATACGTTTCGCGAGACTTTATTATATAAATGTATTTCTAGACACTTTCATGTAAACACTCTCTCTTCCGAACTGATTAATATTTTTTAACCAGACTTAGTACAAAACTCAACCTTCGGGAGACACAGGTTTTAACCTATTGAAAACCAGGTTTTTGTGACTCATTAAACCGTTGCTGAATCAACGAAATTTTTATAAAATCGGCAAATTTTCAGGGTTAATATTTTTCACCGCAAAAAGGTCAATAGTTATGTTTTTGAGACGCTGAAATCAACTTAACCGGTCCGAAGTCGCATACGAACCACTTAAGTAACCAACAAAATCGAAAAAAAAATCTGTAAATTACCGAAAACCAAAATTTAGGTCAATAAAAAATTAATTTCGAGTAGGGTTGTCGTTTTTATATGAATTTTGGGGCGCTGACATCAAATGAACGGTCCCGAAGTCAATAAGACCACTTTAAGTTACCAAAAAGTCGAAAAAACCCTAAAAAATTACGAAAACCAAATTACGGTCAATGAAAATTAAATTTCGAGTTAGGGTGTCGTTTTCCTGTTTTTTGGGCCTCTG
>JACMZG010000002.1:32580286-32639873 GCA_018340805.1 Microvelia longipes | reverse complement strand
AGAAAAAGCTTGTAACCTACTAGTGATTTTAATAAAATTGTATGAATATCGCTAATAATTACTTATCTACACTTAATAATCAATACGACAAAGTCTCTCCACAAAGTTAATTTGATAAAATTCTAAACCGAGCTTAGTAGCTTCTACCAACATATAGCTCATGAACAACACATTAACGCCGACCATAAAGCAGATTTTATTCATTTAGTTCCCAAAAGTAGGAAAATAAAGTCCCTTGAAAAGTTTGAGATTTTGAGGAGTCAAAAGCATGCGGGTGATCTTAACCTGAACGCTAAAGGAGCGGGTTCTATGATAATCAGAACGCTTGCTTGCACAACGCCCCCTCTGCGAACTGACCGTTTGAAACTTACCTCAGTCTCAGTCATAATATAGACTCACCTATATCTATATATTCTTCTCTCCGGTTTGTTTTATTTTAGCTTTAATTTATTGTTTTTATACTTTTTTGTATGTTTTGTCATTTTTTTAATTCTTCTTTTAAGTTTTTTCTAGTCTCTTTTACTTTTTGTTTTTAGACACTAATGATGACCGTTTAGGTTGTAAGCCGGTTTTGAATTTTATCAAAGCAACTTTGTAGAGAGTCTTTTCGTATTGAATATTATAATATACTCCATCTACGCTTTACCTTAATAACTTAATCTACACTTGTACATTAAGGAATCAAATTTCTTGAATTTATTAGTAAACTTGTAGCGTCTTACTTGTATTATACAAGACTTGTACTTTTGTGAAATGGGGTCCTGATTTAGTTTGTAAGAAGGAAAACTTGAAACCGATTCTATTACCGGCTCTAATATCAGACCCAATATTTTCCTTAGGTCTATAAGAATCAACACGTAATACAAGTAAGTGAGCACGTTTAGCTATACTAGCGAGCTTACAAGTAGGCAATAGTAGTAAGAAGATATTATTGCCTAAAATAGTAGGTTTAGATTCAAGCTGTTTAATCTAAACCTCATATTGCATATGTCTTATTATGCAATATGAGATATGACTCGTTAAACGCAAAAAAGAAAAAATATGGTTTATACACTTATAATCTTAGTTTTCTAATCAATCCTATTCAATGTGTTACAATAATATTAATACAATTATAAATTTTCAAAAATGAACTTCTATGTCTAAATACAGTTACCAAGTACCCCTTTACAATATACTATATATAGAAGGAGCACTACTGATAACACGAAAGCCCAATTCAACTTCGCGATTCAAAGTCCGTAGCAGCGCCACCGTCGCTGATAAGAAATTGATAACGGAAGGGTGATCGTTGTGAAAGTCCTTATGGGAGTTTTTTGGTTTTTCTTATTTGTGATGATTATTTCTTTAAATTTTTTTATCAAAGTGCTTTAATTTAATTAATTTTTAGGGTGTATGAACTCAGTAGAATCACTATTTCGTTGAAATAGGGTTTTTATGGGTTGTCACGAGCATTTAAATTGAAGTGATAAGAATGGTGAAAATCAACAGTATAGTGTTTTATTTTTAGTTATTGTTATTAATGTTACTTTTTAAATAATTTTAGTTTACACAAACACACAAATTACCTTTTACTTGCATTAAATTGTTTAAATAAGTTGTTACTGGTATTTAAATTAATTGATAACAAGCCGATTTTCACCATAATGGTGTTTTAATTTATCAATTAATTTTATTTACACACTAAAATAATAAATAACTCAATGAAATTCACGTTTTTTGTAAAATGTTTGTTTAAATCATCCGTTTAGGTTTTATTATTTCTGGGTTAAATCGGACAATCCAAGTCTGTTGTGATAAGAGCCTAATTCTATATTTAAAATCCTGGAATAATCGAAGTATTCTTATCTATGAAATATTGGCCATTTTTTTAGCACCGATGGTCGTTCTATTTTTAACCTCATTTATAACAAATTTAACGAACAATAAAGGAATAAAAGAAGAATTTTCACGACTCCCATGCTAATCCTATGATAAAAAAAAATTGACCACCCTTTCTCGTTTTCCCGCGCCATTGGTATTGCCAACCTTACAACTATCCTCTTTGAATCGCGACTAGTGATCTTAAGTAATGCTGACCCCCTAACAATATATACATTTGGCAATACTTCCGGTTGCTGATTATTATTGTTCTATTTTAATTAATGATTGATTATTCAATGAAATACTAATATAAATATCGGTGAATTACAATATTTTAAGCATTTTGAATTGTAGTTTTACGTTTTTAATTAAAATTATATTAAAAGTAGTCCTCGTCAACTAAATGTAAATTCTTTTATTCCGCTATCCTTTTGCTATCTAAGACTGGTTTTATTAAATACTCAGCAGGTGTTTAAGTTATTATATTTGTTCTTTACGATTTTTCTTTATTAATGGGATTTTATGACGTATATTTAAAAAATAATGTTTTGTTGTTAGGGTGGTACCCTCTCATGACCAACCAGTCAACCGGCTTTCGTGTTATCAGTAGAATTACATTTGTGTTTACGGTCGTCATATGCTCCTTCTATATTAGTATTATTCTAAGCATGTACCACTCAATTACTCCACTAAAATAAATTAAATGTCTTTCATTGTTTATACCTACCTTAAGTTTACATAAAATAAATTTATAATTATTATAAGAGTTTGTAACTAAAATTGAATTTAACGTAATTTATACTCAAGCGTTATAAACTTAATTACTTGTTCAGACAAATAATTTTTATAAAATATAATTTTTGTTAAATACAGTTTCTATGTAAATTTAGATGTTTAAAATTGTTATAATGTTGTTTCTTATTTGTATTGTTTACACGTTTTCACTCGTCTCATAGACTATATAGCAGATAGAGAAGCATATAGAAGAAGTGTGGAATGACAATCTCATCTATTTTATAAAATATTCCTAAACTATTAACAAACTTTTAGCTAAATTATTTTTGACTAAATATTCATATTACTTAAAAATAATTTAATAAAGTTAGATAGTATTATATACAAGCTTAATGATCCAAAGTCAGTAGAATAACAAAATACCAAGTATATTTGAAAACAAAAAAATTGTTCATTCTGTATCAGTGTTTTTTCATTGTGACAGATTTCCTTTATACAAGAGGTGATCAGACTCATGTGACTATGAAATAAGTTTATAGAGTCTCTGATCCTAGCTTTTCTAATGTCTTACTCATAAAAGGCGATGAAGGCTACAGACTACTCTAGTTATAGATTACTCTGACTATAGACAATAGATACTTAAACAGTAAGACTGTCGACTTAATGGTGGGAAAATTTGAATTCCGATCGACACTAGCGCCGCGGCAGACCTACTTTTCAACTGAGTAGGCGTGGATTAATTTCCCGCTCTTTGCCTACATTCCATTCGAAATTATCTTTTTATACATTCTAGTCATACTTCTAACTAGCGGAAGCGCTTTACGCGGTTTTCGTCGTATTTAAACTTCCACAGATCCCTTCTGATAGCAAATAAGTTTACATTTTATTTAGGTTATTTAACAATTTAATCGATTTAATCAGGTGAACATTAGTCGCTAAATTATCCACGTGCTTGAAGATAGATTTTGGCATTAAAAGTCAACCCCCCTGACTCTGACATAAGACTATAATATGCATTATTATGACAGTATAAATAACAGATTGAGCGTAAAACACTCTAAAAGAAAATGATTTTTTTTTCTTTCTTGTACAGAAACTAACATACTTTTTAATGGAATTACAACACTTGGCACGAGAAGGACTTAATAAAGAAAACTTTCGGCTTTTATTGTGAAAACATAAAAAGAACTTGGTTTCTTTACCTTAGATAAACTTAGTTGGTCAAACAGAAGGAAACTTTCTCTATAAAACTTCTTGTAAATCGCATTTCTTTGGCAACCATGTCGAAAGCAACAATTAGATACTAATGCTGAGTCAATCTGTGTGGTAGAATTTACTGGCAATCAAAGTTTGTCAATACATCGATATTACTCCTAAAAATATTTAAAATCATATTTTGATCAAAATGTAATAATTAATAATTATAAAATAAATGATCATTATAATAATAATGATCAAAATAAATGTATACTAAAAAGATTAAAAGTATCGAATACACTGGGCGAACCGTATAATAGAACCCAATACTATTAATAATTTTAGTAAATTTTCAAAGAAAATTTAGCTTTATGAGGTTGGTGTCATTGTGAAGAGAGGAGAGTGGGGCGTTATATCAACATGATTGATTTTGAGAATATTTTTTATCAAATTTTTAATAATATAAGAAGTTTATTTGATAATAAGAAATATCAGTGTAAACCTTCTGGAATAGAATCATTGAAATATTTGTTTGAAAAAGGCTTAAAAAATGCTGATGTCACTATTTTAAAGCAAACTAAGCAAATAGCTGTGATACTAATTCTTGTCATTGAAATCTCAAAATTATTTTACTTTGTTTGATGCATTTACGATTTCAATTGATTTCTTAATCAAGTAAGCATTTACATTCACTTTTGAATTTAATTGAAGAGGTAAAATATGTAGGAAATTATTTATTGTTTAATAAATTAAAAGTTAAATTTAATAAAAGCATACTGCGATTTATTGTTATTATCGCTATTTGTTATTATATTATTTTCTCTATCCTGGAGGTGAAGTCTTAAACTTACCACGGCAGATTCTGGTCCGTTACTCCCGAACAGTAATTAAGTGCCTCGGCAAACCTCGTGAACCATCTAAATAATTGGTTGGTTCACGAGGTTTATAAATTTAAGGTTATGAGGGATTTAAAGTTTATTTAAATGCCTCGGCAAGCCTCAGAATTTAAATAATATAGTTTCTTCGGATTTGGCCTCAGGACATAACTTGACTGTTCAGGGAGCAAAAACGTTGTTTTCTCCCTTGGTAAGTTAATAACTATGACTGCTGTCAAAGTAAATTGAGATTTTTTGTAACAGTATTAGTTGCAAAACAAATTAAAGATAGCATTTTCTTAATAACAGAGATAGTAAAGTAATTGTGTCCTAGTAAAATAAGGTTGTCAAAAATTAAATAAGAAAAAGAATAATGATAAGGGCTGTCAATTAAATTGGAACAAAATAAAAAATAAAAAAAGTAAGACGCGTAAAAAAATTTTTGAAGAATAAATTTGCTTAATTAAAAGTGTTGGAAAACAAAGATATATTAAGAAAAACCTTAGTAAAAGTGTTATTTAACTAATAAGAGATGTCAAAAAGTAAGCTTTTGGAAAGAATTTTCTTTAGAGGCGTCAAAGGAAAATAATATTAAGCATTTTCTCAATAATATGTGATGACTGCAAAACACCACATGAAGTAATTTTTCTTTTAAAACTAAATACCTAATTGTTTGAATAAAACAATTCAAACTAGTTTTGAGTCCATTTTAATTCTCTTATAAAGAACGAACCAATTACAATTCCCATTAAATTTAAAAAAAATATCGTTGATTATTAAAAGCAAATAATAGAACAATGAAGGGAACAAAAACGGATTGTTGGCAACGTAGATATTTCTAAAAGGGGCTTTAAATTTTTGGAATTATTGGAATAGGGAGTACCACAAGGTATAACTCTAATTCCGCTATTATTACGCCAGTATAGCTCTGTAAGGAATAAACTTCGCTCTGATTTTATAATGCTCTCATTTTCATGGAAAGGGAAATTGTTTGCACATTAAACATTGGATTTACCTTGTTTTCTTCATTTCACCTTTTTTATGAAAAGGCCTAGTTTTACTTGAAAATGCCTGTTTTTAACTAATTATTTGTTTTTTGTTCTGTGTTTTTAAACATAAACAATTTATAATTTGGTTTATTTCAACCCTTTTTAACTCAATATCCTTCAAACTTTTCCTAATCTACTGCCGGAAAAAAGGTAATCGGAAAAAGTATTTTGTTTAAGCTAAAAATCCGACATTGAAATTTCATCAAAATTGTCCGTTACATGCGTTCCTGAGTCTTTCTTATCATGATGAATTAAAACCGAACAGCTTTGAATTTCAGCAATACATTTTTTTTTAAAACTAAGTTTGTAGAACTGCAATATTATTTCGCAAATTTATATTTGGTTTATAGCTCTACAAAATAAATACTAGAATAAAAATATAACTCAAATCTCCATACTAGAGTTAAAATATGAATGCTATTATTATTTCTAGTCTCATTATGCTGAAGTTTGTGTTTTTAAGTATATTTTTAAAATTGTTATCTTGTTTATAATACGACCACCCGGCTAAAATCAGTTGACAGCGTGGGAAAAATAATGCGAGGAGCCAATAAGGTTAGTCTGGATGCTAAAACCACGCCCTCAATTTCAAATCAGGCCAACCATATTGGCCTCAACTCTAGTTTCTCGCGCTGTCATCTGATTTTAGCCGTGTATCGTACAATAATAGTTCCCAATGGGTACAATAATATAAAATTGTTATAAAAAACATAGAAGTTTTATGGAAAAAAATACTATTTTGTAAATCAAGGAAGCTATTTGTGATCACGGCCGATTTTATAAAGTATCAAATCTTCATAATTCAGGTCGAACGTAGAAACACCGAAGTAATACTACTTCGGTGTTTGATAACCTAACAAGCGTTAGGTTATCATGAAATTCAAAGGACGAGCGAAGAGAGTCACGAGATTCAACATATTTAATTACAAGTTTTACGCTCTTATTGATAAACTTTTTTTAAAAAAGATTTCTAATTACTTTGTATAAAAAGAAAGAAAATTATGCCAAAAACGTATAAAAAAATAGTGACTTTGTGGGGACGGTACAGCTATGTATAGTGGCTTCGCTATCACATTGTTGTTTTTATTTTTTGCTCTTACAACACTGCAGGCTTTGAATGTAGGATCTTTTAAAAAAATTCTGATCTTTCAATACAAAATTTTAACTAAAGGTAAAAATTAAAAATTTTCAAGTTAAAATTTTAATTTGAAAATTTGAAGACTTGACTTTTTAATCTTCTTTGACTACAAGAAAAATCTTATACGTTTTATTTATTTATTTTTTTTTGCCTGCACCCCAGGAACAATTTATAATTATTTTTCTCGGTTTGGCTTCAGGAATAAAGCACTATAACTTCCTCGATGAATTTTTCTCAAGAAATAGCTAAAGAAACAATTTATTACCAGAAAATGCTTATTTTACTCTCCACCTTTCAAAATAACGGTTAAACCAAAAAATCTGGTTACATTTTATTTTTGAATTACAGTTACTTGTAACTGTTATTTATGAATTAAATTGTAAATTAAATTAAACAAAAACCGTAAGCAAATCACTGTTGTCGTTTAATTATTGGAGCTATAGATAGAACAGTATTCCGAATTTTTACTATAGCATTTTACTCAATAAATTTGTATATTTTTATTATATCTAATTTGACATTTTGTCTTGTAATATAGAATTTTGTATATAATGGATAAATTATAAGCATTATGCATGTATTATGTGTAAATACAAATATATAAATTTAATTGATTAATTAACTAAATATAGATTAAAAATTAAGTAATAAGGTGTAATTATTGTTCATTGTTATGTTTTAAATTTATCGTGTAAATAAATAAAAACAAATGCACTCTGTGTTATTAAATTAATTTTAATTTAAATGTTTTAAATTTGAACCTGTCAAATTTATACCTGTCTCATTCCCGTATTTCAAGTTCGCAACTGTCAACTTTACGTCCAATTTACATATGTAAAATGTGCATCCGCCATATTTGCATAATCCGTAAAATGTGTCAAGGGTTGCATCTGTCTAAATTGACTCAGTCAATTTCTGTGTTTTACTAAAATTTTACCCCTAATTGTTATCTTTTCAGTGAAATAACAAACACTTGGCTGGAAATAAACACTGGTTACTTGGCAACTAAAAATTAAAATATAATTTTCCAGGTATAGCCCCAACTTCACCTATCTCTCTGCTTGTTTTATTTAAATATTATTACATTATTAAAAAAGGGAACGTAAAACTCATTTGACAACTTAAACCCATCTACTGAAACCGCTAGGTTAAAAAAATCGTTCAACATTAATTCTTTGTAGTAAGAGTAGAAAATTAAAATTTCGTTTTTTTCATTTAAGCTAATTTTCATTATGATAATAACGCTAATATCTATTGGGAGTCAAAGAAATCTGTGCCCAGAAGCCCTAAATAATAAGCCGTAGACTACATCCGTATATATATATATATATATATATATATATATAATATATATATATATATATATATATATATATAATATATATATATATATATATATACTGCTTTTCTATTTTTCTTTTCCATTTCTGAGAAGGACTTAACGAACTTTTCTACTCCTTTTTACATTATTTTTCTTCTTTCTCTACTTTTTTACATTCTTTTTACTCTTTTTTCACTTTTTTACATGCATTTTGCCTGCTGTCCAAGACAATAAATGACTCACATGGAACCACGGCGAGCTATGCAGGTCCTCAAAGTGGGTCTTTATTACCGTAGGTATTCTAAAACAATTAAGAGCAGTTTAAGCTCAATCGGACCATCCTTAGTGGAACATTAACAAGTATAGAATTTATTAAATTTGGTTTAAAGTAAAGTGATGTAGAAATTCATACAGTAGGGGTGGGGGCGCGGGACACAGTGGTCTAACTCCCCTGAAATAAGCTGCTTTAGATGGACCTGCCCTAAGTTCACCCTTTCTCCGCTAGTGGCGGGTCAGTTGACCTTGTACCTTATATATAAAATAATTGTTTCTTCAATTCTAAGGTTAAAATTATTTAAAAGGGTCTTTAACAATGTTAAAAATTGTATTAATTATTTTAAAGGTATAATTTTCATAAAATGTTATAAAAATATAAATGCTGTGTTAATTTTAAGTAGACCTGATATCGTGATAACCATGATTTGTAGACAAACATCAAAAATGTTTGTAAACAAACATCAAACTGGGAAATTATAATTTAATTTACGTCTTCGTTGTCTCATTCGTAACACACGTTATCCTTTTTTCTAAAAAAATTGTCATATAAGCTACTAAAAAAGAAAAAAGGCAATGAATAAGATAAAAATCGTCTTGTTTACATTTTTATAAACATAAATAGAAGTATCGATTTAAAACTGATAACAATAGTGATAAGGGGGCAAGGTGAAAACTAGCGCTCGGTGCGGTAGTTGATGCAACTAATTCCTGTTTTTCTCGGAACCACCTAAAACCAGGGAGTTAGACCACTGTGTCCCCCCGCCCCGACCCAAACTGTATGAATTTCTACATCACTTTAGTTTAAAGACTTCTCAAGATGTGCCTACCTGAAAACTATTTATTTTAATTATTTTAACAAATATTCAACAAATATGTTCAAACATGCTGTTATAATATTTAAACTTATTGTTAAATATATTTAACGCATATTTATTATCTTAAAATTAGTTATTCAAGCTTTTGAGGAGGAATAGGTCCTAATTAATACAATCATTGCACTAATTATTTTTGTTGTCCAAACATCTAGTGTAAACCACCATGTAACTGTTTTTGTTATTATTTAATATGTTAAGCCTTGAAAAAGATTAAATTATATAGAAAGCTCGGCAAAATTAGTTTTTTTTTTTTTTTTTGTATTAATTAGGACCTATTCCTCCTCAAAAGCTTGAATATTTAAAATAGAGGTCCCTATAAAAATTTGTTGTCTTAAAATTAGTTCAAGATATTTTTAAATTTTATTAACAATGTTTAATATCATAATTGCCAAGCCCTTTCAGAAAATGGTAAATAGATACGAACCCACCAAACAGCGTTACTTTAACCGTCCGCCATGCGGATCCGATCCCACGCAGAGAAGGCAGACCTCCGCTATATACATTTTGCTAATGAATGAATAAAAAGAAAATTTTCCAAAGGGGATTCACCAAAAAGTAATTATTATTATAAATAATATTTACCAAATTTTCTAATTAAGTGTAAATAAGATGACTAGATAATTAAAAGTCCTCTTCAAACTAAGTAGCAAGTGATCTCCTGCAAAATTAAGTAAAAAATAAAAATCAAGAGAGGTTAAAACTTTATTAAGCTCTGTCCAATTTTTCTTGAAGACAAGTTGGTAATTGATGATTAGTTATGATTAATACAGGTTTGCTATTGGTGATTGTGACTGGGTCCTCAAATACCAGGATACTGAATTTAAGAACCAAGCACTTCGTTCCTAGTCGCTTGCGGTATTCGTGTCATCAACTTTAATTACACTGACAAAGTTTTCAGACATACAAAGGCTCAGTATATCTTTCCGACCTTTATCTCAATCAGAGTTTTTGTGAGCTGGGGACAACAGAAACGTGGATCCAGACTTGTCTCAAATGAAACAGGAACGAACCCCCCATTTGTGTATTAGCAGACAAGGAATTCAAGGGTTGGCTAGCCTTGAATTTAAGACCTCCCGATTGTACGGTGCAAGGGATAACCTCATATTGAGGACCTCCTCCAGCAATATTGAACCCTCGACCTCCAGGTCGAAAGGCGAGTGCTCTACCACTGATCTACCGGCATGTTCCGGTATTGATTACCATAATTATAGTCCTAGAGCCGGATCTGGAACAATGTGACTCATTTTGTACTACTACAAACCAAATTATTCTGAAAATATACCTTAAATTATAAATGAAAAGCATAGTCTGCCTATCCAGAGAGGAGCCCTTCATATGATTGCGCATGCTCAAAATTCTATAAAATCGCACTAATTCCAGTTTTCTTGCAATATGTGGCTCCCTGTAAGTCGTGTGCGAAACATAAAGAGACCATTTTGTAAAGCTGATAAAATGCCTTTTTATAACGAGGGTTTAATCAAAAAAATCGGATTACTAGAACCAAAGTTATGGCTCTTTCAAAAACACCAATAAAATGGTTCATTTATGCAAAGTAAGCAAATTTATTTGAAGAAATATTGTCTTTTCGTGCACTTTTTTTTGGCCATTTAACAATTGTCATAACTTTGGTTGCAGTCAATAAAATGGTTCATTTATGCAAAGTAAGCGAATTTATTTGAAAAAATATTGTCTTTTCGTGCACTTTTTTTTGGCCATTTAACAATTGTCATAACTTTGGTTGCAGTTAATAAAATGGTTTATTTATGCAAAGTAAGCGAATTTATTTGAAAAAATTTTGTTCTTTCGTGTACTTTTTTTTTGGCCATTTAACAATTATTGTCATAACTTTGGTTGCAGTCAATAAAATGGTTCATTTATGCAAAGTAAGCGAATTTATTTGAAAAAATATTGTTCTTTCGTGTACTTTTTTTTTTGCCATTTAACAATTATTGTCATAACTTTGGTTGCAGTCAATAAAATGGTTCATTTATGCAAAGTAAGCGAATTTATTTGAAAAAAATATTGTCTTTTCGTGCATTTTTTTGGCCATTTAATAATTGTAATAACTTTGGTTGCAGTCATCTGATTTTAATGATTAAACACTCGTTTTATAGGACATTTTATCAGCTTAACAAAATAGTATCTTAATGTTTCGCACCTCTCATTGCAAGAAAACTGGAATTAGTGTGATTTTATAAAATTATGAGCATGCCTGATCATATGAAAGGCTCCACTCTGGAAAGACAGACTATGCTTTTCCTTCATTATTTAAGGTTTATTTTCAGAATAATTTGGTTTGAAGTAGTACAAAATGAGTCACATTTTTTAGGTCTGGCTCTTGGACTATTACCTCAATACCTATAAACACAAGTATCAATATTATTAAATACAGAATAATCAATTAATAATTCAAGGATAACACATTTAAATTCTTTATTTTTAATTATCATTGTATACAAAAGAAATATAGAATCATAATTATGGTTTTCGCACTTTTCTTGACGTAAATTGAAAACGAGTCTTAAACATCTTACATTATGAATTAGTATTTCATTTTTATAACATTGAGTTATTTAAATAATAAAATTATACTTATCATGATTTATACATTCAATTTTTGAAATTAAGTTAATAATAACAATTGATTTATATACATTTCACTTTTAAAATTTATTTTATATATCACGAAAATTGTAGTTTATTAAAAACTTTATTCTTGAATTATATTTTTAAATATTTATTTTAAAAGTTTAAATTTCTATGATATAAGAAGAATGGTAATTACAGGTATATACATTCATGTTTATACAATATATCTTGAATAATTACAATAAGTATACTTTACATAAAGTTTTAAATAAATATTTACATTTTTTATAATTGGTTATAATATATAAGGTTATTTTTACAATAGATAAAGTTAATTATTTTTTATTAATTTTATATTGGTTATAAGGGTTAATATTGGTTACATAAATTATACGTATTTTAAACTTAATTTCTTGGGAGGAATTACAGTTATCAATTTGTTTCTGTTTATTAAATCACCAACACCAAATTAATTTTAACTCATAAAAATAATTTGAAATTTTTAAATAAAAGAAGGTGCTACTTTTGAAACTGAGTTTTCTTGTTTTGAACTTATTAAACGCCTAGCAATCCTATTTTTGAAAAAGAATTAATATTAATACTTGTTCATGTATCATTTAAATTTCTAGATCAGGTATGAACGTCCTGGATGCTATTGACCAGGCGATCTTATTTAAGATTATGCTGATAAGGAAGATGTGGATTCACCCAATATGTGAAAGTTTCTGACAATGGTGAATTATGAGTCAAATTAGTTGGACGTGTTCTATTGTCAATGTTATTTACAATTAGTTGGACGTAATCCATTGTAAATGTTATTTACAATTAGTTGAACGTAATTCAATATTATTTGCACTAGTTTAAAGCTTAGTTACTTATCTTTAAGCTTAGTCAGTTATCTTTAAAGGTTTTAGCGCATTTCCTTTTAAAAGTACAGAGAAAATGAGTTACGAGCAGTGCTTGGCAATTGAGTAACTGCTTAGGTTCTAAAGCATGAACCGGAACCCTAAGCAAGAAATGGGTTGTTAAGCACTGAAACACAAATTCTAAATGAAATTCGGCCGACAGCGGACCAGCGCGCCAGAATTATTTTTTATAGTTGTAAACTTATATAATGTAAAAAACTATAAAAATTATCATTCCAACCAGGATTGTTGTTAAGCACGGAAACACGCATCCAAAGCAATTTGCCCGACATGTGACCACCGCGCCAGAATTATTTAATAGCCTTTTTAAATAACGAGGTCAATTAGGTACTATGCTCCGCAGTCATCTGTGCTTAATATTTTCTTATTACTTATTTTAAATTTGACTAATAGGTAATCGCTCGCATAAAATGACTGAATAAAATCGTAAATTTTGGATGGTACCATGTGATACCTGCCGCCAATTATTATGTTACAGTCGGCAGCTGCATTACATCATATGAATGCGGGCAGTCACTTATCATCTGGTGTAATATGAGACAGTAAACTTTATAAACATTTCACATAAAAATGTATCCAGACTGCATTTCAACAATAAAAAAGTAGACACAATATAATTGTGCGAGAGACACCCAGGAAATGTAACAAGCATAATGCAATGCTACATCTGGGAACTGTTCTATCATTCGTCATTCGACATCATTGATGGCTCGACATAATGTCATGTCCCACATCAGGGCGCCGAGATAGCCTAATCTCAGCACCACTCGTCTTCACATTATATTCTTTTGAATTTTAATTGAAGGCCAGAGTGAGTACAGGCTCTGTCGGCGCCCTGAGTATGTTATCGAGCAATCAATAATGACAAATGTCGAATGAAGGATCAGTTCACAGATGCACAATTGCTTTTTGCTTGTTACATTTCTTAGGTGTCTCTCGCACAATTATATTGTGCCAACTATTGATATTTAGCAAATCTCGGTAATATTAAATGATAAGTAAAACAATATTTTGATAAATACCATCCATAAGCAAAAAAATGTCAATAGTTTAAAGGATGTTGTAAGAAAAACGGCTGACTTGAACGTAATGAAATTATTAGAGGTGTTGGCTTGAAAATTGATGCAAGAGATATCTAGTGGAGAACTCTATAAGCTTGTTTTGCTTTTTGTTTAAGAATGTCCCATAGATCGAAGCACTGTCTCATTGACCTACTTTACTAAACCCTTCGAGTTTTTTTTAATATCTATTTTTCCTGAATAAAAATTTAATTACTCTTATAAAAAATAGTTTTATGGATTATTGTTAGTTTTTTATTTGGTTTTTTAATACTGTTATCAAATTAATTGAAATTTTGATCTAATTTAGAAAGAAATCTATGCTGATTTAAAATGTTTTAGAAAGATTACTTCTGTTTACTTTCAACAGAATGCTCTAGAATGCACTTATCTAAAATAGTTTAAATAAAATATACTCTTATTAATTTTAGATAATAAAAGGACTTATTATTTTTTTTTAGTCATAGTATTTTACTAGTAGTTTTTTATTTATCTTTATTTATACTGATGCACCCATAGAGATATATACTAGAGGAGGCATAGCCTATCCCAATACATTAAGAGGCCTGAAACATCTTAATGGGGCTCTCAGGGGGTCTGTGTAACCTCATTGAAACCTCCTTTTAGAGTGATTTAAGGTTTGTTGTAATAAAATTGAAACCTCCTTTTAGAGTGATTTAAGGTTTGTTGTAATAAAATTAATTGATTTTGGCTTCCCGCATATTGTTTGTGTTTTGATTAGTATTTTTCACATTCTCCTATATAGTGTATTGCAATTTCGTACTGATTATTTGATTGTATTTTAATCGAAGGTGGTCAGGTTACTTTTTCGATGTTTCACAATTTAACCTAAAGGGCCCCTCTAGTAATAATATCATTATGGATGCAACAATACTAAACCCTAAAACACATGGTTTAATATGTTCCATATTTTTTTTAAAAAATGGTCACTTCTCCCAGTATATTGTCTTATAGAAGTTTCATCTTGTATATCTAGGCTGGGAATGGCATTTTACTGACAAGTTTATCATTTTTCCTCCGAGTAGAAGGCGAGGGTAATATACAAAAATTACCTGCTGAGGCGCATCCGGGACTCGCTAATTTCTGAATACGTTTCAGTAATGTTTTGCATTCTATATTTCATTTGATCAGTTTCTTTAGAAACAACCTTTAAAATTAAGGGGGCTCCTAAATTAAGAGCAAAATTTAATTTGGCCTCAGATTAAATGATGGAAGTATTTCAATGTAGTTAGCTCTACCTATAGCAAAGTCCCTAGGCTGGTAACGATGCTGTGATTCATGGCTAACCTGCTTTTAGATGTAAATCTTGAAATTGTACAAGTTGTTGAAATAAGGTACAAGTGTAGACCTTCACGTAATAAATAAGTACAAAAACAAAGTATAATTTCAATATGACAAGTATAGTTATTATTTTTGTTGGATCGTAAAAGTTAAGGAGCATCGAGCGTGGTCAGAGCCTAGATAGATAAACTCTAGGAATGAAGCGAATGCATTTACTATCTGAGGACGAAAATGTGTTTCAGTATACACTTGACAAATTTTATATTCTGAGGACAAGCGAAGCGAGTCCGAAGTAAGGAGGATGAGCGTAGCGAATCTGATGTGATGTGGAAAAGTTCCGTGTTACCCCGTACCCGATATTTTCAATTATAATGGCACTAGTTTTATTATATAGTAGGCTGTGGTTTTTTATCGTTGAGGTTAGAAGATTTGGTTATTATCTGTTGGTGACCAAGTTAGGTTTAGCTATGCTAAGGCCCTAGGCCCAGAAAATGTTCAGTTTCTTAAGTCTGTATTAGGCGTAAGGTAATTAGTCTGATCAATGAATTTATTGTTTCACTAATAAGTTTGTAGAACTTCCACATTATTGCTCAAATAGTATAAACTATAGGTTTAAGTTCTACAAATATTAGAGAGACGCAATTATTTATAAATAAATAATTGCGTAATAAGCAATTTATAGATAAATAATTGCGTCTCTCTAATATTTGTAGAACTAAAACCTATAGTTCATACTATTTGTGCAATAAGTTACAGTTTTGGAATAATTATTTCCACACGCGTTCTACACTTATACTAAGGTAGAAACAGGCTTATTTCATAGTAAATCCATCATTGTTTATGATATCACGGTTTTTCTTCATAATATCACGATCTAATGGTTTTGTTTGTCAATTATGTTGTAAGGTTCTAGTGTCCGGCACATGTAACTTACATGGGAACTTAATTTCTTAATATAATGCAGCAAATTAATTTACAAGCTCATTCGTCGGATATACCTTTCAGTTTAGTATTAAATGTCTATTCTCTAAGCATCTGAGTAAACTTAGTTTAATTATTATCTTTTAATTTAAGTCAACATTACATTATTGAAAAAAATATTTGTTTGGATCGTAATGTATAATCTTAACCTATAGGTATGATCAATGTTTCAAACTTATATTTATTTAATAATTTATTCTCAAAATACAATTTCAGGTCTACTAATTATGATTCAAATGCAGTTATTTATAGTTTATTTAACTTAAACATAAGAGTAAAGTTATTGAGTACTTAGGTAGTAAGTCTCTTTGTCATAGTTGAAATTTTAAGTCCTACAGGACTTCACCTGTCTACATACCACGTTTAGTTCTTTCTTTCCTACCTTTCCAAAAAGAACCTGGTGCTCTTTTCCATGTACTCATCACTTAAGAGAGTCATGATACAGTCAAATATATTGGTATAGTTGTTTGAACTAAGTTTGACTCACTTCCTAATTCCAAGTTGGGCTTAAATCTGTTATAAAATATTTGGCTAAATCATTATGCCAGGAGTAGTGCTCTATAAAAAGACGACAGGAGCGCATTCTCGTAGTTGGCATAGTGAAACTACCGAATTACATACTAGCGCTCCAGTTAACTGGCTACGCAACTAACCTTTTCTTGTCTGAAATAATAAATCCAACAAGGACCATCTTTCTTTATCTATTTCTTTCTATTTTTTTCTTTTTCTTTCTTATTCAGTTTTCAATAAGATGCTTTCCTCAAATAAATTGCCATCACCAAAAAAACCAACATTAAATCCCAAAACAAACAAAAATACCTACTTTGTATATTAGTGTATTAACTACAATTTTTCATGCTTGTAGTTTTAACCCTGACACTTATAATCTTGTTGTTTATACATCGTGTTTTTCTTAAATACAAATATTTTTACAACGGATAGCTGACTAACTGAAGTAGCGCAGACATATGATCAGCATCCATGAAAATGAATAAAATTCCATTAAAATGTTTGATGATCCTCGTGAAACTGAAACAAATAGTAATCATTTTCTGGTTATAACAACAATGTAAGTAACAATTCTGGCGCTGTTTTATTTGATTCAACGCCCCTAGAAACATTAATAAATGACAACCCACTCGAAATTGGCTGTTAACAACCGTAATTTTGGTTTCTAGTAATTGACCTCCGTTTTGTACTTTTTGGTCCTTTAGAGTGATTGTATCGACTTTATAACGGTTTCTTTTGATTCAGCGCCTCAAGAAACATATAAGAAACAAATAAGGACATTTTTCGCGACAAAAAATAATAAGAATAATAAAATAATATTTTCTACTCATTTTTTCTATATTTTTTAAAGGAAATGCGCTAAAAATTTAAAGATAATTAAAACTGTGCTTAATTTAAACTAAAGCAAATAATGGCGTGCACTTTTAATTTTAGAGGGATAGTTTTGCATAACCAACAGGATAATTATGCGCATTTCCTTTAAAAAATACAGAAAATAGTTATTTATGCCATAAGGCTGAGAAGTGTATCTTTATGTCACGGCAATTAGATTTACCGACGAGCGAAGCGAGTCGGGAAAAATTTCCAAGACATAAAGACATTCTCAGCCGGATGGCATACACTATTTTTTTTTGAGGCAGCACTCATTAAATAAAGCCCTCATTAAAAAAATAAAAAAAGCACTCATTAAACTGCGCTATATACTTAATTGAAAAAAAAACGTCCAATTATTATTTACTCCATATTATCGCCGTCATTAAATTCATCCATAGCTTCATACTTTTACTCAAAAATGTAAAAGCTTTACAAATAAACACACAAAAATTGTCAATTAGAACGCCTTTTAAAAACGAAAAAAAATTAGTCTACGAACAAATACAGAAACAAAATGAACGTTTTTAAATAAAGCTCATGAAGGTTTAACACAGATTGTTTTTTGAACACGCTACATTTCAGTAATGGCGGCAACATATGAATTATTTTTACGTCCTAGTTTTTTTACATTCATTATTGTCCTCGGAGGTGAAAAGTACTAAATAACCTCCTATAACAATAATGATTGGCTTCTCATCCTAAAAACGGTCCAATAAAGTGCTCAATTACGTACTACCTCAAAAAAAAAATAATTACGGGTTGGGCTTGATAATTGAGTATAAACCAAAACTATAAGCATAAGATGAATTGTTGAGGACAAGGAAATTCGCCCGTCATTCGGACCAACGCACCTAAATATTAATGGAATCCTACAATTGTTTCGGGTTGATTTAGTTTTTTTATTCTTTAAAGGCATTATTTTGGCCAGCTTGGCAGAAAAACCACCTTGTTGGTTTTAAATATCCCTAATTATACCAATCAAATTAATAACAATATTTAAATAAATTACATCAAGACGCTATGCATGAAAGAATAATGGAAATTTATGAGAAGACTTTATATATATTTTTATTTTGTACTCTATGTCTAGCATGAATTTTTAAAAATATTTAAAAATAAATATTTAATAAAAAAAAAAATATATTTAATTTTTCGAACAAAACAATACAATTATCTTAGTGATAAACTAATAAGGGAGAAAAATAAAATGGAAGTAAAGTAAGTGAGTAAATTCGTAAATAAAAAATATAAAGATGTAAATTTACAAAAATATGTTACTTTAGTACTAAAAACTAACACGCACGAGGTATAACTTACACAATAAATATTTGATAACTTTTAAATAGAATTTTGTATTCGAGGTGTGAAAAATATAGAAAATTCCTATTCGCCCCACTGAGGTGGAATAAATATTGTTAAAATATGTGTGGAATAAGGGCCGCAGCGGGAACCACAATTGTGGTTTCATGTGGTTAATAATAAACAAGTTCAATTGAAACATGTGATGCTTGAGTTTTGTGGCGAAAAAAGCCACAAATAGTTCAATAAAATTGAAATTTAAGCCACAAGATTAAAGTTAGGGTCTAAAACATTTTTAATAATTTATCTTCAGCATTGATAATTGTGATTTGTGGGTTTTAAAGTATAGTTAAATACCTTATCTGGTACTTTAAGAGATGGGTCGATATAACTTAACTCAGCTTGCAAAAAAAACTAAATAGCCTATCTACAGTGGCCCTTCGTATAACATCGCATGGTTAGAATTTAGAAAAATCATACAAATTTTAATTAACTTTAAAAAAGCGTTTCCCCTTAGTGCTTAAAACTTAAACAGAATATATTTTTATGCCCATATTTTTTTTTTTTTTTTAAAAAAGACGAGTGTTTACTCGCTAAAATAGAATAACTAAACCAAGGTTATGTGCAAAAACACTGAAAATAGTTGATTGAAAATATTTTTTCGAATATTATTGAAAAACTTTTCAATTTTATTATAGATTTATGGAATATTTTTGTACACGGTATAACTTTGGTTGTAGTAAACACTCATTTTAGAAAATCAATATATAAAAATAGAGGTAAAATAAATCATTAGTTTTATTGACGGAAATTTTGTGGTATAGACTTATCATAATGTTTTATAAAAAAACACAATTTTTATTAAAAATTATGGTAGATAAAAAAAAAATATAAATTACTAAAAGAACTAAGGTGAGCGTTAATGGAGTTCATCTTTATAAAAGAGGAAGAAGTCTCTCCACAAAAATATATTTCTTTATAGCAAAGCGCTTTCAACCTAACAAGAGGTCATCATCAGTGCTCGACGGCTAGCACTGATAAAGAAGAGGGTGTGATAGATGAGTCTTACAGATCAGATAACAAAGATAGACTCATCTTTGATATCTCTTCTGGTTGAAAGCGCTTTGCTATAAAGAAATATATTTTGTGGAGAGACTTCTTCCTCTTTTATTATAAATTTCTAAGTTTACTGATAATTACTGTTTTCAGTAATATAATTAATCATTCCAGTGTTGCTTTTTTTCAACGACTTTGAAAATGTTTGCACAAGTCATCTAGAAGTATTACCTGATACTTGATCAGCTCTAGAATAGAAATGATGATTGTCCTTCATCTCGAGAGCAGGAGGTCTGTGAAGTCTATCCCCTTCCACACTCTCCTCGTTTGAGTTCCAGTATATAGTGGCAATAGAAGCAAGACATTTTAGCTTAAGATCACCACGTCTAAAGTGACGACGTTCTACCCTGAACCTAAGACCGAGAGCCGTCTCTTCCAGACCGTCTTCAGTCACTTTTCGAGTTCTGGGACCTCGAGTCAGAGTTAGGTTCACCTGCAAACAATCCGTTCTATCAATCTAAAACAATTTACTCTAATATAATAAATAACACTACCAACCAACTTTCTCCACCGATGGTCGTTCTATTATGTTTTACTCATTCATCACAAATTAATTAACAATAAAGAAATAAATGTATAATTTCGATCGGCTCCCATGCTAATCCTATGATAACATTCTTTTAATCACTTAGTCTTTTTCCTACCATTGGTATTGCCAACCTTACAACTATCTCTTTGAATCGCTAATAGAAAAGTCCGTTTTCAGTCATAGAACGTCAGGACAGCCAATAATATCGCCTAATGACTGATAGCTAAGTATGCTATCAGTCAATGAACGAAGTCCTACTTTCTCAGGCCAGTCAACGATATCGTTTAGTGATTGATTGCTGAGTGTGCCAGGGGGTGGACTGGCCATTAAGAGCGAGGGCAGCAGGCCTTCTTTGGCCCCTATGCCAAAAATATGCTTAAAGAAAAAACAATGAAAATTAAAAAATGATTAACATATTTAATATTTGACATATTCATAACACAAGAGTCAAAAGAGCCCCAAGAGACAAATTCAAAAAAGTACTTAAAAATATTCTCTATTTGCTACCTTAATTTAGGTCCTTTAAGGTCCCTAATTCTTTATAATTGGACCTTTAAAGGTCCCAAACGGAAGACTAGGACCTCAAGGGGCCCTTAACATACTTGATCAGGATCCTAGAGCAGTACAAAGGAGCACATGAGATTAAACGTAAAATAGTTTAGTTAAAAATTGCATATTAATGAATGAAAGTAAGTTTTACTAAAATTTATTTTATACTTAATTATATATTTTATTTAATTACGTTTATTTTAATTGATTTAAATAAAATAATATCATTTGATTTGATTTTATTAAATTTAAAATTAAAATCAAATAAAGTATTGAATAAGGAGCCCCTCGGAAATTTTGCTCTCAATTTTGAACTTGTGCAAGTTCGACATTGTAAACTTTTGCAGAATTTCATGTTTGCACAAAGGTCGTATCACTACGGTCCAAAAACACTCACTCACACAGACAATGTTTTGATAAAGCTTAGGAGTATTAGAACTTGAAAATGGAAGAAAACTCTTTTCAAAGGACCAACATATATTAAAAAAAATGCCACTAGAGTGACGTAATTATTTTAATAAATTCAAGTTCACCTGTATTGTAAGTAATAAGTAGTATTTAGTTCAAGTGAATTTATTCCGATATCCTGTTTGATCGTAGTATTTTACTAAGAACAGAAAGCATGTGGAATCCACGGTTCCAATTAAGTACCCCAATTACATTGCATCCATTTCAGCACGTCATGGTTATCATGATATCAGGTCTAGTTAAAAATAACACAGTGTTTATATTTTTATAATATTTTATGAAAATTGTACATTTAAAATGATTAATAAAATGTTTAACATTGTTAAAGATCCCATTAAATAATTTTAATCTTGAAAATAAAGAAATAATTATTCTATATCTGCCGTGCAAGGTGAACCGACCTGCCTCTAGTGGAGAAACGGTGAACTTAAAGCAGGCCCATCCAAAACACCTAATTCCGGGGGAGTTTGACCACTGTGTCCCGCGTCCCCTACCCCTACTGTATGAATTTCAACATCACTTAAATCAATAACCCAACACCCAATACTTACATGACTTGACGGGACAGAAAAGTTGATTTCACTACTTTTTTGGACCAAAGACTTAGCGGGAAGTTTTTTTTACCACGTAAGTGGTTTTTGGTTAGATAATATATTAGCTAGAGCTAATTAACAACTGTAAGTACATTTACTTACTGGAGATCCATTAATAAACCAAGCTAAAGAAGCAGGAGGTCTGGATGGTCCAGATATGCAGTCCAGAGAGACCGTGTCCCCAAGATGATAACGAGGTTGTCCACCGGTTATTCGAGGACCTGTATCTGGCAGAGCTGAAACAATATCAACGGAATTTTAATTAAAAGAAATTAACATTAAAATTATAGTTAAAAACTACATTAAAATTATAGCGCTTGTACAAAATATCAGAAACTAAAAGAATCGCCTAAATTATCCATTTTAGGTGTTTTTAAGACTTCCAAAGTGTTCTCACAAAAATATCAGTGAGTACGTGCGTGTACATATGAGTGTTTGTGTGTACATATAAGCGTTCATTTATAATCGTAGCTGTATATATTTACCAAAGAGTTGAAACTTAGTAAATAATTTAAGCATTAAGTCTAGTTGCGTTGTTCAGAAAATATTATTTTATGAAGTCACTAACCTGCAATAATGACTTCTTTGCGATTTTTAAAGAATTTTTATAATTTTTAAAAATTCTTAAAAATCGGAAAAATGTTTTGATCAATTAGAAATTTAGCATAGTTGTAGTTATAAAATTCTGGCGCGGTGGTCCGCATGTCGGGCGAATTTCCTTTGGATGCGTGTTTCCGTGCCTTTTACATTATATAAGTTTACAACTAGTAAATAAATAATTCCGGCGCGGTGGTCCGCTGTCGGGCGAATTCATTTAGAATGCGTGTTTCCGTGCTAAACAACCCATATCTTGCTTATGCAAGAACCATGCCCATTGCGTGGTTCCGGTTCATGCTGTCAAGCACTGCTCGTAACTCATTTTGTCTGTATTTCCAAAGGAAATGCGCATAATCATCCAGTTGTTGTACAAAACTATGCCTCTAAAATTAGAAGTAAGCACTATTATTTGCACTAGTTTAAAGATTAGTTACTTATCTTTAAGCTTAGTCAGTTATCTTGAAAGGTTTTAGCGCATTTCCTTTGGAAAATACAGACAAAATGAGTTACGAGCAGTGCTTGACAGCATGAACCGGAACCACGCAATGGGCATGGTTCTTGCATAAGCAAGATATGGGTTGTTTAGCACGGAAACACGCATTCTAAATGAAATTCGCCCGACAGCGGACCACCGCGCCGGAATTATTTATTTACTAGTTGTAAACTTATATAATGTAAAAGGCACGGAAACACGCATCCAAAGGAAATTCGCCCGACATGCGGACCACCGCGCCAGAATTATTTTCTAGTTGTAAACTTATATTAGGTAAAAAACGGTAAAAAATTATTGTCCCTACTAGGATTTGAACCCAGGTACTCTGGGTTTGAGTGCTCGCATCCAAAGGAAATTCGCCCGACATGCGGATCACCGCGCCAGTATTATTTTCTAGTTGTAAACTTTTATTAAGTAAAAAAAAAACGATAAAAAATTATCGACCCTTCCAGGATGTGAACCCAGGTACTCTGGGTTTGAGTGGTCGTATTGACTCCGCACCACTGGCATTCAACTCAGAGGCCCAAAAAACATTGAAAACGACACCCTACTCGAAATTTAATTTTCAACGACCGTAATGTTGGTTTTCTATTATTTTTTGTGGTTTTTTCGACTTTTTGGTCACTTAGAGTGGTCGTATCGACTTCGGACCGGTTTCATTCGATTCAGCGCCCAAAATTACATAGAAAACGACACCCTACTCGAAATTTATTTTTATCGACCTAAATTTTGGTTTTTGGTAATTTACAATGGTTTTTTCGATTTTTAGGTCACTTAGAGTAGTCCTATTGACTTCAGACCGGTTTCATTCGATTCAGCGTCTCAAAAAACATAACTATTGACCTTTTTCGCGGCAAAAAATATTAACCCTGAATTTTGCCGATTTTTTAAAAATTTCGCTGACTCAGCAAACCGGGTTAATGACGTCAAAAAAAACTTGGTTTTCAATAGGGTTCGTGTCTCCCAAAGGTTGATTTTTGTACCAAGTTTGGTTAAAAATATTAATCCGTTCGAAAGATAGAGTGTTTACAAGAAAGTGTCTAGAAATACACATATATTATAATATATATATATATATATATATATATATATATATATATATATATATATATATATATATATATATATATATATAAGTCTCGCGAAATTTTTTTTTTCGTCATTAGGGACCTCTGAAACGGATTTGTGTCGTGGTCCGAGGTTCGAATTCCACCATGACGCCTATCCCATTAGCGAATTTTTCCCAAAGGAAATTCGCTAAAAGGACCAACAAATTAAACAAAGATTCATTTTTGTTGAATTTTTTTTGTTTTTTTAATAATCAGCAATAAGCTTTGAGTTCATTGAAGTTCATTGAATGGCTTGAATATAGTTTTAAAAACATATATAAAGAAATGAGATGAAATCGGATACAATTGCATCCCATTACGTTATAAGGAATTAATACTAAGTTTCTTTTAGCGAATTTCCTTCGGAAATTCGGCTAATGGGATAGGCGTCATGGCAGAATTCGAACCTCGGACCACGACACAAATCCGTTTCAGAGGTCCTAATGACGAAAAAATACATTTCGCGAGACTTTATATATATATATATATATATATATATATATATATATATATATGTATATATGTATATAATATATATGTATATATATATATGTATTTCTAGACACTTTCTTGTAAACACTCTATCTTTCGAACGGATTAATATTTTTTAACCAAACTTAGTACAAAAATCAACCTTTGGGAGGACACGGACCCTATAGAAAATCAGGTTTTTGTGACGTCATAAACCCGGTTTGCTGAGTCAGCAAAATTTTCAAAAAATCGGAAAAATTCAGGGTTAATATTTTTCGCCGCGAAAAAGGTCAATATTTATGTTTTTTGAGATGCTGAATCGAATGAAACCGGTCTGAAGTCAATAGGACTACTCTAAGTGACCTAAAAATCGAAAAAACCATTGTAAATTACCAAAACCAAAATTTAGGTCGATAAAAAAAATAAATTTCGAGTAGGGTGTCGTTTTCTATGTAATTTTGGGCGCTGAATCGAATGAAACCGGTCCGAAGACGATACGACCACTTTAAGTTACCAAAAAGTCGAAAAAACCACAAAAAATATAGAAAACTAACATTACGGGCGTTGAAAATTAAATTTCGAGTAGGGTGTCGTTTTCAATGTTTTTTGGGCCTCTGAGTTGAATGGCAGTGGTCCGGAGTCAATACGACCACTCAAACTCAGGGTACCTGGGTTCACATCCTGGAAGGGCCGATAATTTTTTATCGTTTTTTTTTTACTAAATATAAGTTTACAACTAGAAAATAATTCTGGCGCGGTGGTCCGCATGTCGGGCGAATTTCCTTTGGATGCGAGCTCTCAAACCCAGAGTACCTGGGTTCAAATCCTAGTAGGGACAATAATTTTTTATCGTTTTTTTACCTAATATAAGTTTACAACTAAAAATAATTCTGGCGCGGTGGTCCGCATGTGGTCTGTATTTTCCAAAGGAAATGCGCTAAAACCTTTAAAGATAACTGACTAAGCTTAAAGATAAGTAACTAATCTTTAAACTAGTGCAAATAATAGTGCGTACTTCTAATTTTAGAGGCATAGTTTTGTACAACAACTGGATGATTATGCGCATTTCCTTTGGAAAATACAGACAAAATGAGTTACGAGCAGTGCTTGACAATTGAGTAACTGCTTAGGTTCTAAAGTATGAACCGGAACCACGCAATGGGCATGGTTCTTGCATAAACAAGAAATGGGTTGTTTAGCACGGAAACACGCATTCTAAATGAAATTCGCCCGACAGCGGACCACCGCGCCGGAATTATTTATTTACTAGTTGTAAACTTATATAATGTAAAAAGCACGGAAACACGCATCCAAAGGAAATTCGCCCGACATGCGGACCACCGCGCCAGAATTATTTTTAGTTGTAAACTTATATTAGGTAAAAAAACGATAAAAAATTATTGTCCCTACTAGGATTTGAACCCAGGTACTCTGGGTTTGAGAGCTCGCATCCAAAGGAAATTCGCCCGACATGCGGACCACCGCGCCAGAATTATTTAATACGGAAAGTTTATCTACGGTTATTAGTGGTTAATAATGGTTATTAAAAGTTGAGCATTATCGAGCGAAATTAGTGCATAGATGGGTAATCACTGATAAAAAAATGAATGCATTAACTATTTAAGTACGTGTGAAGTCCGTCTTAAGATGTTGCAGTGTAAATTTGTCAATATTATATCTAAGGAAAGTCCAAAGTTGTGAAGATCAGGGTAGCGAGTACCGATGTGGAGGGGAAAAGTTCTGAAACACCCCATACCTAATTTATTTTATTACTTATTTGTAGAATTTAAATAGTTAGTAGTAGTATAGTATGATAGTAGTAGTTAGTATAGTATAGTATAGTACAGTATTAGTATAGTATAATAGAGTATTAGTATAGTATAGTATAGTATAAGTATAGCATAGTACTAGTATAGTAGTATTAGTATAGTATAGTATTAGTATAGTTTGTAGAATTAGTACTAGAATTTATATAGTTTATTATAAAAAACGTGTCCTATATATTATTTGACATTTTCAAGACAATGTATTATACTTAACCTCAGTTTATTTGTATTTCTGGTTAAATATATTATGTGAATCTATAATTACACAACTAACATATATGTGTTAAAGACTTTAGACCTTAACATGAGTCTAAGACCATATACCTAAACATGAGTTTAAGGTCATACGTAAACATGAGTCTATGGCCATGTACCTGAACACTCATCTAAGGCTATATACCTAAACATGAGTCTAACACCATATACCTAAACATGAGTCTAAGACCATATACCTAAGACCATGGAGTCTAAGACCCAAACATGAGTCTAAGGCCATATACCTAAATATGAGTCTAAGACCATATACCATGAGTCTAAGACATATACCCAATGAGTCTAAGGCCATATACCTAAACATGAATCTAAGGCCATATACCTAAATATGAGTCTAAGACCATATACCTAAGCATGAGTCTAAGGCCATATACCTAAACGCCCGTCTGAGGCCATATACCTAAACATGAGTCTAAGGCTATGTACCTGAACGCCCGTCTGTGGCCATATACCTAAACATGAGTCTAAGGCCATAGGTGGGTTAGGAAGGCCTATTATTTCTGTTAACTGCTGTAGTTTGTCATTTAACACTTTCTGATGAAGCCCCAATCATACAGTAGAAAACTTAAATGTTTCAGCATAATTTTTTACTGTGTATATATATATATATATATATATATTATATATATATATATATATATATATATAATATATATATATATATATATATATATTAATATGCATACATAATTTTTGTTTTGTCATCCTAATAAGTTGAATTTTAAAAATCACTTCTATGCCTACAGTAAACTTTGAAGTAAATTTAGTGCATTGTAAATCAATTATATTATCTCTTAACAATAAAAATTCTATTTGTAACCCTTTTACTTGAAGTCTTTCTTACTGGTACAAACTTATCCATTTTAAAACTTATTTAAACTTAAACATTTTAATTATTTTACTCCGTCTATAGACCAAAACTTAAAGCTTTTAATTTACTACAAACAATAAGTTTTTCATAAGCAATTTAATTTGAAAACTAGAGATTCAAAAAGTTAAAACCTGGTACAAACAATCTAGTTGAAATAAAATTTGCAAGAGTGATAATTAAAGGAAAATATTTTATTTATAGAATTATGTATGTGCATGTAACTTTAACATGAACTTTAAAGAAATATGCTTATTAGAGGTAAATATAATTTTATGTTGCACCTTATAGTTGCTTAGTTTCTAAGCTTAGAGATGAAGTTATAAGTAGCTTTTGTAGTTTGATGAAAATTTCTTTGTGAAACACTTCACAAGGAAATCCCGTAGTTGGCCTTAAGCTATGAAAAACTTTCATCAAGATTTGCATGATTTTACGCTCCAATTTCTAAGCGAAGTTAACAAATGAAATATTTCGGTTAGTTGTTAGGATTATAAATTTTTCGTGAAAAAAAGTTTCGTTGGGCTCTGTTTTTAAGCCTTTCGGAACCGGAATAAATCTCTGTTTTTAGTGCGCTGGCTGTGATACAGATTGAATAAGTCTTCTTTATGTCTTACTAGGTTAATGAAATAAAAATTTCTCTCCTTAAGTGAAAAGTTAAATAAAAAAGTATCAAGTTAGAAATTAATAAGTTTATGTTTTGATATCAAAATCAAATTTAATGAAAATTAGTAAAAAAATGTTTTTGTTGTTTTAAGAGTTAGATGATGAAGTATATGAGTAAGATTAGTTTCTGTTGTATTGTAGGATAATCTTAATATTAAAAAAATCTAGCGGGGGAGTACACAACCCGGACGAATTTCCTTTAAAATGCTCGACTTCTTCCTCAAACAGTTAATGCGCAAATGTCTTCTCGTTGATTTGCCGCCTAAAAGATTGGTAATATTTCAGCGTTCATTTAATAATACTGGAATTGATTATTTCAGCCATTTAGTCAAATTACCGTCAACGAGGAAATTTGAGAAAATTGTTACGGGGCACTGCTCACGTGCCTAACGCCGTGGGCAGTCCATGTAATCACTTAGCACAGATAGTGCGTTAACCGCGTTACATAGATTTGTTGCCAGGCAAGGGTGTCCGGCAAGTATATGGCCTAACCATGGGGTCAGTATGAGAGGAGTCGAGTATGGACTGGCCTCGTCGTTAGGTATACAACATTACCCTGAAACTTTTTTTGAACTCTCTACTCAACGGTAACTTCTGAAGGGCCAAAATAATCCATTTCAGTATTAGTGAATGGACGCTAAAATATGACTAGTATTTTATGAACTTCGGCCATGAGAGTTTAAATTCTAACTGTCTGAGTTTACTTTCTAAACAATAACGTCATGACTAATTGTATAATTGTACAATGATATTTGATTGGATGACAATAAAAATGGAGACAATTTAGTTCAAAGAAGTTCCAAATTTAGTCACATTTTTCACATTCAGTCATTTTTTACCAAAAAAATAACATAGGTCTGGCTCTTGGACTATTATGTAATGAGGAGAGTGACTAAAAAAGCTATAGTCGCAGGAGAGGAGTTTGTTTACTTTGTGTCGGTAGTAACCGAAGAATTTAGTCACCGGGCGACTAGATTTGGTAAATTTAAACAAATATCTAATAGTGTTTACAAAATCCAGTCGCTTGTGATTTTTGTCGCTCGGAGTACAATAATGAATGGAAACAAACAGCTCAAAACGATATATATATATATATTTCTTATCTTTTTTTGAATCTCGATAACAATATTTTGTTAAGATGTTATTAGGAAAAATGGCAAAACATGTTTATTCAAGAATAAGCTTATCAAAAACATTAGACCTAACACCTTATCTGAGGGATCTAATAATTTATGACAGAAAAAATTCAAAGTATTTTTAATTTTGTAATATTTTTTGAAATTTTTTTAAAAATATTATTCAGATTGATTTCTTTGACTTTACGCCCACCTATAGTCGGCGCCCGGGGCGGTTGCCTTCTTTGCCCCCCCCCCCTTCGCACAACCCTGGGTGTTTCAACGTCAGGTGGGGTTCAGAATCTTTTAAATTTTCGGCCTTTAACATTGGGTTCGTTTGTATTTTCCTAGACATTTTAATAACCTTTAAAACAATTAGAACAAATTGTTATTCTACAACAAAAACTTGTTGCGAGTCATATTTTCATCAAGAATAGCTCCTAGTAATTTAGATTCCGTGCAATTTTGAATTTTATTATCTCCCAACATTAAATTATACAAAAGCCTATATGTATTCTTGTTGAAAAATGAAATATATTCTGTTTTCTCGAAATTAACTATTAATTTATTGCATTTCACCCATTTTAGAAGGCGTTTCAAGGAAGTATTTACTGTTATTTCTAATTTTTCTTCTAATTAAAAATAACATAGTCAATATTTAAAAATCAATATATTAAAAATAAAATAATCAATATTTTCATAATGGCGTACGATATCAAAATGGAATTTTGTGGATCTATTGACCAAAACATATAAGTTATCGTAGTCTGAAAATAGTACCTTCTGGGTAGCATAAGTAGACCTAATACCTGATTTTTGTGTCAAATCTCAGCTTTTCAATATAACCATAGCAGGACTTATGCGTGACACAGACAGATACATAAACACACACACACAGACAAACAGAAAACATTATGAAAATTACTTAAAGGCCATAAAAGTAACTGAAAATGATAATTATGATGAAACTTTGGTCTCGGATATTTAGGGTGCACCCGATACTTTATCTAAAAAGTGTATTGAAAAAAGATTTCAATAATTAATCACAAAATTATTAATTTTTTCTAAGGAGCTCTTTTTTTAAATTATACTTTTTTTTATAAATTATATAAAGCCATGAGTTGTCTACAATGTATATTGGTCGATTTGGTCATAACACTCTAGTTCTTATTTTGATTTACACAGGATTACTATCGCTGAACATGACATCAAAGTGTACTACTTAGTGCTTAAGTACTTATCGTACTTATCAAAGTGCTTAAGTACTTATCGTACTTATCAAAGTGCTTAAGTACTTATCGTACTCTATACTTATCGTGTGCTTAAGTACTTATCGTAGTTATCAAAGTGCTTAAGTACTTATCGTACTTATCAAGTGCTTAAGTACTTATCGTAGTTATCAAAGTGCTTAAGTACTTATCGTACTTATCAAAGTGCTATTTTATTTACTAGTCGTATAAAGTGCTATTACCGAGTGTCCTCGGCAAATCTTTTATTATCCTAATGATCCTCTTTTCAAAATTCGCTGAGGTGTTTGGATTTCTAGACGAGTGAGAAGATGTAGTCTGGTCCACTAGTTTATTCACTTGTGTTTGGAAATTTCGACCTACTCTAAACCACCACTATCCAAAACCCTAGACCTCTTGAATAATGCACACACCAATACTTCTAACCAGGTAGACTCTGTCGTGTTAGACTTCAATAACTTACTTAGAAAAGCCAACTTTTTTTACTAATGTTAAGTAGAGACTGCTAAGCTGATTTGCATAGAATTTTAGGGGCGTTGGAGAAGCAATAAATCTTAATTCGCAATATATAATATATATATATTTGTGTGTGTGTGTGAATGTGGTCAGCGGCTTATTATTTAGGGCTTCTAGACACACAAGATGTTTAGAATGTGTAGATGTTAAATGTAGGCAAAATGGTAAATTAATGTGTTCACTTTAAAAATTTAGATCTAAGATTTTAATTAAATTATTAGCTACAGGATATTTTAATTACTCTAAAACGGGGTTTGCAGTTTTTTTAACTATGTGGAAAGATAGTTAGGAAGGAGATCTCGAGGCCTCATCCTGGTCAGTCTATTGTCCCTGGAAGTCAGTAAAATAAGTTGCCGGGATTGACCCACATGATGAAAATTGCTAAAATTTAATGTATGGCAATTTGGCAAAATACTATGCATTATAAATAATAATATTAAAACATCCAAAAATAATAACAAATATTACAAACAAAATTGGGCAAGAGATATTTTGGAACCTATTCTCACCTCATGAGATTCAAGCGTAGTGAATAAAATCCTCAGAATACTATAATCACCAAATTTATGCTGATAAATGTTTTCGGACTTGTTTTGCTCGTTCTTCGACCGTAAATACATTCTTTTTATTCCCAGCGGTCACCCATCTGGGCACTGACCTCGCTAAATGCTGCCTAACGCTTAATTGTAAAGAGCCTAAATATACATCATTTTATACTACCGAGTTTTGCAAAGCATGAATAGTTGACACAATATAATTGTGCGAGAGACACCTAGGAAATGTAACAAGCAAAATGCAATGCTACATCTTGAAACTGTTCCATCATTCGACATTCGTCATTATTGATGGCTCGACATAATGTCATGTCCCACTCTGTTTTGTTACGTCTAACTCATCAGGGCGCCGACAGAGCCTGAAGTGACATGTAGCATTGCATTTTGCTTGTTACATTTCCTAGGTGTCTCTCGCACAATTCTGTAATATTATTCAATGTCATCAATGACATTTCATTTTAATCCGTTTGATCCTTGTCCGTAATTATTCAATTTCATCAATGCCATTTCATTTTAATCCGTTTGATCCTGTCCGTAATTATTCAATTCATCAATGCCATTTTCATTTGATCCTGTCCGTAATATTATTCAATTTCATCAATGCCATTTCATTTTAATCCGTTTGATCCTGTCCGTAATATTATTCAATTTCATCAATGCCATTTCATTTTAATCCGTTTGATCCTGTCCGTAATATTATTCAATGTCATCAATGACATTTCATTTTAATCCGTTTGATCCTGTCCGTATATTATTCAATGTCATCAATGACATTTCATTTAATCCGTTTGATCCTGTCCGTAATATATCAATTTCATCAATGACATTTCATTTTATCCGTTTGATCCCGTCCGTAATATTATTTTCTCAAAAGCTTTGACAAAACCACATTGGAGGTCTTAAAAACATGAAATCTTGCTTTTGGATTTACACTGCAAACGCAATACATTTATTTTATACCTATGGAATGATTAGGAAAAGTAACAACCAATACACAAGGAACTTTTAAAGATTGGGCCCGCGTAGCGTTCACACTCTGTAATGAACGAGATGCGAACCTAACAGGGACAAATGCTTCATTTATATCAAGTACATAAACATAATATAATCTTCTACCAATAGTTTCGAAGCTATATAAGATTTTATCTTTACTCTAATATTATCTTAAATAAATAAGCCTTACAATATTATTCTCTCTATTATATACATTATAATAGTTTATAAATAGTCAAGTAAATGTTTTAGACATAAACTATAGAGGAAAGAGAAAACCTACCATGAATATATTTACATGAATTTTCATCTAATGTATGTAATGGCTCAACTTCCCCCTCCACTCTCTACCGCTTCACAACTTTCACATTCATAATATAAATTTTGCATAAATGATTTTGCATGCAATTTGCAAATAATTTCATCGCTTTACTTCTATATTATTACTATTATTTCTAAATTGTTTATAATAAAGGTTTTAAAATTAGGTATTAAAAAATGGGTTAGATTTAAATTTTTAAATAAAGATTATTTTCAAGAGTTTTAATACTATAGTAGTTTTCATATTAAATTTTATTTCATTAAAGCTAGATTTAATTCATTAACACGTTTTATTGAATTCTTTAAGAAAAAATGAGCTTATGCGATTGGGCTCATTAAGGAAGTAGATGTGGGGGTGGAATTTTCGGAAGGGGGACTAACTGTTCTAGAATCAAGAGGCCGAAAGTTTCGCTTTATTATCAGAAGAGTTAAGCAACTTTGAGCGAGGTCAGTATGTGAATGGGTGACCTCTGAGAATAAAATGGTTTTTAATTTTTCCTCACCTGCTATAGTAGATAAAAGAAAACGTATTATGTTCATCCTATAATCCAAGACCAGTTTTTACTAAAATTATAAATTTTAGCTATTCATGACGTTCTGAGTGGTTTCATCATGCTGTCTGTGTCGGTGAGTGAGAGTGTGTGTGTGTGTGTTTTTACTAATGATACAGCATGCTTCTGTAACAAGCTCGGGGGCGGCACTACCAACAAAGCAGCAAGTGCGGGGTAGTAGACCCCAGAAGAGAGTCTACCAAGTGACGTCGAGCTAAAGATAAGATCGGGTTTATAAGATATAGATATTAGGTAATAAGAGACATAACTTAAGTTGAACAGAATGGATTCTCTATTGAAGTTACTCTACATGGTCCATGTTACGTAAAACCAAGAGCTCTGAGAGCCCCAAAAGAAATCTGACCCTAAGGCAACACTTTCTTGGGCGAAACCCTGTCTACCACTCCCCTCGGTTAGCCCCGTCGACCGGTACCCTACTCCGATACTCCAGGTACCCCTCCAGTACACAAAGTGCTGATAAAGGGAAACATTGCCATAAATATAGATAAAGAAAGAACATAACTAGCAATCTCTGTCTACTAATTAATATAATTAAGTTTTATCTATTATCCATTAATATTGACCGTCACACTTCACTGTATTAGTATTACATGCAATTAGCTCAACAATAACACTAAACAAAAGGAAAGAAAGTTCGCGACATTTTTTAGTGAATAACAAGTTAGTAAATAGGACAATGATTGCGTCAGAAGCATCTTAACATATACTTATATATTAACATATCACCGGAGTTACTAGCTACTAAACTTAATTCTAAAACTAAAGTAAAGAATAAAAATTATCAATAACAATACAAGATGATAAGAGAGTGCTCATGAAACAAAACAAGAATATTACAACAACCTGTGTGTGTGGGTGTGTCCCCTGATGTGTATTTATTAAGTCAAGTAAAGAGTGTCTGACGACATACTATAATATAAAATAAGCGATATTCAAATTTTGAGGACAAGCAAATCGGGTCTAAAGAAGGTGAAAATAACGTTAAAAAAAAGTTCCAGTTAAAGTCAGACTAAAAGATCCCAATAAATTAAGCAAAATTCCTGCCATGTAAATTAAATTTTAACATTATGCGATATAATTGTGATAAAATCAAAGAAATGTGTCTTCAAATGAAAATCAGAAAAAAGGAACAAATAGCTCAATCATATATGTGGCTTGAGACATGTCGTTCAATAAAATAATGACCAGGAATGTGCCTCCAAACATTTGCGTCAATAAAATAGTGACTAGGAATGTGCCTCCAGACATGTGCGTCAATAAACTAATGACTAGGGATGTGCCTCCAGACATGTGCGTCAATAAAATGATGACTAGGGATGTGCCTCCAGATATGTGCGTCAATAAAATAATGACTAGGGATGTGCCGCCAAACATGTGCGTCAATAAAATAATGACTGGGGATGTGCCTCCAGACATGTGCGTCAATAAAATAATGACTAGGGTTGTGTCTCCAGATATGTGCGTCAATAAAATAATGACTAGGGATGTGCCTCCAGATATGTGCGTCAATAAAATAATGCTTTCCGTCGTATGTTCTTTGTTTTTAGCACAATTCGTAAGAGATGATAATATTTATATTTAGATTCTATAAATATTATAAGCGATTGCGTCGCAGTGGTAAAAGACAAACACTATATAGATTTTTTGTGGGTCGTTATTGTTAATCTATAAAAATTAACTTAAGTGACAAGTAAACTAACTCCAAACCTCTACGAAAAGCTGATAATGTTATGTAATTATGCAACTATTTTATGATGGTAAATCATGCAACTAAAGTCGATATACCTGTTCAATTTTATAACGTAACCTAAATTGGATTATTCATACCAATATAATCAAATATAAAAGTAATAATAGAACAAAGGAAATGAATAAAGTTAATAAATAAATAAGGAAAGGCAAAATCGGATATGGAACTGCCTATGTAAATTATTTTACAACAACATACAGCCATGAGTACAAATAAAAGTTGTGTTTTAAATAACAAGATTGAAATCAATTTATACAGAATTTTAATAGAATTTCGTTCTATTATAGGAGAAAGGGAAAAATGCCCTAGGCATTATGTCCTTACGATAAGAAAACAAGATCTTTCTGATTTGGAAAGAGAGATGGGTTAGGGTGGGATGAGGTGGAAGGGACGTTGGGCATGATAGGTTCAGTGGGGATGGTAGGTAGAGTAGGAGATATAAAGGAGTAGTGGGGTGATAGGTAGGGTGGGATAGGAATGGTAGGACTGTTAGGAATAGAGGGGTGACGCTTAGAAACAAGGAAATCCCTATAGTATCTGATAGCGAAATAGTTTGAGGTGTTTTTGTTTCGTATTCAAAGAAATTTTCCTCTAGACAGTTATCATAAAAAGTACTAAAATTGGATTCTCTTCCCTCTTGTAAATCCATAGTTATTAAACCAACTGTTTAGCTTTTTTACTTTTCTTCATTTATACCGTTGTTATGTAGGAAAAGTATTGTGATAGCAATATAATCCGAGACCGGAAATTTTACCTGAGTTGTCCGTTTCAGGTATTCTTCTCTCCTAAGCTGTTTTCACAAAGTTGTGTGCTTTTGTGTGTTACTGTTGTAATCGTGGCTCCCAGCGATTTTGAGTTAAAACTTACAATTTACAAAAAAATAATTTTTAGGTCTAGTTTCACTGTCCTAAATAGTTTTTTAAGACCCGGAATAATGGCTTACCAACAATTTTAAAAATTTATAAAACTTTTCCAATGACAGTAAAAAATTCTTTTACAGTCACCGATAGTAAAATATTACAAAACTGTCGCTGTCAGTAAAAAAAACTACAAAACTGTCGCCGATACTTAAAACAATTCTAAAACTGTTGTAGGCAGTAATAAACGCATTTCATATATTAATGTGAGGATGTAAAGTGCCTATTTTACAGCCGCAAAAACAATGTTTTTGGACTTTAACCAAGTTTCATATTAGGTCATAGTCCAAAGGAATCTGTAATTCTGTTAATTAATTATTAACAGAATTCTGTTATTAATAATTACGTTATGTCATTAAAGATTTCTTTATTAATAATTTGTTTATCAGCTTGGCCTAAAGTTATTTTTAAGTATTTTTTGTTAAGAACAAAGAAATGTTCCAACTTTCATAGACCTCAGAAGAGTTAAAAAGTTTTAATTTATTAAAATTTAAATGAGTTCAAGAAGCAGTTTCAAACTTGTTACCATTTATCTTTTATAGGAATAAGATAAATTCAAATTTAATGCATTTGTTACAAAACATTAGGGGGATGAAAAAATTGGTTGGAGTGATCTATGGTATTGGAAATTATGGGGAGAGGGTATATCGGTACAGGAATTCCGGGTGACAGGAAGGTCTGATTTGGGTCAAATGAACCCCACACTAAGGGTCGACCCTTCGCATCCACTCAAAACAATTTTAAAAATTGGATAACCTTTCAAAACATAAATCGAATAACAATTTAGTATAAATTTATAAATAATATAAAACTCATGATTTCTTAAAAAATATTTCTAGCGCGAATTTCCTTTGGAATGCGTGTTTAAGAGCTTAACCATCCTGTTCTTCTTCAAGTTTTCGCTTTACGCTTTATAACTTTAACAGTTATTTTAACAGCGAATTTTCAAAAAAAGAGGATTATGTCGAGAATGAGGGGGATCAATTCCGTTATAGCATCTTTCCATGTTAAATTATCCTGATACAAAGTTTCTTATTCAAAATGTATTATATGACGTATGAACCAAGGTACCTTAGCTTTCAGTACTGTGAGGGCACGTATCAACTCCGGACCATTTTTATTCAACTCCTGATGTCCAAAAACATGTCCGAAAACGACTCCCCACTCAAAATAAGTTGGTTACCGGCAGTATTTTAGGGAGTACAGTAATTGACCACTGTTTTTCAACACTATTGTGAATTTCATCGGCTCTAAATCGGTTTTATTTGATTCAGCGCCCCCCAAAAAAATAAATTAGATCCTTTTTCGTGGCAAAAAAATTGCTGACTAAAATCACCTAAAAATATGTGGTTTTAAATTGAGTTTGTGTTATTTCTAAGCTTGATTTTTGTATCAAGTCAGATTAAAATATATTAATTTGTTCAAATAATAGCGTGTTTATTATTTTGTGTGTTTATACACTTTGTGTGTTTATACACACTGAAAAGTAGTTTTATAATTTTATCTCATTATTACTCTTCCTCATTTATACCGTAGTTAAATAGGAAAATAATTGTGTTTAAAAAAATCCGAAACGGGGATGTTACCAGAATTATCCATTTCAGGTGTTCTTTAGGCCTTCTGAGTGGTTTTTACAAAGTCGTCTTATGTATGTGTGTATCTCCTAGTGTATTTATACTAGGGAGTTGAAACTTTGTACAAAAATCTGTCAACCGCTGTAGTTAAGTTATTCGAAAAATAATTTTCTTTATAACGTCATTAACTCACAATATTGACTCGAAAAAAATGTAAAACATAAAAAATAAAATTTGAAAAATCATTAAACACTGAAAAAAATGCAATTGGCTTGAGATTTGCCACGCATGTTTATAATGATATTTATGATACAATGATTTATAAAAGATAAGGCTAAGATATGTGCCAAGTTTTATCTCAATATCAGCATTAGTTCAATTTTTATTAAATGACTGAATAAATTACTTGTATACGTTTTTTTTTTTTTTTTAAATGTAAAAAACGGGTACTAGGTACCTTAGGACTTTTCCTCATTACATCGGATCGCTACGCCCATCCACCTTGCTTCGGACTCGCTTAGTTCGTCCTCACAAATATAGTTCACCAAAATTATACTGTAACATTGTTTCGGACTCGCTTCGCTTGTCTTCAGATAGTATAGTAGCATCCGTATCATTCTCAGCGGACACCCATGCAGCACTAATCAAGCTCAGTGCTCCTTAATTTTTATGATTTTACAAAAATCATGGATATAAAAGTCGTATTGAAACAAACTTAGCGTAATTATTTATCAGGTTATAAGATACCCTTGTACTAAACTTCATTTCAATTAGGCCATTTTCCAATTGTTTTTAAGAAATCGTACACATTCAATAAAAATTGAAATAAAGCTAATAATGAAATGAAACTTGGCACATATGTTAGTCTTATGCATAGTCACATGCGTGCCAAATCTCAAATTGATCACATCATTTTTTAGCGTTTTATAGTTTTTTGAAATTTACGATGAGCCATTATTGCAGGTTAATGACGCCATTAATATTTTTTTACGAATAGCACAATTACACCGGTAGGCTGATATTTTTTTACAAAATTTCAACTCTCTAGCATAAATACACTGGGCGCTAAGATTATAACACACACACACACATACAGACAGACGACTTTGCGAAAACCACTCAGGAGTTCTTAAAAACGCTGAAATTAATTACAACTGTAAACCTTTACGTAAAAGATAAAGACACAATGTTTTGTTTTAATACGACAAGTATACTTTGGTTTTTGTTGGATCATAAAAGTTAAGCAGCATTGAGCTTGGTCTGTGCGTTATAGGTGACCCCTAAGAATAAAGCGGATGCGTTGTCATGCTTTAGTTCACATTTTTCGAATTGTACATTCTTAGGACGAGCGAAGCGAGTAGGAAGTAGGGAGGATGAGCGTAGCGAATCCGATGTGATGAGAAAAAGTTCTGGGATACCCCGTACCCGATTTTATTTATTACTCTTATCATATATGTTTATGTATTACTTTTTGTCATCTTATGTGAAGTGAAATATTACTTGTTTTGGCAAGTGGAGTGAATAGTTATGAACAAGCATGGCATTCTTTAAAATTAAATAAATGTACCATCTAGTGGTGTATTTATGGAATAACACTAATTGTAATGCGGGCAGAGTATGCCATATTACTTCATCTACAAGGCAGTCTGTGTCTAACTCTTGACGCATTTGCCCATGTCAACATTTTGTAAGTATATCGCTAAATTACCGCTTCCATAATACCAGAGGGAAATAATTTTCGGGGGCCTTTTAATTGAATTTTATACAATCTTTTCACCTAAAAATAGAGCCCCTTTTGATCTTAGTATAGTCTTTATTACGATCATCAAGTGGCGGGGTCCCTTGTTAAAATTTTACACTAACTACCAAAAAATAGGGCATCGTTTAATGTTAGTATAGTCTATTTAAGATAGACTATACTAACATTAAACGATGATGTTAAGCATCATCAACCCGCGGAGCCCCACCGGGTGTTGAAAATATAAAATTAATGCCTTGTAAGTTCTTTAGACGGTCGAAGCGAATCTGAAATATAAAATTCTGGCGCGGTGGTCCGCATGTCGGGCGAATTTCCTTCGGATGCGTGTTTGCGTGCTTAACAACAATCCTCATTGAAATGATAATTTTTATAGTTTCTCACATTATATATGTTTACAACTACTAAATAAATAATTCCGTCGCGGTGGTCCGCTATCGGGCAAATTTCATTTAGAATGCGTGTTTCCGTGCTAAACAACCCATTTCTTGCTTATGCAAGAACCATGCCCATTGCGTGGTTCCGGTTCATGCTTTAGAACCTAAGCAGTTACTCAATTGTCAAGCACTGCTCGTAACTCATGTTGTCTGTATTTTCCAAAGGAAATGCGCATAATTATCCAGATGGTTGTACAAAACTATGCCTCTAAAATTAGAAGTACGCACTATTATTTGCACTAGTTTAAAACTTAGTTACTTATCTTTAAAGGTTTTAGCGCATTTCCTTTGGAAAATACAGACAACATGAGTTATGAGCAGTGCTTGACAATTAAGTAACTGCTTTGGTTACTCAAAAAAACATTGAAAACGACACCATACTCGAAATTTATTTTTCAACGACCGCAATTTTGGTCTTCTATAATTTTTGTGGTTTCTTCCACTTTTTGGTCAATTAGAGTGGTCGTATCGACTTCGGATCGGTTTCATTTGATTCAACGTCTCAAAAAACATAAATATTCACCTTTTTCGCGGCAAAAAATATTAACCCTTAATTTTGCCGATTTTAAATGAAGTCACAAAAACCTGGTCTTCAACAGAGTTCGTGTCCTCTCGAAGGCTGATTTTTGTACCAAGTTTAGTTAAAAAATATTAATCCTTTCGAAAGATAGAGTGTTTACAAGAAAGTGTCTAGAAATACACACACACACACACACACATATATATATATATATATATATATATATATATATATATATATATATATATATATATATATATATATATATATATATATATATATATATATATATATATATATATATATATTAGATTAAAATTAAATTAAATTAAAATTAAATTAAAATTAGATTAAACACATCAGGAAACCAGAAACCGACCAATAAATTTATAGTAAAGAAAGCAAACTGGAATAAGTTCAAAGAAGAGATGATGAAAAGATTTTCTAAAAGTTTAAATTCTTCCAGTTTAATCGAAGAAGATTTAATAAACAATTTAATTAGGAGCAGTAATTTAGAAGAAACTATTGAGTCTCTTAATAATGCTTTAATATCAGCTTGCATTAAATCTATGCCAAGGTACAAGAAAGGATATAATAATCATAAAAGAAAAGTTCCATGGTGGTCAGATAATATTGACACTATGAGACAAACAGTTCGAAAAGCTAGGAAAGAGTACCAGAAAACCAAAACTAACGAAAAATTAAGAGAAACTAGGAAAAAAGAATTTTACAAATTACAAAAAGAATATAAAACATTAATAGAAACAGAAAAATTTAACTCATGGAAGAACTTCTGCACAACAACCAAAGACCCCTGGAATGCAGCGTATAAAGCGGCAGCTAATAAAACTAGATCTACTCAAGTATTAACAACTCTACAAAAGAAAGATGGCACTTACACAGAAGTATTGAAGACACACTAAATGAAATAATGGAAAATTCCTTCCAAAAGATGACACAAACAATGATAATGAATATCACAGACAAATAAGACAAGAGATGCATAAAAATCAGAAAACTTAACTAATGATCCACCTTTTACCCAGTTTGAAGTAAAAAACGCGATTTATCGAACGACTAATAGAAAAGCCCCAGGAGAAGACGGCATAACGAATGAAATAATGAAGAAAGCCTAAAATCTACCCTGCTCTTTTTACCAATATTTTTAATGAATGCTTAAAAAGAGGTGTATTTCCAAAATGTTGGAAAATGTCAAAGATTATCATCGTTGGAAAACCGGGAAAAGAAAACATGAAAACTGCAGGAAAATACCGCCCAATAAGTCTCCTACCTTGTCTTGCTAAAATTAGAGAGGCTAATGATAGATAGGATTTACACCATTTATATTCAAACAATTTACTCAACCAAAACCAATTCGGATTCCGCCCTCAGACTAACACAACAGACGCAATTATGAAAGTTAAGAAATTTAGAAAACCATTTAAAAATTAAAATGCGAGTAGCCCTAGTGTCATTAGACGTAGAAGGAGCATTTGACGCTGCGTGGTGGCCTATGATAATACATCGTTTAAGAGCAAAAAACTGTCCAGGAAACTTACTATCCCTAACACAATCATATTTCTCAGATAGAACAAGCAAACTAACAATCGACTCATATAAAATAATAGATAAACCTACATGTGGATGTCCCCAAGGATCATCTAGCTCACCAGGGTTTTGGAATATTCTGTATGACAGTCTACTTGATTTAATTCTGCCACCTAATTGCCTTGCAATCGCTTTCGCTGATGACTATCTGTTGTTAAGTGCCGCAAGAACAGAAGAAGAGCTTGAAGTCATTACAAACGAAGCACTTAGACACATAAATCAATGGGCTAATCAAAACAAATTGAAATTCAGTAAAGATAAATCTCAGTTTTTATTATAAATTTGTTTTTAGACACAACAAAATTAAAATCTGAATCTTTTTTAAAATACTTAGGAGTTTATTTGACGCACGACTGGACATGGGGAAAACACATTCGAACAAATACTAGCAAAATCCAATCATTTATTCACATCTTGTCAAGATCTGCCAAAGTCCATTGGGGATTAGGTTGCAAAGCTCTAAAAGTCATATATGACGGTGCATTTTGCCCAATGATAACATATGCAGCTCCAGTGTGGATAGATGGACTGAAATCTAAAATAAATCAAAAAATTGTTAAATCATGTCAGCGATTAATTATATTAAGGATGTTAAAGGGTTACAGAACAATCTCCTACAATGCTGCTTGCGTTCTGGCTAATACACTTCCGATCTATGAAAAAATAAATCAAGAATCTGACCGCTACAACATCATGACTGGAAAAACATGTGATTGGATAGACAGCACCAAGTATGAACATCCAGTCAATTATACACGTTGGACTCATCCAGCTTATCAAGTAGAGTGTTTAATAACAGAAGATATGGATGATTCAAACTTTTCTATGGCTATCTATACAGATGGTAGCAAAAATGATTCTGGTGTGGGATGTGCGTTTACAGCACTCTCTTCTAACAACACGACGACTGACTACGTATTCCGATTACACTCATACTGTTCAAACTATCAAGCTGAACAGGTAGCCATAGTTAAAGCTCTTGAATGGATAGCACAGCAACAAGACAGAAGTAACATGAAGTATATTATTAGAACAGACAGCAGATCAACCCTGGACACACTGAACAATACTAAAAACCATTCCCCATTAATAGTCAAAATAAGAGCTTTAGCTGGAGAGATTTCAAGAAGTAACGAATTATCGTTCTCGTGGGTTAAAGCTCATTCAGGAATTAAATATAACGAGAAAGCTGATTCATTAGCAAAAAATGCCAGTGAAGACGATTCACTTCCAATCAGCTACAAATACTACCAAAATCGTACTTATTAAAAGCATTGAATGACAGAAGCTTCATCACGTGGAATCAGGAATGGATAAATTCAGAAAGTGGCCAAATTACAAAATTATTTTTTCCTTCAATCAAGAAAAGACAAAAGTTTGGAGTATGGGATTACACGTTTAAACTTACCATGTTCCTGACCGGACATGGTAAATTTAAACATTACTTAAAACGATTCAACTTAACCGAATCTAGCAGTTGCGGATGTGGAAACAACGAACAAACAGTAAACCACTTAATAAATTATTGTCCTCTACTAGATAGAGAAAGATCATTACTAATGCAGCAATCAATGACTCTCGGACTTAACTGGCCTCTTCAACATTATCAGTTATTATCAAAAGACCTTAAAACACACTTTATTCAATTTATTGAGGCAATTGATTTAGATAAACTTTGACCAATATAAAATTAATATGATATTATATATAACTATATTATATTAATAATATATTATTTTTCATTATATACAAATATATCAAACACAAAGAAAAACACAAGACATTAATTTAAAAGAAAATTTTTATTCAGAACATTCAAAATTTTACTGTAGGAAGAAAAGAACAGCTGAAAAAAAAAACATATCTCAAAAAGAACGAAGTAAAGTAAAAAATCTATTGTTTTCAAAAGCATGTAGTATTTATATGGGACATGCTGATAATAAACGGGCCTTTTAGTAGGGTTACTACTAGAAGGAAAAAAAAAAAAAAAAAAAAAATATATATATATATATATATATATATATATATATATTATATTATATAATATATATATATTATATATATATATATATATATATATATAATATATATATATATATATATATATATATATATATATATATATATATAATATATATATATATATCGCGAAACGTATTTTTTTAGGGGACACATTGACAAAATCTGGTCATAGTCCCAGGTTATTGGAGATTCACTGAAAAGGGAAAGAAAAATAATATTTTATCACGACTGTAATTATTAAAGAGAAAGACTAGACAAAATCAATCATGCATAGAATGATAAAATAAAAAATAACTATTAAATTATTCAACATTCTATATACAAAATTACCTATCATGTTAAATGCAAATATATGCATTGATTTTTTTTTTCTACTTTTATTATAGATTAAAACCAATTTATAATATGCACTTGTAATAAAGAAACCATAAAAAGCGTCTAGTCTAGATTATAAACAATAAAAGCGACGTTTTACAAAACTCTAGTTTAAGAACTATATTAAAGCGTTTCGTTCCATTTCAAAGTATAATAACTCAATATTTTTGAAGCAGGATTCAATATAAGAGAGCGTTATTTTATTACATCGCTTTGAGGGGAGTGTTGGAGGCAGCAAGGACGGGGGTGGCTCAAAGAAACATTAGTATACTAAAAATATCTATAATTTTATGTTCCAAGCAAAAATGTTTTTGAATATAGTGGATTATGATATCACATTTTTCAATTTTGTCTTTTGAACTTTTATTTTAATTAAACTATTAAGAAAAATTCTTATCCTGACTATGTTATAATTATATCTCTTGTTTACTATTATGCCTAGCTAGTGGAACTAAAAAAATATCTCTTGGGGACTATTTGAACAAGAGACGGAACTGTAAAAATAATTTTTTTGCTGACTATTACGTCAAAGACATGGAACAAAAAATATACCGTGGACCAAAAAATGGAAAATAAAAATTACATCTTTTGGTTACTATTATGTCCAAGACATGGAACTAAAAAACTATACCATGGACCGAAAGATAAAACTAAAAATTACATCTTTTGCTTACTATTATGTCCAAGACATGGAACCTAAAAAACTATACCGTGGACCAGAGACTATAGATACTTAAACAGTAAGACTGTCGACTCAATGGTGGGAAAATTTGGATTCCGATCGACACTAGCGCAGCGGGGGACCTACCTTTCAATTGAGTGGGCGTGTCTTAATTTCCCGCTTTATGCCCACAGTCAGTTTGAAATTTAATTTTTATACTTGTATAGTTATACTTCTAACTAACCTACCACTTAAATCTTACACAGAACACTTCTGATTATTTTTAAGCTTTTCATTCAAGTAATTTATTAATTTATTGATTCAATAGTAATAATGAAATAGTGGCTAAGTTTACACGTGGTAGAAGATAGATTTTGGCATTTAATGCAGCCTGTATTTTAATTACATCGGCAAGATGCGCACATGTGATTAAATGTGATTACCAGATAAATCGACTAAATCAATAAATTAATTAAATGAAATTTACACTTATCTGCCATCAGTAGCGTTCCCTGGAAGTTTTAAAAATGTTCTATTTACTTTTAGTTTCTGAATTTTTGAAATACAGAACATGCAACGGCGAACCGTTTTTGTAAAAATACATACAGAAAACAATCATTTTATAATAATAAAAATGTAGCTGTCATAAAAAAATTGCCATGGTATTTATAAAAAATATAAAAATATAATCAGTCATTTTTGGAAAGCTATTGGGTTAGTTCATGAGTTGTCCGCACCGGTCCGCCGCAGCGCTATTTTAGTAGCTTGCGATAATCGAATCCAAACTTTTCCTCATTTAAGTTAACCCCCCTGCCGTGGACCAAAAGATAAATTTAAGAAATACATCTTGTGCTTACTATTATGTCCAAGACATGGAACTAAAAAACTATACCATGGACCAAAAGATGGAACTAAAAAATGCATCTTTTGCTTACTATTATGTCCAAGACATGGAACTAAAAAACTATACCGTGAACCAAAAGATAAAACTAAAATATACATCTTTGCTTAACTATTATGTCCAAGACATGGAACTAAAAAACTATACCGTGGACCAAAAGATGGAACTAAAAAATACATATATAATGTCTATATTATTTCATTTGTTGTACATTTCAAGGGACAGAATGTATATTTGTTGATATATTTTGTTGACTATTTTGACTAGGAGATAGTCTTTTTGTACTAAGTATCAACTCTCTAGCATAAATAATGTACAATAATAACAGACACACACAAAATATTTTGTGATAACCACTCAGGAGGTCCTTAAACACCTGTAACTGATAATTCAGGATAAATCCCGGTTTCGGAGTTTTTTTGCGAAAGCATTTCCTTTACTTATAGTATAAATATTAAAAAGTAAAAAAAAATGTGTCGCATATACATTTTTATATATTATATATAATCCCATATGATGGGATTGAGCAGTGGAGTGCTATGATAAGAAGAAATAAAACTAAACAAGTTTTCGTCTCTCCACTCATTATAATTACTAAAACAATGGTACAAACTCAAGTTTGTACCATAAGACTCACTGGTAGACTACTGATCTACTTTTATAATAATTACCGGCACTGATGATGACCGTTAACGGTTGAAAGTCAGCTTTGTTTTAGTAATGAGCCCGTTTTAGGGGCCTTTCGGCCATTCAGTGTGTTCGCCCTGCGGGAACCACCTCGGGTGTGTCACATCTACTATGCTCAAAGTAAAGCTAAAGTAGGCGAAATCTTTTTACATCAAATTTTATTCATAAAAACCGAGAGCATAGCTCGGGCTGTGAACCCCGGACTTCCGGTACCGAAGTCCAGTACTTTTGTATATTAGATAAAAATTAAATTAATGTCTTTTGGGGACTATTATTCAAATCGGGAACGATAAAGCTCAGAACTTTTTCTCGCCGTATCGAATTCACTACGCCTGTACTAATTACTTTACTTAGGACTTGCTTCTCTTGTCCTCAGCATATAGGAATCACCGAATTTAGATTGTAGTAAGTCTTTAGACTCGCTTTGCACATGCACAGAGAAAAATGTAAATTTTATTTCTTTCAGACACTCATGTAAAATGAAATTGCAAATCAGTGCTATATTTTTTTTTTAATTTTTAATAAACATTTAAAAATCACTTAATAAAAAACAATAAAAAATAATTTATTTTCTGTTAGAATGTACATTCATACAATGGTTTATATTAACCAATTGTTTATCATATAATATTTTCTAACAAAAAAGGGGGATGTATAGGGTGCATCCTGCTCTTCCACATCCCCTATTTGAAAACTAAATTGAACTAATTGACTAAAAACTAATTGAACTAAATTTAAAATACCCTAAATTTAACTAATGCTGATTAGGAAACGAAACATGACACATTGTTATTTATATACGAATTCATGTCTACCAAATTTCGAATAAATCCTATAATTTTTTCTTGAGCCGGTTAATGACATAATAACAACCTATAATAACAGTTAATGACGTAATAACAACCTATAATAACGGTTAATGACATTACTTACTTTCTGTATTACATTAACGATCTCTATTTTATCGATAACTCTCCTGGTATTATACAGAAATTCGCAGATGATACTTGCGTCCTTTTTTTTGGTAATACCTGGGAAGAAGTCCTTAAAAAAGCAGAAATAGGTATGGAATTAATAAGTAGGTGGCTGCATGAAAATCTCTTGTCGCTTAACATAGACAAAACTAAATTTATGACTTTTTCTATAACTAATTCAGGACAACATACGCTTGACAGCAGTGACAGCGTAAAAAAAAATTAAAAAAAAAGAGAAGAAAACCGCCCTAAATCTACTAAAATAAGAAAAAAAACTATTTAAGAACTTCTAGAAGACAGCACCAAGAAAGAAGAAGTCAGAAGAACAAAAAGAAATAATAAAAAATGCAAGAAAAAGCGGAGGACTAAACGAGGTAATGGAGACCAATCAACTTACTATGACGGACATACCAAACACCAAAACAATATGACACACATGACATGGTCCATACCATGTTATAATACAACACAAAAATACCAATTCTAATAATAAAGGAATATCAAGACTCCACCCCATGACGATAGGTAAACTATTACATGAAACCTTAGGATTTAAAAACAACGAAATTACTCAAATAACCAGTATTTCTGTGAACAAAATAAAAATAACACTTAATAATAGATTATGCAAACAAACTCATAACTTCCCAAACACTAAATGGAAAATTAACACATTCATACCAAAATCAATAATCTACAAAAAGGGGTTGTTCGGGGAATGAGCAATCCTTAACAGAATCAGAAATTTTACAAAATATGAATTTTCAGAATACAAATAAAAACTAATTAACGTTAAACGATAACAAGAAAGTGATTGACAACAATACACCAAAATTTATCCCCAACACAATCAATATTTATAACAGTTAGAGGCCAATCATTACCACCTTACGCTTATCTACACTTTGTGAGATGCCCAATTGAAAAATTACAAATTAGTAAACAAAACATATGCAACAGTCCTTCAATCCGAACAACTGAAACTATTTCCCAACCTAACCATAAATACTGAATCACGCAAATATCAATATCAAACCTTACCAATCCCCAAAAATAATCTTAAGCGCCAAAACTTCATCATATAACCCCGACAATAACTATATATACAAACCCCTATAAACCCCAAACAACACCGGGAGGACTGATACAGTCAAATCCCTATAAACCAATGACTCATACTGNGCTGACGACATACTTATATATACTATAAACAGCAAAATAAATGACATGATAACCGACCTAACTAACACCCTAAAACAAATACAAGAATGGACAAAACTTACTGGTTAGAACTAATCCAGACAAATCTGAATGTTGCATCTTTACAAGACGTAACAATATCCTTCTTGATGACGAGATTCTTTTGACACATAAGAATAAAAAGAAAAAGAACTGTTAGATTTCTAGGACTCTACCTTGACCAAAAACTGACATGGAAAGACCATATAATACAGTAGTCTCAAAATGTGAAAAATACCTTAACATCATGAAAATGGTCAGCAATAAAGCATGGGGATGGTGACCCAAAACTCTATTAACATTTATAGGGCAACAATACGGGCATGCATAGACTTTGCCTCCCCCTTTACGGTAATGCCAAACAATACTTACTTACAAAACTAGACCGTTTTACAATACAGAGCTTTAAGATTATGTATGGGATATCTTAAATCCACACCAATAACAATAATACATATTGAATGCTCAGAACCACCACTTAACATACGAAGACAATATCTGACTGACAAACACTTCATCAACTTATATTCTCAACAATCTCCTTTACTTACAACTATTGTCAATTTAAACAACAAAATAAATATAATCATCGATACTGGCGACATAAAACACCTCCATTACATATAAATAGCTACAAATATTACAACCTCATCTCAACCAAAGTATATACCAACATAAATTACTCCCAATCTATCAAATTTCTTTTGACGATATTACCAAACCAATAACAATAAACATACCAAACTAACTTATCCCGTACAACAACATAACTTTCCATGAACAACTATACCACATACACCACAACCCACCTACTTAATATTTACCGACGGATCAAAACAACAAGACAAAACTGGTTACTCATATTATGACTTACAACTAAAAATTGGACAAAGTTTTTTCATGCCCACAGTACACTACATATTTACATTAGAAAGCTTAGGAATCTTACAATCTCTTACATATATAAAACAATTACAAAATACTCAAAACAACTACACTATTGCTTGCGACAACCAAGGAATACTTACAAAACTATCCAACATTTCACTCACTTCCAAAATAGATCACATATATATGGCATATCTACAAGAAATAAACGAACTGACCAAACAGTACAAAAATAGACTTTATATGGGTAAAATCACACTCTGGAGTCCAGGGAAATGAACAAGTGATCACCTTGCAAAAAATCCAACAAGATCATCGAACTATAAAATACTGCAAGTGATCTTATATCAGTATCAAAAAAGAAAATGCTAGAAGACTGGAACACCAAACTCAACGAAGAACCAGAAAAGGGGAAAATTTTAAAGAAATCATCAAAGATAGTTCCGCTAAACCTTGGTTCTGGAATCGAGACTGTCAAGAAGAGATATTGTCTGCATAAACAGATTAAGAAGTCAACATGCCAGATGCATTCAATATCACTACAAGATTGGGTTAAGCGACTCCCCAGCATGCCACTCCTGCCCGACAATAGACGAAACAGTAGAACACATCCTACTAGACTGCACAAAATACAAGACAGAACGGACAAAATTATATCAAGATGTCAACTTCAAGATATCCAAGACAATACTGAAAAATCAAGACTCTGCTTTTCTCAAAATTAAAAAATAATAAATACACTCAAATTCGTAAATAAAATTAAACTATTCCCCTTAGCCTCAAAAAAAAAATCTAGAGACCAACCTTAACAGTTAAATCCCCAAACGTAAAAAAAATAATAACATAACTTTACACCCAGGACCGCGTGTCCGATCAACTGATTGAGGTTTTTCTGTGGTTTCCTCAATTTTACAGGCGAATGCAGGTTGAATCATTAAAAGTCAGTCCACAGACTGCATAGGCAACCTTTTTGAAACTCCTGCAAACTACCTATACAATATATCTATTCAAAACACCACCAAAAACCTTTGACAATCCCCCCCAAAAAAAAATAAACAAATAAATAAAAATAATACCCAAACCAAAAAGATAAAATAATCCTTGACCCAACAACCCCCTCACACCCCAAAAATAATCAAATTTATACCACAAAAAAACAAATAATAAATAAAATAAGAGGCACAAATACCCTAATCAATAAATATAATATGGCTCCGGTATACACAAAATAAATATGTATTACTTTTGCCAATAAAGAACTTGTTTAAAAAAAAAAATTCAGGACAAGCAACTACTATTAACAAACTAACACTACATGACTGTAAATGTAACAGACCTCATTTGACAACATCATGCTCATGCTCGACTATAGACTCGGTTAAAAACATTAAATACTTAGGCTGTATAATAGACGACAAATTACGCTGGGACGCTCACATTAAAACTTTATCTAGCAAACTTAGACAATTTTTTTACTATTTCAAATTACTAAGAGAATACTGCGACTAACGAACATTAAAAATTGATTATTGTGCCTTAGTACAGTTGATAATTGATTATGGAATAATAGCTTGGGGATCGGCTTGCCCTTCTTTAAGAAAATATATTGAAATAATACAAAGAAAAATAATTAAAATCATACTAAAGAAACCCAGTGACTATCCTACTAAAGACTTACTTACAGATTTCCCAGTTATGACCGTAAAAGAACTCTATGAAAAATCTATACTTGTTAAGTACTATAGATCACCAAACATTTTATAACAAATCCAAAAATACAAGAAAAAATCAAGCAGCTTGTCAGTATCCTAAATGTAGTAGCTTTTTTACAGTAGACATATGACGTAATGGCTCTAAAACTATACAACCAACTACCTGACAGTATCAAAAGACTTAATGACTTGAATTACTTTAAGGCCGAAATTGTTAAGTGGTTTCATAAAAAATACTTCAGTTACCTTGTGATAATCTAGTATTTAGTTCGTAATGTAATTAACATTAATCTAAATAATATGCAGATTAGTATGTGTGTGTGTAAGTGTATGTGCATGTTTTTTATTTATTTTATTTTTTTTTTGGTTTTTTTGTGTGTGTTTGTGTGTATGTGAAAGTAGGTATGTATGTTTTTTTTTAGTTATTTATAACCATGATACATATAGGGTACAGCTCATGAAGAAAATTAAGATATACATTCAAACTAAATATGTCAAAAGAGAGACGAACTCCGATCAAGGCGTTGCCTTATGGGGTATCTCCTATGCAATTTATTATTGTTAAATAAAATAATATGTATTCTTTTTTGTATTTTGTATTTGGAGAAAAAAAAATATATTTATTTATTTGTGGAGAGATTCGAGTGTTTTGTTTTACTTTACATTATTTTTTTTATTTATGGTGTATAGAGCATAAATGAGGATAAGTAAAAACATGAATTATGCAGACTATTATGCAGACTACTACATCCCAGATTAGACCAATAATTTTTAATCTATTGCTAACCATTATGACCAAGTCATTTACTAATCAAATATACCTGTTATAAGATTTATAATCAAAAGATTTCCTAATGGACTTTATCTTTTTTAGACATTTATGTTCAAGAGATGAACTAAATAACTATATCTTTAATGGACTATTACTGTACTTAAAACCTATACGACGTCCAAGAGATGTACTTAAAACCTATACCTCATTGAACTATTACGTCCAAGATGTACTAAAATCTCATATCTTTTGTGAACTATTACGGAGATGTACTAAAACTCATATCTTTTGAACTATTACGTCCAAGAGATGTACTAAATCTCATATCTTTTGTGAACTTTACGTCCAAGAGATGTACGTGAACTATTCTTTACTAATCTCATATCTTTGTGAACTATTACGTCCAGAGATGTACTTAAACCTATACCTCATTGAACAGATACGACCAAGAGATGAATCAAAACAAATAAATCTTTTGTGAACTATAAGGTCCAACAGGTGTTCGGAATCAACTAATCTCTTGTAAAGCACTAAGTCCAAAACATGGTACTAAAATTACTCTTTCACTAAAATATCATTCTAGATTATACCTTTAAATTAAGATTAGCAGCCTAATAATTCCGTTCTTCTAAAGCCAAAGTGAAGTAACAATTTTCAACGTTAACTCTCTAATAGTTTAGTTAATGCAAAGGAAGCATTGAATCCATATAGCCTAAATCATTTGAGAAATATAGTCTAAGTTGTATGAATTATAGGAGACACATTATTGCTTTCGACTTGCCACAGAATAATTCCCAATATTCACCGTGTTTTATTGACGTAGTGTTAGGTCTCTTTTATTACTGACTCTCTAATACTATTAAATCACATTTATTAATGCATAAAGAGAGCATTTTTATTGCTGCCGTTATTAATAATCCAGGGACATATATGCTTTTTATTGGAAAGTTTTGACGTATTATCTTTAAATGACCTTTTATTATACATATATATATATATATTATATATAATATATATTATATATATATATATATATATATATATATATATTATATATATATATATATATATATATATATATAATATATATATATATATAAATATATATATATATATATATATATATATATATATATATATATATATATATATATATATATATATATATATATATATATCTATATATATATATATATATATATATATATATTATAATATAATATATAATATATATATATATATATATATATATATATATATTATATATATATATAATAAACTTATTAGGGTTTATTCTTATCATTTATGAGTACTATTGTATAATTATGTACAATTTCAAATGGCCTTTTCGTGCTTCTAACCAAAGAGTAAACTACACTATACAAAAGAGTTATTCGAAAAAAAAATAAAAAAAGGTTTCCTTATATTGTCGCCTAAATCATAGTTGCCTGAACATTTGTTAATCAAAATTGTATTCTTTCTTACAAAAACTAGCTTTTCATTATAAACAGCAACTAATATTGTGCAAACATACCAACATTATTAAATGTCAAATACAGTCTGAAATAAAAGATCATCAGCAAGTAATTCACATCTGTTTCTACCGCTCCAACTTAACTATACAGCCTTTCTAGAACTACTTGTCTTGTTGAAACTACAATGCTTAACTATATACCTAGTAGTAGTAGTAGTAATAGGGTGGGGAGGCAAAGCCAGTAATTGACATCTGTTTCTACCGCTTCAACTTAACTATAGCCTTTCTAGAACTACTTGTCTTGTTTGTCTAGTTGGAACTACAATCCTTAACTATTTAACTATCTAAGATCATATCTCCATAATCAGATGCAGTTTCTTGAAATGAAGGTTCATAAGCAGGTATTTTACATCTGTTTCTACCGCTCCAACCTAGCTATAGCTTTTTTTAAAACTACTTATGTCTCCTTTGATAGAGCAACTACTTCTAATTCACTTACGAACAGTGGTCATATTACCATGATCGGTTGTAGTAGCAAGTGATAGAGTTTCAGAGGATAGTACACAGTTCTATCTACCACTACAACTAAACTAGAACCTTTCTATAACTACTTGCCTTTTGTTTTATATAAAATCCACAACTACTCAACTTAACAACAGTGATCATATTCTATTATCAGATATAGTTTTAAGTGATGCATCTTCCATTAGCAAATACTTCCCAACTTAATCTTCTACCACTACGACTTAACTCAAGCCTCTTAAAAACCACATATTTCTCGTCTGATAGAGCTCCTACTACTAATATACTAATAGTAGTAGCTACTTTACACCTCAATCTAGAGCTACTATTTAACTCTAGCCTTGTAGCGTATAAGGGGGCAAGGCTACAGTTAACTTAGGAAACGGGACCGTGAAATGGCCGGACGAAACAGTTATTTCAATTAAAGATTTTTATAAGGCTGGTAAAGGGTGGAAGGCGATAATTAAAGCCATTTAGATGTGCCACAGATAGAGAACAATATGACTATAGATTAAATATTAATTAATAAGATCAAACTAAATTAAATACTTAATATACCGGAGAGGAGGGAACGCGGGGCCGAACTCGAGATAGGCTGCCGATTCCCGGGATTTTGCATAATTCTAGGGCCTCCGAGGCAGGGCTACCAACATACTAACAACAAAAAGCTGACAAGGCGGAAGGACACCACAAGGATCAAAGCGGAGTTCTAAATAAAGACCTACAATGCAATGAAAACCCCTTGGGTCCCCCTTTTACATCACAGCCTGCCAAGAAAAACTTAGGCATTTTTTTAATAGAAAAACAACTACTATTGAACTTACCAACAGTGATCATATCTCCATGATCAGAAACAGTTTGGAATGACGGAGCTTCAGCAGATACCTCACATCTGTATCTACCGCTACTACTTAACTCTAGCCTTTCTAAAACTACTTGAGTCTCGTTTGATAATGTTTCCTGAAACAAAAATAAAACATAGCCTTCTGAATAAGCGTGACATACTTAAAGTTTTAAATAAATTCAGCAGTTAAAAGTTAATTTTAAAAGTTATAAAATTCAGCATTAGTTCTGGTTTTATTGATAGACATATAAAACATAATATATTCAAATCATGTCGTTTTACGAATTCATTTGAAAATGTTCTTATATCGTGGCAAAATGCCACTTATATAAACTTTCTGGCTGTGAAGCAGCCTCCAGCGCTGACAAAAAAACACGTGATCATTGATATTTCTTATTTTTCTCTTCCCACAAAGAAAGGTGTAAATTACATTTGAAAAAATCAGATACGAGGTATCTCGGAACTTTTCCTCATCACTTCGGATTTCCTAAGCTCATCCTTCCTGCTTCGGACTCGCTTCGCTCGTCCTCAGATTATAAAATTCGCCAAATTTATACTGGAACATGTCATCGGACTCACTTTGCTCGTCCTTAGATAGTAAATTCATACGTTTCATTCTCAGCAGTCACCTACACAGCATTGTATTTTTGCTTATGTATTGAAACGAAACATTATGTACTTATTTATTAAGCAATAATATACATTTGTACTAAATTTAAACTCGAATTATTTTCTGATTTTTTACAATTATTTAAAAAACGTAGACAAGTCATTCAATAAAAATTAAACTAATGCCAATTATAAGATAAAACTTAGCAAATATGGTAGTATTATACATGGCTACATGCGTGCCATATTTAAATCAGATCGCATTATTTTTCCGCGTTTATGATTTTTCAAAAATTATGATGAGTCATAATTGCGGGTTAATGACGTCACTAACCAATTATTTTCTGAATAGCCCAACTACTGCAGAAGACTGATTTTCGCACATTATTTCAACTCTCATAAAATACACTATATAAATACACTAGGATCTACTATGATAACACATATACACACACATATATATATATATTAATATAAATATATATATATGTATATATAATATATAATATATATATATATATATATATATATATATATATATATGTGTGTGTGTGTGTGTGGTGTGTGTGTGTGTTGTGTGTGTGGAGAAAACCACACACACATGCAAGCAAATATACATGTTCTATATATATAAATATAAAAATAATAATAATAACTTACAGAGGGAAAAAATATAGGTGTTGTGGATTTTATTATAAAAATTCGATATACGTTGAATTTTACGTCGATATTTCGATATTTTTTAAGAAAATTTTCGATATACGTCTTCGTCGGTTTTAGAAAAAAGAAGCTCGGAAACTTCCTTTCTCACCAGACCGACGAAGTCGCATATCGAAAATTTTCTAAAGCCCACAACACTTAATGTATGTATAGGTGTATGCATATATACATATAATAATAATAATAATAATAATAATGAAATGCCGTTTAGAGCCTTGCGCTCGTCAGGGATAACCCCTGCGGAAACCACCTCGGGTGGTATCAGCAACCGTTACGCTCAAGTGTATTCTAAAGCTGGCGATAATTTATCTAATCAATAATCTTCTATAAACTGAGAGCGTTACCTTGGATGCGAACCCCAGACCTCCGTGGGTGTCAAAGGTCAATGTAAAAGACTAACGCCTTAACGACCTCGGCCACGGAGGTGGCCATATATATATATATATATATATATATATATATATATATATATATATATATATATATATATATATATATATATTATATATTATTTATTTATACACATACAGACAGACAACTTCGAGAAAACCACTCAGGAGGCCTTAAAAAACTTTTAAACAAATAATTCGAGTTTCATCCCGGTTTCGGATATTTCTTCAAACCCAATACTTTTCCTTACGATATAAATGAGGAAAAGTAAAAATATATAACTTGACAGAGTAAAATACATTTAACAGAAATTCTTATTCCAATCTTAAACTTTGTTATCTTAAAACTAAGATTAAACGAAAGAAACGGTCATTAAAAAGATATTAAAAAGACGGACGTGATACTTGTCTTAATAGATGTAGTGGTGAAATATACGAAGTGGGGGAGGTTGCGTCAACAAAAAGGCAAGATGAAAACTTTAGCCAAATATTTCTGCAGTAATGTGCTACGAAACTTTTTCGAAATTATTTATTTAGAAATAGGGGTGCTATTAATCAAACCGTAAGACTTTTAGAAAATATTTGGCAGAGAAAAAAAAGTAAGAAATAGGATGAGTAAGGACGAGCGAAGCGTGTCCGAGAGCAAATCAGATGTGATGAGGATAAATTATAAAAGAAAAGAAGTCTCTCCACAAAACAAAACTTTATTGGCAAAGCGCTTTCAACCTAACTAGAGGCCATCATCAGTGCAAAACCGTTGAGATGTTTAAGAAGTAGAGAAAGTGAGTCTATGTTTTCTTATTAGGTATAGGGTCAGACTGAGGGGATAAGTGATGAGGATAAGTTCTGAGTTACCCAATACCTGATTTTAGCGAATTATAAAAAGGGGGCTTATGAGGTTGGGGCCATGGAGGGGTATAGAGGAGAGAAGTGGAATTTTCTGCAATGGGGGACAGAGACTGACTCACTGATCCCATATATATATATATATATATATATATATATATATATATATATGTGTGTGGTGTGTGTGTGTGTGTGTGTGTTTGTGTGTTGTAACTTGGTACAAAGATCTATCGTATTAATGTTTTAAACCATATAGTTTTTAAAATATCCATTATTGCACGACTAAATATGACACAGCAAATATTTTAAAAATTAACAAATGTTTTTGTAGGTCACACAGAAATTTAGTACTCATGTATATAACAACGTATAGTTATAGTTAAACAATATACGAAGTTACATTTTATTGACATTATAATTTCTTATTTTATCGATTGCCATATATACAACATAATGTAAACAAATCTTGTTTTCAGACTACTACGAGTACTTTAATTCGCTTGTCGTGACTGTGTGCCCCTTATTTAAATTAGTAATATGATGTATATTATCATATCTTCCATAGTCGCTTTCAAAATGTACTGTTAGTAATGCATGTTTTTATCTCTTCTCTTAAAATCAATCGCAATGAACTATTTTTAGACAAAAAGATGGCTTATTACTTGCACATCATTATAATAATTGAAAGCAGACTACAAAATATTTGACAGCTAGCAAGGAAATGATTCTAAATTACTCAACTTAATGTGTGCGAGAGGGAAAATTATTTTTTGTAAATGACACCTGATAAGGCGAAATAATAGTGCTACTTTATTTGATAATGACTACAATTGAACCGAAATTCGGAATTATTTCAGGTGTTTTTAAGGCCTCCGGAGTGGTTTTCACAAAGTTGTCTGTCTGTATGTGTTTCTCTGTGTGCGTGTGTGTTATCATCATAGCGTCCAGTGTATTTACGCTAAAGAGTTGAAACTTTGTACAAAAATTAGTCTACTGCTGTAGATGTGCTAATCGGAAAATATTTTCCGCAACTCGCATAAATCACTCTGCAAAAAATTCGAAAAATCATAAAGACACGGAAAAATGATGCGATAAAATTGAGATTTGACCCGCCTGTAGACAAAATAAAAATATGTACCAAGTTCCATCTCATTATTCCATCAGCATTAGTTTTAATTTTATCAAATAATTTGTGTGCGTTTATAAAAAAATTGTAAAAATCGGTAAATAATCAAATCGAGTAGAAATTCGGTACAAGTGTATACCATTAGGTAATAAATAAGCACATTAAGTTTCGTTTTAATATGACAATATTACTATATATATATATATATATTATATATATATTATATATATATATATATATATATATGATTTTGTTGTATAAACAAGTTAATCAGCATCGAGCATGGTCAGTGCCTGGATAGGAGACCGCTGAGAATGAAACAAAAAGTACTAAATATCTGAGGACGAGTGAAACGAGTCCGACGAGGTTTTGTAAAATTCAATTGTATATTCTGATGACGAGCAAAGAGAGGTCCGAAGCAGGGAGGATGAGCGTAGCGAATCTGATGTTATGAGGAAATGTTCCGAGGTAACCCGTACCTGAATTTTTAAAATACCTGCACAAGTCATTTGATAACAATTGTA
>JACMZG010000002.1:32486969-32575711 GCA_018340805.1 Microvelia longipes | reverse complement strand
CTTGCGGACTTAGTTTGATATAATTGCCCATTGAAGGGAAAGCATTTTCCTTTTTTCCTCAAAGCATAGTGCTAATGCTTAGATTAAGTTTATTAGATGGAAGACTTAATTCTATATCAGCTATGATGAAGGTATGCTGATCTAGTTCATTTAATTTGAATCGAGTGTTCAATTAAAGCTTTAAATTTAGTCTATAAATACGTGATAAAAGTTATTTATAATTTAAGTATTAATATTTGTATTTCAATTATTTAAATTAAAGCTGTTAAAAGAATAGTCAATAGTACTCACGTCAGCATTTTTCAAAATACAGAGTTGCTCTATTTTAACTACAACTACTACCAAACTAAAAACTACTGATAAGAGATATTGTAATTTGATTTTTTTTACTTTTCCTCATTTATACCGTAGATATTTATAGGAGAAGTATTGTGTTTGCAAAAAATCCAAAACCGAGATATCACCGGAATTGTACGTTTCAGAGGTTTTTAAGACCACCTGAGTGTTTTCACAAGTTTTCTGTAGTGTTTGAGTATATTATCAGAGTAGATCCTTATGTATTTATGCTAGTTGAAACTTAGTACAAAAATAAGCCTATAGGTGTAATTGAGCTATTTAGAAAATAAATATTTTACGACGTCATTAACCCGAGATAATGCCTCAGCAAAAAATTATAAAACGCCGAAGTATGTTCCAATAGGATTAAATAAAAGTTGGCACGCATATAGCTATGTATAAGACTAACATATGTGCAAAGTTTCATCTCATTATCAGCATTAGTTCAATTTTTATCAAATGTCTTGTGTACGTTTTTTTAAAAAATTGTTAAAATCGGAAAATAATCCAATTAAGTTAAAATCCGGTACAATTTTTGCATTTACTTAATTTCAAGGTACACTTATTCGTGTTTCGTTTTACATTGACAAGTATACTTTTTGTTAGATCTTAAAACTTAAGTCGAATTGAGCGTGGTCAGTGTTGTATGGGTGACCGCTGAGAATGAAACGGATGCATTTACTATCTGAGGACAAGCGAAGCTAGATCAAAGACGTGTTGCAGTATACATTTGGCTAATTGTATAGTCTGAGGACGAACGAAGCGAGTCCGAAGTAGGGAGGATGAGTATAGCAATTCGATGTGATGAGGAAAAGTTCCGAGGTACCCCGTACACGATTGTTTACGAGGTGTGTTCAAAAAGTATCGTGAATTTTTCTTCGCGGGTTACGTACTTCGAATTTCGATCTTTTTGTGGTCTTCATGTCTGGACTTCATTCTCTCACTTTGCCAAGTCAAGCCATTTTGAACTGTTCACTAATTGTTGAACGTAGCTTTGCTGCACGTGTTTTGGTCGTCTCGTTTTAACCTTTTTCAAGTGGATCAATGAACCTATATCAAATTTTGTGTAAAAAGAAATTAAGTGCGCGGATGCATTCCGAAAGTCGACTGTGGCATACGGAGAAGCTACCTTAGACCGAAGCAACGTTTATCGGTGGTACAAAATGTTCTCAGAATGCCGAGATGTGAACGACAAAGAGCGTGCCGGACGTCCGAGCACTTCAACAATAGACGAAAAAGCGCGCCAAGTTCGGTCGAGTGTGAAAGTATGGCTGACAGTTTTCTACGACTGCATGAGCGTGGTGCATCATGAATTCTTGCCACAGTGTAGAACGGTCAATAAGGAATATTACCTGCAAGTTATGCGCAATTTGCGCGAAGCAATTCGCCAAACGCCCGGATTTGTGGAAGAACAAAAATTGGCTTTTGCACCACGATAACGCCCCTGCTCACACATCGTTGCTTGTGCGCGACTTTTTGGCCAAAAGCAACACACTAATGATGCCGCAGCCACCGTATTCCAGATCTGGCCCCCTGTGACTTTTTTTCTTGTTCCCTAAACTGAAGAGGCCCATGAAAGGACGACGTTATGCTACGCTTGACGAGATAAAGACGGCATCAAAGAGAGCTGAACAAGATAAAAAAATGATTTTTTGAAGTGCTTCGAAGATTGGAAAACCGTTGGCACAAGTGTATAATATACTCATGGGATTACTTGAAGGGGACAAAATAGATATTCATGAATAAATAAATAATTTTTGAAAAAACACAAAATTCGCGATACTTTTTGAACACACCTCGTATATATAAATGTATGTATGCCATGTATGAAAAAAAATAAATGAATAAAAACCGTGACCTGCAACACATATTTTATTGACCCTATTAACCAAATACAAGGAGGACAGAGTACATTCATAATTTTTAGATTTTAAAAAAGGGCTCGATTTACTCACTAAATTGCAATTACTAATTATACATAAAAAAAAGAATGGCTTATTTATCACAGTAAATTAGTTAAAATCTTATGTCTTGTTTCGCTTCCCTCGGCTCGCCATTTTGACCGCTATTTTGGAAATATAAGATGGAATATAACCAAAAACTATACAAATATAATTAAAATTTACGATGACTGCAGTCCTATATTATTATTATAGGACTACAATCTTCGTAAATTTTAATTATATATATTATACAAAATACCAGTCCAAGAAATTGACTCTTTTATAAAAACTATACAGCTCTGACACATTGTTCATTCTACATAAAATAAAAAACAATAAAAATCAGTTAATTTTTCGGCATTAATTTCGACACGTACAAACACACCCTCATGCAAACATACGTTCGCATATTTAACAATATTTGATATAATTATATCGCATATTCAACATTGTGCGATATAACTATATCGCATATTCAACAATATGCGATATAACTATTAACCATATCACATATTCAACAATATGCGATATAATTATATGGCATATTTAACAATATGCCAATATAATTATATCGCATATTAACAATATGCGAAATAATGTTATCCGCATTTAACAAATATGCGATATAATATATCGCATATTCAACAATATGCGAAATAATGTATCGCATATATTAACAATATGCGATATAATTATATCGCATATTCAACAATATGCGAAATAATGTATCGCATATTTAACAATATGCGATATAATTATAATTTTTTAACTTAACTAACCATTTTGTTATATAAACTAATATTATTCACAAAAAAATAGCTTGGTGAAAGAATATATTTGCATAATTCTTATAATCAGTGATGTGTAAATGAGACAACAGTTTACGATATATATAACTTAAGGTACGAACAAAATACATAAATTGTACGAGAGTTTTTAAAAAAACAAATAAATTGCATGTAAAGGACAAATATAAGAGGGGTAAAAAAAGGATTGTGGAATATATTATCCTTTACATCCTATGTAAGAAAACTAGATTTGTAAAGCTACGCCACCTCTCACCCCCCCCCCCCCCCACCCCCCCAAGGAAAACTCACTAGCCCAAATCTTATTTTCACAACCAACTAATGTTATCATGTTGGACAAACAAGAAAAACATTTGAAATAAGATCATGTGAACATAAAAATTGCTATCATATAAAAATAAATCCGAAAAAACAACTTGAAAGCCAGAAAAAATATATATTTGAAGTTACAAAAATATATTTCTTAAGTTTAAAAGTTCCGGTAATGTTCCAATGTGAAGTTTTAATTTACTGGAGTGTACTTAAAAATAACTTTTTTAAATATATTTAAGATAAAACAAATAATAAAAAACTAAATAAATTGAATGAACTTAAGTTTTTAATTAAATAAATCTGAATTATAGTGCTACATTGCTCTGATGATCTAAAAAACTATAAACTAAAGAAAAACTAACTCTTAAATGAAGTAATATAAAATGAACAAAATAAAATATGTTCCCTAGGTTATTTTAAACTAAATAAAAACATCTAACAAACTAGAACTCGATTTAGAAGCTTTTAACAAATATTTAAAGCAAAAAGATTATTTTTTTGAGTTTATAAATTTTAAACGAATACTTTTTTGTAAACTAATGTTGAAATAAAGCACTAAAACAGAATTAAAATATTTACATCAACTAATTTTTTCCAGACGGAATATTTTTTATAATAGAACAAATGTCATTCCAAGGGATATAATATTCGTAAGTTTGCTTTACTTAACAAGAGGTCATTATCAGTGTTGTTCTTTAGAGAAAATAAGAGGGAGATTGGCAAGTCTTATAGGTCAGATTTTTTTTCTTATTTCTTCGATAGTATTTAGGAAAAATATTGCGTTTTCAAAAAATGTCTAAAACCAAGATAACATTAGATTCAAGTATTTCGAAGGCCTCTTAAGCAGTTTTTGTCATGTTGTCTGTGCGTCATGTATTTTCATGTATTGCCATGTATAACACTAACATATGTCTTAAGTTTCATCTCTTATGTGTCATGTATTGTGTAGTGACATCTCTGCTCTCTACGTGTTTATCGTATAGAGTCGAAACTAGGCAAATTTCATTTTTACATTTCCTCATTTCCGTAGGTATATAGGAAAAGTATTGTATTTGCAACAAAATCCGAAAACGGGATGTCACCGGAATTATCCGTTTCAGAACTTTTAAGGCCTCCTAATTGGTTGAAAAGTTGTCTAAATGTATGTGTGTGTGTATATTACCTTCTTAGCTCCCAGTGTATTTATCCTAGAGAGTTAAAAACTTTGAACCAAAATCATTCTCTATCAGTAGTTATGCTATTAGGAAATAGCATATCTAATATGTAATTAGATATCTAATTGAAATTTAACACAAATGTAGCCGTGTATAAAACTAACACGTGTGTTAAGTTTTATCTCATTATTAGATGCATTTTTATCGAATAACTTGTGTACGTTTTTAAAAAAAAATTGGATTTTTAATACAATCAAGTTGAAATTTGGTTTAAGTGTAAACCTTCACGTAAAAAAATAGTATTAGTACACCTAGTTTCGTGTTAATACCACAAGTATATCCACAAATTTTAGTTGTTTAGTTGATCGTAAAAGTTAAGCAGTATTGATCGTAGTCAGTGCCTGGATAGATGATTCATGGAATAAAACGGATGTATTTACTATTTGCGAAGCGAGTCCGAAGAAGGGAGGATAAATGTAGCGAATTCGATGTAATGAGGAAAAGTTCCGAGGTACCCTGTACCCGATTTTTTTAGATTTAGTTTATTTGCCTATAAATAGTTTTCTTATGATGTCATTATTACTTAAGAACAATTCAGAAAATTCACAAAACGTAAAAAAAGGTAAGATCGTTTGATGTAGCAAGCTTGCAGACATCATAGAGAATTTTTTTTTTAATATAAAATATTGTATATATATATATAATATATATATATATAATATATATAATATATATATATATATATATAATATATATATATATATATAATTATATATAAAGTTTTGTGCATTTTATATGTCATTTTGCAAATGAAACAATTTCACATAAGGTTATCTGATTTTGACAGCTCCAAAATCGCTCTCTTTAAGTATAGAATATGAAAACCACTTATTTAAGGAAACCTTAAATTTTTGCTGTTTACTTCAATTTTAATCGTACGCAGGTATAAGAAAAACTATACTCTGCCACTCTGTATAGCCAGGCTATGTTTTTTCTGTATCAATTAAAGGTATATGATTAGTAAATGTTTTAACTAATAAATATCAATATTAGTTAAAAGATGTATAAAATGAGTCCCGTTTTACTCGGATGCGATTATAAGGACTATTGGATTATAAGGATTATAGAACAAAATGTCCCTCCCTACTCTGAAATCTAATCGAGACTTTTTTCAAAGGAATTTTTCAAACACGCAAATTCTATTAATACTCAAATTAAAACTTTTCAAGTTTATTTAATAAACAAGAAACAATTTTATCTTAAGACTAAAATTTAATTGTATTTGGAAAAGTTTGTCGGTGTAAAAGTTTGTCACTCTGGAAGTCAATTAAACTGCAACTAGTTCTCAAGAACTAATGTCGCCAACTCATTAAAACTAACCAATTACACAAGAAGTACAACGAGAGAAACTTGACAGCTTTAAAACTTTTTATCTTTTTGAGTTTAGGCTTGAAGGTTACGGTGAATAACTTGTAGAACAATATAGAGAATAAGTAGGTTATAGTTCGGTCCTGGATACGCATGTGTCGTACAGTCTATCGTTTAGTTTTAAAATCCCCAAGGTGATAAGTATTTTGGGGATTGACCAATCAGAGAAGCCGCTGCCAACCTCTCACTTAAAAAGAGAAAAAAATTTCCTACCACAATAACCGCTGTCAGGAAAAAAACCTTCTTTCCGGCAATCGTTCACTTTGTTTGTAGTTCTTCTTTTGATAACATCGTTTTGAAAAATACTTTCAAATTAATCTTAAAAATTATATTTTAAAATAAAACTACACAAAAGAAATGTAAAAAAACATACTGAGAGGTGCAATGATAACAGACACACATACAGACAGACAAATTATTAAAAAATAATTAGAAGACCTTTATTTATTCTTTTTATGTGTGAATTATTGTTTCTTAATTTAAACTTATTGTAATGATATATTAGTGTATTTATGTTTGATTTTATTTACATACTTATTTATATATTTTGTTTGCTTTTCCTTTCCTTACACCTCCTATGCTGAAGGAAGTATCTAAAATGGAACTTTTAGGCCACTACTTAATTCGTCGGGTAACCATATTTATGGTGTTTGATATTAAAGTAAAACTGCTTTGCGAATTAAGATAAAGTAAGTAAAACACTAGAGTTGATGGCCCCAGATACTTCCTTACTCTATTTCTACTACACTTCTTCTTTCTTTTTTACTTAAAAAAATAAATAAAAAATAATAGCTGTTAAATGTTTTGTAAGATACAAAGAGACTAATACTATTAGAGGAAGGATACAACAGCTCTTATCATTCCTTGGGTAGCTAGGTGCCGTAACTATACATTGGTGACGTCTTTTTTTATTTTTTTCATAATAATTACAATTCCTTACGTAAATATTAGAATTTTACACTATTTTGTCTTAATGTACGAGTACGAGTACGTCGTAAGTAAATAAAATTAAAAATAAGTTTTAATTATTATCTAATTGTCGGTGTTAAATAAAGTCGTTTAATGTTACATCACTGAAAAATATCCGCCGTTTGTGAAGTGCATGCTACAATAGAGGTTGTAGAGGGATGGGGGAGTATGTAGTCTCTCTCTAGGGAGACTATAGTAGGGGTAAGTACAGTTATGGCACCTAGTGGAAGCTGTCTCACCTCCAGACTCCTTATCACTGTGCTATTCTGCCCATTTACTACCTCCAAAGAGACTGATACTATTAGAGGGCGTACAGAACCCGATTAACACAGTGATAAGGGATCTGAAAGTGAGACAGTTTCTATAGATGACGTAACTGTACTTATTCCTACTATAGTCTCCAAGAGAGAGACTAGATTACCCCTCTACAACCCCTATTAAGGCACACACTCTACAAACGGCAGACATTTTTCGGTGATGCCACATTAAACCACTTTATTCAACACAGACAATTAAAGAATACATGCAATAGATAATAATTAATACTTATTTTAAATTTATTTTACTTGATTTAAAACAAAATAGTCAAAAAATAATGTAATATATACGTGAAATTGTAATTATTATGAAAAATCAAAAATGACGTCACCAAGTACCGTTACGACACCTAGCTACCCAAGAATGATAATAACTGCTGTATCCTCCCTCTAATAGTATTAGTCTCTTTGACTACGTCTAAGTATTAGTCTCTTTGATAAGATTTGACTTAATAAATAAAGGCTGTCATGCCTTGTAATCAGACCTGGGAGCAGGGGTCAAATTCCGGCTTCTAATAACAAAACAAAAAAAATTAGGAGACCTTATAAACACCTGGAACGGATAGTTCAGGAGATGTCCCGGTTTCAGATTTTTAGAGTAAACACAATACGTTTATTTGTTTATTTTATTTTGTAAACTTCTTTATTTAAGTAATATACACAATTAGTACATAAATAATATATTTATAAAGATACCCTGCTTGTGATGGCCCAGGAGCCTGAGGTGAGCAGGGGTCACTATTGACCTTAATATTAAACTTAATTGTACATTTTCTTCTTACTAGTGTTTTTTAAAATAAAATTATCGACCAATTTATTGAATTTATTTTAATAAATCATTAAAAATGATTTTTATTAGAATAATGTATATACATATTACATATATAATATTTATATATATATATATATATATATATATATATATATTATATATATATATATATATATATATATATATATATATATATATATATACATACGTATGCATGCTTACTTACAAACATAAACACATACATACACACACATATACATACGCACATTTTTTGACTAATTACATATAAAACAAAATATATAAACATTTCTTCTCATCATTGGTGATTTGTTGAAGTAAATACGATTTGATTTGCTTTTTAAAAGTATCATAGAAATATACCAAGAATAAATATACCTTCAGTATAAATGGGAAAAGTAAGAATAGTTCCTCAAATTGCTTGCCTTCTTAGTAAAACCCTTGATTATAAATACTGGAATCCGATTCAGTACTTACAAATGCAATTTGACATTTAATCTCTTTGAGGTCCAGTTCGTAAATATAGAGATTAAAATACATTTACGTATTGAAACGGTTTATAAATGCTACATTGTGGAGGGTTTCACAAATTTATTTATTTATAAATTTAAAAGTGTATAAATCATATAAATAGCTGATGCCTTAAAAAAAGTAAAAGAAAAATTTTTTTAAATAAAATAAAAATCGTTGAAGCATTCAAACGACCATATGAATTGAATAAACTTGTTCAACCTCCCTTTTCCTTTTAAATTACATTAATTGCTTTATTTTTAGAATTTGTATTTTCCCTTATTTATACTGTAGGTATATGAGTAATGTATTGCGTTTGCCAATTGTTTCCTGCTTATTGATTGATTGTATCGATAATTAAAAAATGTGAGAAAAATAATATCGTATAGTCCAAGAGCCGTACCTGAAGAATGTGACTGATTTTGTACTACTTCAAACCAAATATTTCTGAAAGTATGCCTTAAACTATAAAGAAAAACATAGTCTGCCTATCCAGGGTGGAGTCCTTCATATGATTGCGCAAGCTTAAAATTTTATAAAATCGCACAAATTTCAATTTTCTTAAAATAAGTGGTTCCCTGTGGGTCGTGTGGAAAACATGAAGAGGACATTTTTTAAAGGTTATAAAATGTTTTATAAAACGACTGTTTAATCATTAATATTAAAGTTATGGCTCTTTCAAAAACACTAAAAATGGGTAATTTATGCAAAGTAAGCTAATTTCATTAGAAAAATATTGGCTTTTTGTGCATTTTTTGGCCATTTAACAAATGACATAACTTTTGTTGTCTTTATCCAATTTCGACAAATAAATACTCGTTTTATAGGAAATTTTATCAGATTTAAAAAAAGTTTTCTTCATGTTTTGCACACGGCCTACAGGGAACCACTTATTACAAGAAAACTGGGATTTGTGCGATTTTTTAATATTTTGAGTAAGTGCATTCATATGAAGGGCTCCACTCTGGATAGTCAGACTATGCCTTTCCTTCATAATTAAAGGTGTATTGGCAGAAAAATTTGGTTTGAAATAGTACAAAATGCATATTTTTTAGGCCTTGCTCTTAGACTATAACGTAATAAAACCTGTTTAGCAATATAATATATACAATTATAAATATTTTGTAATTGTATAAATTTCATAGTGTAATTGTATTTGTAAGTATTTTAGTACTTTAAAATACTTACATATTGTAAGTATTTTTTTACAATTTGGGATTGGACTTGAATAATGTTTGCATTTTTTGGACTAGAAATAGCTATTTTTAAATGGGATTTTGTAAAATCAATTGTATTTAGTATTTTTTAATAACGCGTAGAAAATAATTTAACTCAGTTGTATCGTAATTTAAGTAATGACTTTGATGATGACTAATTTTTAGTCGAAAGCTTAGTTATTTATTATACATTAAAAAAATATAGGACTTTTGTGTAATTAATCTGTTTCTAAATGTTTTTTAAGTCCACAAAAAAGAAACTTAATATTAATAATTGGTTCACTCAACTTTATAATTTTAATTATCCGTATCTAATTTTACAGCACAGATTTAAAGATAAAACGAAGAATTATAGGGCTCGCTTCGCTTGCTCTTAAATTTTTGTTTGTCAATACCTAATTTTACAGCATATTTTTACAAATTTAACATAATATACTAGTAGTACAAGAGCCATTCCTAAAAACTGAGCTAATGCTGATAATGAGATGAAACATGGCACTTATGTTAGTCTTATACATGGCTACATGGGTGTTAAATCTCAATCTGATGGAATCAATTTTCTGTGTTTTACGATTTTTCGATATTTTTGCTGAGTCGTTTTTGCTAATTTTTGTACTAAGTATAAACTCTCTAGCAAAGCATCACTAGGAGCTACGATGATAACAGACACACATACAGACAGACAACTTTCTGAAAGCCACTTAGGAGCCCTTAAAAACACCTAAAACAGATGATTCCGGTGACCTCCCAATTTCAGATTTTGTTGCAAACACAATACTTTTCATTTATACCTCAGTATAAATAAGGAAAACTATATATCTGTGAATAGCAGTTGGCAAATGATTTATTGTAACCTTATCTGACTCTGATAAGAGGTTTCAATGAGGTTACACAGAGCCCCTGGGAGCCAAAAAAAGATTTTCATGTCTCTTAACGTATTGAGAAAGACTATGCACCCTCTAGTAATATATCTCTATGTTTATAATATATAAAACATGGAAGCAAAATAAATATAGACAGTGAAGAAAAGCAAAATAAGAATATAAAGTGAAGAAAGCAAAATGAAGTGAAAAAAGCAATATAAAATAGAAAGTAAAGCAAATAAAAAATAGAAAGTAAAAAGCAAATAAATATAAAGTGAAGAAAAGCAAAATGAAAATATAAAGGTGAAAAAAGCAATATAAAATATAATAGAAAGTGAAGAAAAGCAAAATAAATATAGAAAGTAAAGAAAAGCAAAATAAGAATATAAAGTGAAGAAAAGCAAAATAAAAATATAAAGTGAAGAAAAGTAAAATGAAAATTAAAGTGAAGAAAAGCAATATAAAAATAGAAAGTAAAGAAAAGCAAAATAAAAATAGAAAGTAAAGAAAAGCAAAATAAGAATATAAAGAAAGAAAAGCAAAATAAAAATAGAAGTGAAAAGCAAAATGAGAATATAAAGTAAAAAAAATCAAAATAAGAATATAAAGCGAAGAAAAGCAAAATAAAAATAGAAAGTGAAGAAAAGCAAAATCTTCACAAAAAAGCGGCTTAGTCTCGCAGAACGCTGCTGTCTTTTTCTACCCTTTTTTAATGCATAACTATATAAAACTGTGGTTTTAACCGTTCCAAATGAAAATTCCGGAAATAACTCGTTTTCAACTGTTTTATTACTCAGTTGTTTACCCGCGGTAAAAGGGGTAACGCAGGGAAAGAACGGGAGCTATCCGGCGGCAACAGCTCTCCGTAGAAGAAAAATTTTAAATGAAAAAAATGCAGTGAATGGATGAGAGTCGTAAAAAAACGAATGAGATAATAAAAACACTTTTTTACGTTTTACAATTCTTTTTAATGCCGTAACTAGGGGAATTTAAGTATTTTTTATGTATCTCGAGAGTGGGTAACACTGCGTACAAGAAAATTAAGTAGAGTTAATAACATACAAAAAGCCTTCTCAAAGAAATATAAGTGCGTTCGTCTCTAAGTCGTATAGGAACAAGGTCAGAATATATTTAACTTTCTGACAGTAAAAAAAAAATTAAAATGAAAAATTTAATGATGAGATGAAAACTGTGACCTACATTAAGGAGGAAACTCGAAGAAAATTTACTTTAATTTTAACAAATAGGAGAAGAAAAAGTATCTGTTTATTTTTGATGGATCAAATTAAACAAAACAAAATTCAGCTGATCGGTTTATTACTTACGTAATTGGTAATAAGGGAGATGAAAAATTTAATGATGAAACAAAAATGTGACGAATAGGAAACTAGAAAAAAATCCTTCATTTTTAACAAATAGGAGATAAAAAAGTATTTGTTTACTCAGTAAACAAAACAATAATCACCTAATTGGTTGATTACTTCCGTTATATGTAATGATGGTGATCACAGTTTAACGAAGGATCTAAAAAGTTAACAATGACATAAGCTATCTGATTGGTTTATAACTTAACTTATATATGTATACTTATATGTGTTATAGGTAAACTTATATGTGTAAGGAAAAGTAAGTATCGCAATTTAAGAGTAAACAAACAAATAATTCATCTGATTGGTTTATTAACTCACGTAAACTAAGATGTAGAAGAAAAACTATTAGTCCAAGAGCCTAAAAAATGTGACTCATTTTAAACTACTTAAAACCAAATTTTACTAAAAATATACCTTTAATTATGAAGGAAAAACAAAGTCTGCCTATTCAGAGTGCCTATCCTTCTGAATTCGCTCGTTGGAAATATTAAAAAATCGCACAAATTCCTGTTTTCGTGTAAAATAAGTGGTTTCCTGTAGGTTGTGTGCAAAACATGAAGAGACTTTTTTAAGCTAAGAAGATTTCCTGTAAAACTAGTGTTTTTTGTCAAAATAACTAAAACTAAAGTTATGACATATTTTAAATGGCCAAAGAAATGGCCAAAAAGTCAATATTTTTCCAAAGGGTCAATCCATTTCAAATGATCCAGAGATGTTGTCAGAAAAAAAATAAAAAATTGATTTTTATTCTGGGTTGGTCCTACCCATAGGTAGTCCAAACGCCTAGTATTAATTTTTTTCCACAGTATCCTTAATTTTCAAAAATCACTTTTTAGTTGCCTAGAAACCCAAATTTTGCATTTTTTGCCAATTTTTGAGGCTTAATATTTCGACTTTGGTTATACCAAGCTCAATGAAACAGGTCTCGTACCTGTTTCAAATCACTAAAAGTGATTTTTGAAAATGAAGGAGGCTGTGGGAAAAATGTATACTAGGCGTTTTGGACTACCTATGGGTAGGACCAACCCAGAAAATAATATAATCAATTTTTTTCGAGCAATATCGCTGGATCACTTGAAATGAATTGACCCCAAAGAAATTCCCTGAGTGCATAAATTAAACATTTTTCCAGTGTTTTTGAAAGAGCCATAACTTTGGTTGCAGTCATCCAATCTTAATGATTAAATACTCGTTTTATAGAACATTAAATACTTTTAAAAAATGTTCTCTTCATATTTTGCGCACGATCTACAAGGAACCACTTATTTTAAGAAAACTGAAAATTGTGCGATTTTATAAAATTTTGAGAGAGCGCATTCATATGAAGGGACTTACTCTGGATAGGTAGACTAAGCATTTTTTTCATAATGTAAGGTATATTTTCAGAAATATTTGGTAATATTTCATTTATAAAATGATTCACATTTTTCAGATCCGGCTCTTGGACTATACGCGACACAATTTAAGACGCACAATCAGTTACTCTATCTTATTGGTCAATCATTTACGTAACTTAATATGCATAAGGAAAATGAGTATCGGGTTCGGATAAGCACAATAACTTAATAAAGTACTTACATCTACATGTATACCAGGTAGAGGGAATAGATTGATAGGAGGATTATTCTTTGGTAGGTATCTATAGAACTCGTGGCCATCTTTGTACCATTTGACTGAGTACAATCTCTCTCCCTGTAGATCAAACAGACACTCTAACGTTGTCCTGTTACCCCGCACTGTGTGCTTGTCTATACGAAGTTCCACTAGTTTTAGACCGTAACTTAATCCTGAAACAAAGAAAAATTATATTGAAATTTGTTTAATTTATTAATACAAGTTTCAAGGGATTTGGGCTTGAACATATAAAAGAGCTTGGAGGACTATATGACCTAGAGAAATACGAAATATTTCTTTGTTTTTCTTTTTTTCAGTTATACTGAAAATATGGCATGACATATGTTTATGTTATGCATAAACTTATGATTATGTTTAGCACTCATAGTTTAGGCAATATTAGTACATTGATTAGAATATTGAAGAAAGCATAGATATATTATTAGAGGGGCCCTATTGGTTGAATTTCGAAACATCGAAAATGTAACCTGACCAGACCACATTCGATTATCATTTTCATCAAATAAACAGAACAAAAAAAAGTCAATTATATAGGAGAATGTTTAAAATAAAAATCACAACACAAACAATCTGCGGGAAGCCGAAAACAATTGATTAATAAAAACCTTAACTCCCTCTTCGAGGAGGCTTCAATGAGGTTACACAGAGCCCCTGAGAGCCCACTAAAAATGTTTCAGGCCTCTCAATGTATTAAGATAGGCTATGCCTCTAGTATATATCTCTATGGAAGAAAGTACCAGTGTCAATCCCGCCAAATAAAAAATGTCCAAATTTGGACCAAAGTCATTGCTAGACTTTTTTTCACATCACATTGTATGGTATGCTACATTGAACCTTTACATGTTTGTAGACACTAAGCATTTATCGTATATAGTTATACATATACAACACTGGATTTGTTGTAAAATGTATAGCACTACCAAGAAAATAGCTTGTCTTTAGAAGACCTAGGATAGGAGGATCAAATATACTAAACCTTTGTATTGGTCTCTCGGGAGGTTTTAAAATCCAAGGCTGGCCAACCCCGCCGTTTAGGCTGTTTTACGAATGCGGAGTTGAATCCTCTTTTATTCGAGATAAGACTAGATTTACGTGTTCGCTGTCTCAAGCTCATCTAAGGACGAAGCTCTATGGGCAGTTAGAATTAAAAGTGAGGAAGTTATTTAGCCTTTGGGCAGAACACTCAAAGTAAAATTAAAAGCTAGATTTTTCGGTACTTAATTTTCCATAAATGACTTAAAAGCAACTCTAGAATCGGTATCTGGTTCGGAATACGTCTCCTGAGGATTAGCTAGTCGAAAATTTGGCTTTTTTAGTCATTACTATAGAAGTGGTTTGATTGTTTTAATTGATGACAATTAAAATTTAATAGTTAACACCTTCCTCTAATCGGTGGCTCTGGAGTTACCAGAATAGCGAGGCGGCGATACAAGAAAAGAATACACTGACACAATAGAACCTGATGAGATTTGAGAAACTAGTAACTTGAGCGTTCAGACAAAACGAAAGAGGAACTTTCGACCAGTTACATTTGCAGACGTGTGTATGGACATGGACAATATAACCTTATATAAACGGCACAATATAATTGCGCGAGAGACAATTATGTGTTAACTATCCATGTCAACTACTAAACACTAGTATGTAAATAACTGCAACACTCGGTAGTATCAATTGATATAATCTTATATAAACCTTAGGGGTAACACTACAAGAGAGACCATGGAGACAGCAGAAACTCTAAAACGACCCTACTAAGTAAAAATTATAGTATGATACCAATGTATTACCACAGTGAAAACATTTTCTATAAAAATGGGCAGAAGAAACCTGGATAAAATTATCCATGCGTTTCTTTCTCTGTCTCATTATAATGTTATTCCAAATTTAAAAAAAACAACCACAATTTAAACTTAAATTTATTTAAAATCCATTACAACACCAAAAGTATTTAACATCCATTATCTCCTTGTAATCTCAAATAACATTTCATTTAAATATCCTAAAACTGACATTAAATCCTTCTGAATTTGAATACGAAAAACGAAGAACAAATAATATAATGTTTAGATTGTTCTGTTATATTATAAAACATACAGGATTTGTTGAGTTTTGCTCAAGACGAGGGTGGTTAGGCTTAACCCGCATTACGTCGTGTCTGCTGGGCTTAGTATCACATTACACTCGCTATCGTTTATGTTTTCAAAACATACTAAATGTAGTTTAGCAACGTTAAAGGGCTCTAGAAGCTCTAGTAGAATCCTTTCCATTAGACCGGCCTACGAATCAAGTTTACAGCTTTCTATCATAAAAAACCTTTTCTCCCTTACACCCTTTTCTCTGGTATATGAACTCTTTCTAAATACATGGACTTTTTTTATCAAGCTTGTTTATACTCCATATACTACTTCGTTTTTTAAAATTCGCGTCTCCCAAGTAATTTCTCCTTAAACTAATTATAAAAATTAATTTAAAAATTAAATTAATTTCATAGTAAATTTTGAGTATGGTATAAATTTAGTTATTAATTTAGAATAAACTAAATATTTGGGTCAGAACTATTCTAAAATTAATAATGTAACTACATATACCTCATTTTAGAACATATTTAATTGGATTTATCAGACTTCTGTTTCATACATTATCCAGCATAACTTGCTTCATAGTCACGTATAAGTATAATTTACCAAATGTCATCAGATAATATGCCGCATAGAGTGCCGCTCACGACGAGCCCCAAGTCTAGGAATGTTACACTAGGACTTTGATCACGAAGAAGTAGTTTTTGCCGGCAACTTTATATGAATATATAAAAAATCAGGTACGGGGTACCTCGGAACTTTTCCTCATTATATTGGATTCACTACGCTCATCCACCCACCTTCGGGCTCGCTTCGCTCGTCCTTAGAAATACAAGCCGATAAATTAATACTGCAACACGTCTTCGGACTCGCTTCGCTCGTCCTCACATAGTAAATACATTATTCTATTCCCAGTGGTCATTTATCCAGGCACTGACCACGCTTGATGCTGCTTAACTTTTATGATCCCCCAAAAATCATGGATAGACTTGCTGTATTACAACGAATTTTAGTAGACTTATTCATTGCGTCAAGGGATACACTTATACTAAAATTCAACTCGACAAGATTATATACTGACTTTTTACAATTTTTTTATAAAAATGTATACAAATCATTTGATAAAAATTGAGATGAAAAAAAAATCAATTTGATTACATAATTTTTTCGTGTTTTATAATTCATTTCCTGTGTTTTCTTCATTTGCTGATAATGAGATGAAAAAAAAATCAATTTGATTACATAATTTTTCGTGTTATATAATTTTTCGAAATTTTTGCTGAGTCATAATTGCGGGTTAATGACGTCATAAAAAATATTTTCCGAATAGCACAACTATAGCACACTAATAACACTAAAGCAACTTGATTTTTGTACAAAATTTAAACTCTCTGGCATAAATACACTGGGCACTACGATGATAACAGACAAACACACACACACACACACACATAAATACAGATAACTTTGTGAAAACCACTCAGGAGGCCTTAAAAACGCCTGAAACGGACAATTCCAATGACATCTTGGTTTGGGATTTTTTTACAAACACAATACTTTTTCTATATACCTACGGTATAAATGAGGAAAAGTCAAAATGTGGTTTGTAGGCTCACAAGCACAGTTTATGCAACTCTTTAAGTTATTTAAGCGCATTGCCTTTGAAAAATTTAGGAAAATTGACAGGCAAGAAGAAGTATTAGTGTTCTGACTTTCAAGTATAAATTGAAAGCTTGAGCAAAAAAGCAATTAGTTCAAAGGATCGCGAAGGATTCCGAAGAAATTACATAGAGTATAAGTATGACCATAGAAATATGGACAATGATTCGAACCCTGGCTTCAACAATAATTTACTTTATGTTATGAGCATAAAGCAATTGAGTAAATAAATAAAATAAATTGAGGCACAGAGCCTCAAAAACATCGAAAGCGACACCTTACTTAAAATTAGTAATTTCACGACTAAAAATAAGCTTTTTTGGTCACTAGAAACATATCCTGAGCTCCGAACCTGTTTATTCAATTCAGTGCCACAAAAGACATCAAAAACAACATCGAATTCGAACTTTATTTTTAACAACTATAATTTAACTTTACGAATATTTATATCAATATTTTGTTTACTTAGAGTAGTCTAATTGACTCTTGATCAATAATATTTGATTCAGCACCCCAAAAACATAATTAAAGACCCAGCGAATAATTTTGTTTGATTTAGAAATATGCCAATCCATTCGAAGGATATTGTTTCTACAATATATGTAATATATATATATATTATATATATATATATATAATATATATATATATATATATATATATATATATATATATATATATATATATATATATATATATATATATATATATATATATATATATATATATATATATATATATATAATATATATATATATATATATATATATATATATATATATATATATATATATATATATAATATATATATATATATATATATATGTGTGTGTATATATATAAATGTACATATATGTGTTGTTTTGTTGCCCATGTTTTTAAGAATTCATGTACTTACGACTAACTAAAATTTAAAAAGGCTCTAAAGAAGCCTTTTGAAATTAAAGGATTAAAATTAAAGGGGTTATTCAACCTCTCATTGAATACCCTTTGGAAGTTATCAGCATACTAAATATTCTATTTTTGGAAATTAATGAATTTAGCCTTAAGCCATATTTCACAAGAGTTGACTTGAGTCCTTTTGTATTTAACTAGACGTATTAAAAATGAGTTTTATCGTACTATTTTATATTTAATTTATTAATTGATATTAATAAATATTATAAATGTTATCAATACACAAATATATTGGAATAATATTAACGCGAATGTTACATAATTCCTGTACGTTCAAAGGCAACCTATAAGTTTTAATAATTAAATAACAATATACAAAGGCTCCATCAATTCCATTACCTCTAATTAAATTTTCCTTTCAGAGTATATTAAATTAATTATCGAACTGTTGTTTCATTGTGTGTTATTACTGGAATTGAGTTATCCAAAAACTAAATTTTATTAAGTTGAATTCAATTGTTTGAGATATTTTATTAGTTCGGAAACTTTTGGTTGAGTAAAAATTTTCCGGACTTCCCTTCCATCGATGGAAAATATTTAAGTATATTAAAGTTAGTTGGGGCTAATACTAAATAAAAAGTTTTAAACTTGGATTTAATTTAAGAGAGTATATTCTCCTTTAATATTGAGTTCTTATGTTTCCTTCTCCCTTTTAATAATAAAATTATAAATTGTTAAAGCGTTTATAGAAAGGGAAATTAACATTGTTGAATGTTGAAATTTTCGTTTCTGTTTTGTATTAATAAGTCAAAATATATGTAATATTTTTCGTTGTGGTTATAAAATATAATTTGTATCCTAATGAGAGAAAAACAGACATAGAGGGGTCAAGTTATGTGAAGTATGTTCTCAGTAGTTATAGTGATGGGATAGTGATAGGATTAGTGACAGTGATTGGATAGTGATAAGGTTAGTGACAGTGTTGTGATAGTGATAGGGTTAGTGACAGTGATGTGATAAGGTTAGTGACAGTGATGGGATAGTGATAGGGTTAATGAAATTGATGTGATAAGGTGAGTGAAAGTGATGTTATAAGGTTAGTGACAGTGATGGTATAGTGATCGGGTTAGTGACAGTGATGGGATAGTGACAAGGATAGTGATAGTGATGGGCTAGAGATAGGGTTAGTGAAAGTGATGTGATAAGGTTAGTGACAGTGATGGGATAGTGATAAGGTTAGTGAAAGTGATGTGATAAGGTGAGTGACAGTGATGGGATAGTGATAGGGTTAGTGATAGCGGGGGAGTGACTTTCAATAGAGATTCAGGGTAAGCATAAAGGCACAAAAGTGTCGCCACTGTTTTTATGAAAAATAAATAGACATAAGACAACTTGTCCCATATAGAGTTTAAAAGTAATGGACAAGCGTATAAAATTTGTGTTTTTCACTTTTAATGTCAAACTCGCTTAATATCAACAGACTTTAATTCTAGTAATTTTTTATTATCTTAGGATTCATTACTTTATAATCTTTAACAAAGTAAGAATAACATTAAATATGTACATTTAACAACTATACAATAATTAATCCCTTGAAATTTAAGGGTTTAAGGTTTTAGGTCTTATATCTAAAATAAGAACTAAAACCTTACTCGGCATGTTTATGACCTGACGAAGAAGGTAGTAGTTCTATGATTGCCCGAGGGAGTAGCTGTGGGGGTTGGCGACACTACATTGGGAAGGCATGATATGTTCCTTTCCCTTTGTATAACGTCCTTGTTCTAAATGGTGACAGGCTTATTGGTAATTCCAATTCTATTTTAAACATTTTTATTAAATTAATATTTGATGACTGTATTTGTCGATTGTAACAGAACACAATATAATCTTACAAAAGGTCATCCTAACAGATACAGTGGAAATTGAGGAAGGCGAGAATAACCACTGATAATGTAAAGCATGGACGTAATGATAGTCCTGAAGAAAGCTTAGTTGAAAGTAGACAATCATTAAGACCTCTGATATTATTACTTTAAAAATTTGAAATTCAGATCGCCATCAAGGACAATCATCGGGATAGCCCAGGTATAACTTAAGATCTCTATTTAATAAGGTACTAACAGACAATCTGCACTAATCTCCACTCCAATGACACTATGTCACGTCAAGGTAAAACAAACTTCAGTAAAATCTTCCACAAACGGAAGCAAAACGTTAGAAATTTCTAATTCGTACTAGATGACAGAACATAAGACATGTTTCGTTTTAATTGTGTGATATGAGTTCGGAATTTATTGCTTTATGTCATTCATCTGCATTTTCATCTTCTGAAGAGTTACCTTCATCACATACCTAAGTATGATATGTGGAAATAATGAAAAAACCATTTTGACTCTGTTTCCTGTCTCTTTGATGTTCTAACTTGATTTTCCGATTCTTTTTGCCTTTTAACTTTTTCATTGCCCACACGCGCAGTAGAAGCGCATTGGGCCCATAACTAGTTACAATAATGGTATTAACTATTTGATAATAAAATAACTCTTAATTCCACTCCTTCACAATATTAAATATTCGTTTTAACGATGATATTATTTAACGTAAATAATTAACTTTAACTATAACTACAATGGAATAGCTATTACTAATACATAACTATAACTTATATAAAATATTAGTCAATGTCTAACAGTTATGTGAATATAGAACTAGATTATCTGAAAATGTTTATCTTGAAATAATGTAAGTAAATAAGTATACAAAATTTTGTTCGAATATGGCAAGTAACTCTAAAATTTTTGTTAGATCATAAAAGTTAAGCAGCATCAAGCGAGGTCACTGCCTGGATGTGAGATCGCTAGGAATATAACCAACGTATTTACAGGATGAGAACGAACGAAGCGAGTCCGAAGACGCATAATAAAGACACAAAAGTGTAAATTTGGCGCATTGTATATTCTGAGGACGAGCGAAGCGAGTCCAAAGAACGAAGGATGAGCGTAGCGAATCTGATGCAGTTAGGAAAAGTTCCGAGGTACCCCGTACTAAAAACGAAGACATTTTTTTTAATTATTTGAATTTATGTGTAATTTGGACGAGAGCTTCTCTAGCAACGCGTTGTTAGGATTCAAATTATGAGCGCTAGAGTTCATTATGATCAGAATAATAAAATAAGTTTCTCCACTGATCTCAATGGGTGACCTCAACTTGAACAATAGAGAGGCGAGTTCTGATCTGATAAGAGAACTAGCTAAAATAACACCCCCTTTTCAATTCGATAAGGTTAATCTAATACCAGTCAACATTAAGAAAAGTCTTAAAACCTAGCTTCCTAATATCTCATTCTTTTTTTTCTCATGTTTTCTCATTCTTTTATGCGTTTTAGTGTTTTTTTGTCTGTTATTTGTATATTTTTATCTTTGTTTTACCTTTTGATTTTAGCTTCTTGTAATGTTTGTGTACTTTTTTTTACTTATTTGATTGTTAGGCACTAATGATGACCTTTAGTTGGCTGAGAGCCGATTATGCTTTATTTTAAATAAATAATACATCACTGCAGAGACTTCTTTATTATTCTGATGACGCATTGTTAGTTTATTTAAAGTATGAATCACATAAGAAATTCCTGACAACTCGTGTCGTAACTAATAAAAAGTGGAATACCAGATGTTGTAAACTTTTAAAAACCATTCAATTAACAAAATCCAATTTTAAACGATGCTGTGACAAAAATGCAACGCTGTCGAAGTAAAAACAAGTCCACGTTGATACTAACTCAAAACGAAGACGTTTTAAAGCCTTTCTATTATGTTATAACATAACACCCATTCAGTACATACATTGTTTTCAATTTTCTTTCAAACGCCAGATATTTATTGACATTTTTGCAGCTTTTATCACATTTTGTCCCGCAATCCTCACAGAGAATTTGCTAATAAAACAAAAACATATTTTGATACTTTTCATCAAAATACAAACGAAATTTGGAGTTAAATGAAAAGTCCGAAAACTAGAAGTGACCCAACTAAATTCCTCACGATATTCACTCATCTCTATGCTATGTTTATTATTCTACATTTCCTTTTTACGTATTCACATGAGAAAAATATGTCGACAAATAACTTGTTCTTTCTAATATTATAAATTATTATTGTCTTCCGATTTCCCTGAAAATGTACTTAATTTTTAACAACATGTACTTATTTTTAGTATCTTCATGTGGCTTAACTTAATTTCATGATGGAATATATGTTTAAAATAGAATTAGAAATGAGATGAGAGCGTATGTTCGCTCCCATCGAGGAATTTATATATTCAGTTAAAAGGGGTTTTAACAAAATACGACAGATTTCCTTCATTTAATTTCATTTAAACGTTTTAAATGTTACAGCAGTTAACAGTTTTCCCGAAGTATTTAACTGCTGTGGTTTTTTGAACTACGCATTTAAATAAATAGCTCATTGTGGCAAATTTAGCTATGTGGGGATTAAATAACAGAAAATAGGATATCAATGCGTATATTGACTGATATTAAAAATATTATAATGTTATTTATTTACCTTCAGCCAATTTCACGCTACAGACCCGGAAAAAAATTTACTTTCTTGCGTACAGTATAATACGCTGGCAGCTTTAGTGAGTTTTTACCTTTTTAGCGAATTTTCATAATGAAAATGACGCTTATGAGGTTGTTCGGATGACGGAAGTTGAGGGTGGGAGTGAGTGGAATCGGTTCCTATTGGCATCCTGATAACAAAATATATGTCCGAAAAAAGTTTATATATATATATATATATATATGTATATATATATATATGTATGTAAGAGTTTCTACCCTTTCGTATGGCGAACGATAACTCTCGAAGGCGTTCTCAAATTGAAACGAAACTTTGCATATCGCGGAGATATTGTGGAGGTTACGAGCCTATTGTTTATAAAAACATTATGACGTCATCAACCAAAGTTATGACGTCATGAAAAATATTTTTTTTGAAACTTAAAATGGCTTTAAAACAAGGTATCTAGTATTTAGGTAGACGGCTAGCTGAATCGATTAAGACCAATTTCAGCTCAATCGAACCATCACAAATGGCGCAATCGGTATACATATATATATAATCTTGTATATATGTATACGTCTAGGTCAAAGACTCGTACGATATCTGTTGGGTTCAGTAGTGTTAGAGGGTGGGGATGTAGTATATTAGAGGAGCCTCTACCTCTTGCTCCATCCTGGTAAGCCTACTGTGCCAGAGAGACAGGACAAAAATGGCTTCCACTAATCCACGCCGAGCTAAGCAGCCCTGTAAAGAGGAAGAACCTCGAAGTAGTCTTTATATGGTCGAAGTTATTCTAAAACGATTGCGACCGGTTTCAGCTCAATCGGACAATCCTAAGTGACGAAAACGGTATTTTTATTTTTAAAAATCATGAATACATTTTTTTCAACCTAAAGGTTATACTCAAATAAACAATTTGTTTACAAAAAAAATTGACATTTTTCTTATAAATAAAAATATGTGATAGTTTCACGCTATCACCACTAGACTGTACTACTTGAGCCTCCTGCATCCCATCAAATATTTTTTTTTAAATCTTTGAGTGAGCCATCTATGTTAATATTGTTTATCTATGATCCTAAGTGACGGAAACGGTATTTTTATTTAAAAACAAAAATCATGAATATTTTTTGTTATAATGCTTGTTAGTTTTAATATTATAGCATACTATTAATAAAAGTATTAATAAAATCTTAATTAGTAAAATCAAATTTGTGAAAAAGCCTCTCAGGCCCGCGAAGCGGGCCTGTGTGGAGAGGCTGTGAAAATTCGCTAGGTACATGGCAAAATGCCATGTAACAAGAACAATAATGAAACAACACATCATACATAACAACAACAATGTGGCCGCGAAGCGGCCACAGGGAGGCCCCCGGCCGCGAAGCGGCCCGGTGGGCCGACGCCGTGGAGCGGACGAGCGCGAAGCGCGAGGCCGCGTAGCGGCTACGGGCCGAAGCCCGTATTTACTGACTTGCGGTGTATTTTAATATTCTTTTTGACTTGGCAAGGCGGAACCCTGCTACGTTCTTAAATATACGAGTATACATTTGCATATTCGTAATTCTTTAGTAATCTAAAGATATCTTGTAAGCTCATCTTGATACATCAATATTTTAAATTAAACTTAAAAAATAAAAATCAGCCTAGGGTTGAACACGAAATCAAATGATCTTGGTTGTTGTACCGCCATTGACCGGGTTGTGAGTAAAATTAGTCGTAATACATTGTCAATGTTATTTACAATTAGTCGTGATCCATTGTCAATGTTATTTACAATTAGTTGGACGTGATCCATTGTCAATGTTATTTAAAATTAGTTGGACGGGATCCATTGTCAATGTTATTTACAATTAGTTGGACGTAATCATTGTCAATGTTATTTACAATTAGTTGGACGTGATCCATTGTCAATGTTATTTACAATTTACGATGTTTTAGGAGCAGGTACTTCTTCCATCATCAGGTTCGTATTGAGAAAGACAGCATGTGTTAGGCAAGGATCTTGAATAAAGGGGATGACGCACTAAGTCTATTTGCCATAGAAAAAAGTGACCCCATTGAAAACCAAAATATAGAGAGAATTCAACACAAAACACACGTCAAAAACCAACTGCACATGCTTGGTACAAACTGCGCATGCTTACAATTTTATAACAGCGCAGGTCGTAAATTTTAGAGGCAAAGTTACCTCTCAATGGTTTCCCATTTTTTATTGCTTGAGAAGGTTATAACAAAACACGCTTAAATTACCACTCACTTAAATGGCAAAGTGTAGTACAAAATTTAAAATTAAATAAGCACTAATGACTTAACAAGCACCACAAATGTAACAATCATGAGAAGCACATAACACAGTTTAGAAGCAAACTTGATAACCTTGCAACATAACTTGCGTTTGGCGCATTTTTTTCATTATAACTAAAATCAGCATAAAACATTTATAAGTAATATAATAATAATAATAAAAGTCTATTTGACAATGGAATATGCAAATGAAACTATGAAAAATAATAAATTATTTAATAGTCGCATAAGCTATAGCTTGTGCGCGGCTATATATTTCATCATTATTTGTTTTCCTTATAGATAGTATTTTTAACTTATAGATAGTATTTGCTATTTTATAATGTTAATCATTCATAATAATTTATTTACAAATATTTGGTTAATTTATAAATTTAATTAAATTTCAAAGGTGAAAATTCCATGCATTTTGGTTAATTAATAACAAAACATATTTTTTTCCTTTTCATTTTTAAAATAAAAAAAAATAAAAAAAATAATAATAATAATACATATTATACAAAAAAAAAACTAAGTATTTTAAAAGTAGGTTAGTTAAATATAAATATAAGTTTTAAGTTTTAGTAGGTGGCGGATTTAGCCACAGTATAACATCTTTTTTGTACTCTTTGAAGTAAAGTTTAGATTTAATATGGTTAGGTAATTGATTAAAAATAATAGGACCTCTGCTGCAGCGTGACGTTGCATGAGGGATGTTCACATCTTAAGTTCTCACAAGTCTATTTTGCTTATTTCTAGTGCTTAAATCGGAGTTTATATAGTTTTTTGTTTCGTTAAAATATTTTAATAACACTTGTTTTGTGAATAATTGCTTAACAGTAAGAACAGGGAAATCCAAAAAGAGTTGTTCAGTTGAATAGAGCCTAGGCTTCCTTAGGATTGTTTTAATAACAGCTTTCTGAGCTATTTCTAATGATAGTAGATGAGTTAACTAAAGGTAAGGTCACTCCAATTTCTCTATCTCTTACAACTTTCATGGGGTCAGAAATGTTCCTTAATGCTTTATCACCTTTATTCAAGATCCTTGGTGTTGGGTGTAGGGATTTTAACCTGACTTGGTAAGGAATTATCAACGACTTTACATTACAGAGCACTTTGGAATTTAGCTACCTGAGGCTTTCCCCGATCTAAATGGGGATAATAATAGGGGGCAATATTAGGGGGTATTAGGGGATAACAATAGGGTTTTTTATATACCTGTTACAACCTTTCAAATACGCCATATCGAGATCTTTTTAATTTTGAACCCTGCCTTTAAACTCTTTCTTGAGCATTGGTATCTAGATTGACTGGGTTTGCAGATACACAACACCCTACTCAGAATTTTTTGTTTACAGACCGTTATTTATTCACTATAACTATATATTGTCAGGCTTCTGACTTGATCTCCGAATTATAAGGAAGTATTCAAATTTTATTAAGAATAACATTTAAATAAATTTAAAAGTAAAATATGTATAGAATTTCGTTTATATTTTTAACATAAAATTTACATCGTTAGCACAATGTAAATTTACAAAAATAAAAAAAATAGACGACGAACAAAAATAATTTTATAATTTTTTTGTAAAATAAAATTATAAAAATTTAATTAAATTCTTATTATTTTACCAAGCTATCCAGATTCTTATGAATTTTACTTTGTTGCATTCATAATTAAATTAAAGACAACTTCAGTTAAGTTAAATAATTTTTCTTATGATATATCTTATTTTTTTTTGTATAATGTTAAATTAATTGGAATTTGTTAATATAAGTTTAAGGATAAAGCGCAATAAAAATAAAATTAATAAAAAAAGCTATTAAAGAGAAATCGATTTAATCATAAAAATGTCTGGCTCTATAAATCCAAGATTATTTTTGTAGTTGTCAGAAAAGAGAATGATTTTAAGATTGAAATTGTATACTTACTTTTTTCTTCAGATCAAAGTGAGATAAAGTTTGTTTCTTTTTATAGTTTAAATTTAGACAAAGCAAGGTAATAATGTAATGAAATCGTATTAAAGTAGGAACTAGACCTATAGTATTTGTAGCTGTATCTTTAGTTCTATTTAAACATAATTCTTTATTACGTTTCCTCATTTATTTATATAGGAAAAGTATTGTGTTTGCAAAGAAATCCGAAACCTGTGTGACTCCGGAATTATCCGTTTCAGGTCATTTAAAGACCTCCTGAGTAGTTTTCTCAAAGCTGTCTGTCTGTATGAGTGTGTGTGACATAACGAATCCGGAATGTCATCCGAATTACCTGTTTCAGGTGTTTTTAGGCCTCCTTAGTTGTTTTCTCAAATGTGTCTGTTTGTTTGTATGTGTGTACTTGGTAAGGAATACCATATGTGTACTTTCATCGTAGCTCCTAGTTTATTTATACTAGAGAGTTAAACTTTGAACAAAAATTAGGCTATAGGTGTAGTTATGCTATTCAGAAAATAATTTTTTATGACGTTACAAAACCGCAATAATGACTTAGTAAAATTTCCGAATAATCATAAAACGCGGAAAAATGCGGCAATAATTTTGAGATTACGCTGGTATAAGACTAACATATGTGCCAAGTTTCGTCTCATAATCAGCAGTAGTTCAATGTTATCAATTCATTAGTGTACGCTTTTTATAATATTGTAAAAATCGGAAAATAATGTAATTGTGTTGAAATTCGGTACAGCTGTATACCTTTACGTAATAAATAATTGCAATAGGTTTCGTTTTAATATAACAAATATATATCCATCTTTTTTGGATCATAAAAGTTAAGCAGCATCGAGCGTGACCAGTGCCTGGATGGGGGTAACTGCTGGGAGTAAAAGGAAGTATTTATTTTTAATTTAGGACGAGTAAAGCAAGTCTGAAGAGGTGTTGCAGTATAAATTTAACGAACTTTATATTCTGAGGACGAGCGAAACGAGCTCAAAGTAGAGAGGATGAGCGTAGCGAATCCGAGGTGATAAAGAAAAGTCCCGAGAGACCCCGTACCAATTTTTTTTATTACAATACTAAGTGATATATAGTTGCAATAAAATAGGCCATATAAAGTAACATGAATATAGGTCTAATAAAATTTAGTTTAATGTAATATTTATCGACTTTGTTATCAAAATCTCAGAGTTTGACGACTGGACTATTTCCTTAGTTTTTATAAATAGTATATATTTTAAAAGAATCAGCTAAATTTAATTAGTTTTGACAATATAAATTGTGCAGAACTACCTACATAATGTAACAAGCAAAATGCAATGCTACATTAGGGAACTGTTTCGTCTTTCGGCATTCGTCATCATTGATGGCTCGAGATAATTTTAAGGGCACCGACAGAGCCTGAACTCACTTTGATTTTCAATGAAATTTCGAAGAACATAATGCGATTAAGGAAACAGAGTGCGACATTACATTGCGTCGAGTTATCAATGATGACGAATGCTGAATAATAGAATAGTTACCATGGCCTCGTTTCACGAAAGTACAAGTCTTGAATACTACAAGTAAAAAGCTACAAGTTTACTAATAATTGTAGGAAAGTAGTTTCGCTAATATACTTGAGTAGACTGGTTTTTTAATTACAAGGGGTTTTGTAATTAAGCTCCCCTTCCTAAAGATCTTACAAACTGTTGCAAAAAACAAATTGTAACTTTATAAGAGTAAAATAAAGTGTTTTATGAATATCATTACAAATTATTGTAAACTATAGTACGAAACACGGCTATAATCAGTTGACAACGCGGGAAAATAGTGTTGATGAACCAATAAGATTGGCCTCATTTGAATTTGATGGCGTAGTTAGCATCCAGGACTAACCTCATTGGCTCCCTCCTATTATTTTCTCAAGCTGTCAAATGATTTTAGCCGTGTGTCATTTGTACAAGAGATTTTTACTGAAGTTAAACTATTTGTAAAAATATTATTAAAACACAGTTTCTTTCATATGAGTAAATTATTTCAAATGCAATTATTTCTAAAATATGAGAATGAATACTTATAAACTCATTTAGAGCACTAGATTATTAATAAACTAAAAGTGGGCGATAAAAACTAAGTTTTATATTAATAAAATGAATTTGTAACTCAATCTATCTAGGTTTGGACTGTCATTAGTTAGTAGAAATATTACAAGTGATTGTTACTAGTCATTGTAATAAACAAAGAAATGTTGATAAAAAATTAGGAAAATGTTACAAATTAACAAATGTCTCCTTAGTACCACATGTACTTGTACATTTGTCATTACAAGTTGTTTTACTTTTCCTCAATTATACCGCAGGTATAAAGGAAAAGTATTGGGTTTGCAAAAAAATCCGAAACCGAGATGAAAACGGAATTATGCGTTTCTGGCGTTTTAAAGGCCTCCTGAGTGGTTTTCGCATAGCTGTCAGAATGTATGTGTGTTTGTGTATGTGTGTGTGTGTCTGTCTGTTGTCATTGTAGCGCCCAGTGTATTTTTGCTAGAGTTGAAATATTGTACAAAAAAAGGTGTGAATATTCGGAAAATAATTTTTATGACGTCATTAACCCACAATAATGACTCAGCAAAAATTTCGAAAAATCATTAAACATGGAAAAATAATGTAATTTGATTTAAATGTGGCACAAATGTAGCCATGTAAAGTTTCATCTTATTAGCATTAGTTCAATTTTTATAGAATTATTTGTATTCGTTATTTTTTTTTAAATTAAAATCAATTCATAATATTTCAATTATTATAATATGTTTTGCAAAAGTAGGAAGTATCAAATTATATAATTAATTTTTTCAGATTATTTGCGACCCACTTGAGTTTGTTCCAGCGTTGTGAATAGCCAGATAGACCAACATGTCTATTAAAAAGCACACTTATTCATACTTTAAGACAAACATAAAAAGTTTAATTTTATTTATAATTTGACAAATTTGATGTTTCAAGCATTCAAAACTTAAATCAAAGTCTAAAATTACTTTCATCAAGTTATTTGCAATGGATCTAATTTTTAAATTCCCTATCATTAAACCTTATTCATTCTAATAGCTGATTTGAACCAAAGCTCGGTTTATCTCGGGGTTTTCTAATAAAACCTATCTCTATAATAATGCCAAAAGAGGCAATTATGAGTTATTTTACTGTCTAGTTTTCTAGGTCAATAAGGATTTGTGGACTAACCTAGTAACAGTTGTCTTGATATAAAGCAATAACCTGTTTCCCCATTTTGTCCCTAAACAAAAATTATTTGCTCCCTATAATAATGTCAAAGGATAAATTCCAAATAGTAAAACTTTTTTTAAAAAAAATTAAAATATTTTTAATTTATTTGATAGATAAAACCTATAGTAATAATCAAGTAAAAAAATATATTTTGCTAAATTAAAAATTAGAAACATAATATTTTCAGATGTATGTTTCAAATGTTTATTTATATATAAAATTTATAAAGTTACCTTTTATATAAGTCGAATGATAAAATAGTTGTGTCTTATTATAATTATAAAAAAATAAAATAAAAAAATGTGAAATAAAATACTTAATTTGTTGGTATATTTTGTTAGTACATGGCGTAATTAGACTTTTCAGTTGTAATAAATATAACCTTTTTTTAGAATATTAGGAAAATTGTTTGAAAAATGTTTCTATCCCCTGTGGTTTGGGCAGGTAAGGGGTGAATTATTGAGACGAATAGCCTGAACGTGACTCAACCTAATTTAGGCCCTAAAACACCTTAAATCCGAATATTTTCTTATTCTTGCCAGACGTTCTGAATTGTTATAATTTAAAAATTTCTCGTGTTTGTGACGCCCACAGGAAATTCAGTGTGTTCTGTTTTACATTGTACGATTTGAGTTGAAATTTAAATTAAAGTTAGCTTATTTATAGAAGACATGTGATAGCCTCTATATGTCAATGATTAACTTAAATTATAGTGCATACATTTTTTTTAATGAAATGAGAGACTCGGAGATACGCATACATAGCAAATTCTTATATATATATATAAAATATAATATATATATATATAATATATATATAAATATATAAATATATATATAATATATATATATAATATATATATATATATATATATATATATATATATATATATATATATATATATATATATATATAATACATACATACATACATACATACATACATACATACATACATACATACATACATACATACATACATACATACATACATACATACATACATACATACATACATACATACATACATACATACATACGTACGTACATACTTTATTGTGGACAGAAACCTGTGCGTGATAAATACAGAAACGTATTTATCACGCACTCCTAGAGCCTACTGTCATCTTGTTTCTCATTGTAGAATCAAATTTTGTCTATAAAATTTGCTAAAACATTAAATTTTGAAAGACAGCTGTGTTCCGCCCCGCTAAGTCAATAAAATAAGTCAAAACCCTTTTTACTAGTAAAAAGTCAGATTATTTATTAAACGCAAAAAAATCGGGCTTTTAAGAATCTGCAGCGCAAAAACGGCTAAAGGTACAAATAATGTATTTAAAGGTCCTGTGTTGTAAACTTGAAATAAATAAGAGTTCGTTTAAATCGGCCAAATTGAAATGAAGAAAAATAGGTTTAAAAATAGAATTTTTGACAATTTCTTATATTATTCTTCTTTCATTTTTGTTGACGCACTTATATCCTAAACTACTTAACGGATTTTGACGTATGAGGACTTTTTTCTGTGCATTCTTACCCGAAAAAATTGCTGAGCATAAACTAAGCTAGCGAATAAACTTTTATATACCAACCTGCAGCTTTTACTACGAAATGGATTTTGATTTGTATGTGCTTTTTCGATTTGTGTGATATTCTTTAACATTCAAATATTAATAAATAACCAATTTAAAAATTTCTATGTGGCACCGCATAAAATAGACCTTACGATTGGTTTATACAATATGTCTAAATATTGTATAACATGGTGTGACAATGACTTTATAGCTTTATCTACAGCACGAAATTTGATTATTTGTGTGCCTTTACATTGAAGTTTTCCAACAATTGGAAGCCGCATGAAAGTCATGAAATACCAAAAACCACTAGTGTGGTTTTTGTAGATTTCACCAAGTTGTTTGTCCAACTTTTCCGTCCCACCAAGCCATGTCCGTTTCGTTTGGAGACCATCATAGGCGTTTCGAAGTGAAATTTTTAGGTTGGCAATTCTAAAGGCACTTATTCAATATAAAGGCAATCATCAGCTTTTTTTCTTTGGCGGCGTGTCAGCAGAGTAGATAAAAAATAAAGGTATTCAACGTTAGAGGTCGTGTTAGCAAGGGTGTAGTGCCTGACTTTACTCTTATCGTTTTATTCATTTATTAATTTCATTTGTTGGGTCCTGGATCTATGAATTTAAAACTGCTTCAATTATTACAACTGCTAAAATCTATTATTATTTATCTTAACAAACACATCTGAGTTAAATGATATCTCATAAAATAGCAAAAAGCACTAAACTAATGACAACTAAAAACTAAACTAAAAAAACTAAACTAAAAACATGTTCACACTGCCGCCAAGGAGAAACAGCTGATGATTGCCTCTCAACTTAAATAATGTTCTTTTGTATTGCCAACCTAAAAAGTTTACTTCGAAACGCCATTGGCCGTCTCCAACCAAAACGGACATGACTTGGCGGGACAGAAAAGTTGATTTTACATCTTTCTTGGACCAAAGGTTTTTTTTACGCAAGTGGTGATTGTATGACATATATTATCCTTCATATTTTTTTACAGGATTGCAGGACACATATTATCCTTCATATTTTTTACAGGATGTATGACATATATTATCCTTCAATTCAGGTATTATTTATGGGATTGTATGATTATCCTTCATATTTTTACAGGATTGTATGACATATATTATCCTTCATATTTTTACAGGATTGTATGACATTTACTATCCTTCATATTTTTACAGGATTGTATGACATATATTATCCGTCATATTTTTACAGGATTTATATATATAAACTAGTATCCTGTATGTAAACTCTAGCCTTCACATTTTTTACAGGATTGTATGACATATTATCCTTCATATTTCCCCTCGCTCTTTAATTCAGCTTGATTACTTTTTACCTTGAACAAACTCTATCACACAGTACAACGGATCAGTAAAATATTCGTCTCTTATTAAATAAACTCGTGAGAGGGTACTAATTTAACAATTTTTGAAATCCTTTTAATAATTTTAAAATTCAAATAATTTTAATAATAATCCTTTTAAAAAAGCATTCTGAAAAGTTATCAAAATATTGTAAAAAAGACGTTGTTATGATTCTTTAGACCAGTTTAAAAGAAACTATTGAAAAAGGTTGTTATAGCTTTTTATAAGTTTTAAGGGGAAAGAAAAAAGCTATTTGTGGGATTTAGCTGGATAATAAGGCACTCGGCTTAGCCTACTCTCAGCTTAAAGAACTTTTAATATTATTAAGGGATATTAAGAAAATAAGTATTAAGAATATTATCTATTTAGGATTATGTTGTAAGACCTTTTTTAATCAGAGTTATCCTTTTATATACTGTTTTTTTTTTTTTAAAAAACATTTACTTTATAAAAATATACTTTTTGAATTTTTAACAAATACATAAAAAGAAATTGGTACGAGATACCTCGGAAGTTTTTCATATCATATCAGATTTGTTGAGCACATCCTCACCACTTTGGACTTCGACTTTGCTCGTTCTCAGACATTAAAACATCATTCCCTGGGGTTAGTTATCCAAATATTGACTTGACTGATGCTGCTAATGCTATGTTGAACACTGTTGGTCCAACATGTATACTTTTCGTCTATATACTAATATTTATTTAATGCACAAAACAAGAAGCATTCGGCCTCTATGCCGATATCCAGCCACGTAGTCATTGTCCTATATCAGTTCGTCATAATACTAGTTTATATAAGTAGCATACTGCCACGATATAAACAAATTTTCAAATGTATTTATCAGAAAACGTAATTTGTTAACAATATTTATGTATATCAATCTAGCACCGGAACTAATGCTGATGATTCGTATTTTGTTAACCATACATAAGTGTACAGTGTAAAATATTTCCGGATAATTCCTGTGATTCCCTGTGTTCCCGGTTTCGGATCTTTTCCAAACACATTATTTTTCCTATATACCTACGGTATAAATGAGTAAAATTATGAATGAATGAATACGAATGAATAAAGAATGAATACGAGATGGTTCGAGAAAAGAATAATAAAAAAAAGGAATGAAAAATAGTGATTAGGAGTGAAAACAGAGGTTAAGAAAGAAAGAACTAATGCTGATGATTCGTATTTTTTAACCATACATAAGTGTACATGTGTAAAATATTTCCGGATAATTCCTGTGATTCCTGTGTTTCCCGGTTTCGGATCTTTTTCCAAACACATTATTTTTCCTATATACCTACGGTATAAATGAGTAAATTATGAATAATGAATACGAATGAATAAAAATGAATACGAGATGGTTCGAGAAAAGAATAATAAAAAAAGGAATGAAAAATGATTAGGAGTGAAAACAGAGGTTAAGAAAGAAAGAACTAATGCTGATGATTCGTATTTTTGTTAACCATACATAAGTGTACATGTGTAAAATATTTCAGCAGAACATGTCAGCTGTACATGTGTAAAATATATATTCTGATAATTTTTTTGTGAATTTCGAAATGTTTTTGGGGTCATTATTGTGGTTTCATAAAGTCACACGTATTTCAAAAAACAATTGGGTTCGGGACGTTTAAAAAGTTGATTTAAAATGACGGTTAATGACGTCATAACAAAATTATTTTCTTGAAAGCACAACTAAACCTTAAAATTTATTTTATTTTTCGCAGTTTCATACAGACAGACAGACAACTTGGAAAGAACTACTCAGGAGAAATACAACACCTAAAACTGATATTTCAGGTGACAATCCAGTTTTGAATTTTAAGTGGACACTCATGACTTTCCTATGTACCTACGGATAAACGATATAAAATTATCAGTTTATACCTTAAAGTTCAAAATAATAAAGTAAAAGAAAATGAAAAGTTAAACAAAAATAAATTAAAAGAAAATAATAAAGTAAAAACAATAATAAAGTAAAATAAAATAGTAAAGTAAAAGAAAATAATAAAGTAAAAGAAAATAATAATAAAAAAAATAATAAAGTAAAAGAAAATAATAAACAAAAGAAAAAATAAAGTAAAAGAAAAATAAAAAAGTACAATAAATATGGTAATATAAAGTAAAAGAAAAAAATGTTTTTAATAATGATTTATGTACAAAGTTTTCACTCTTTAGCATAAATATATCTTTATCTACGATGATATCAGACACATACACATTCAGACTGAAAACTTTATGGAAACCACTTAGGAGGCCTTGAAAACACCTGGAACGGATAATTCCTGTGATATCCCGGTTTCGGATCTTTTTCCAAACACATTATTTTTCCAATATACCTATGGTATAAATAAGTAAAAATTTAAATGATGAATACGAATGAATAAAAGAATGAATACGAGATAGTTCGAGAAAAGAATAATAAAAAAAAAAGAATGCAAAATAGTGATTAGGAGTGAAAACAGAGGTTAAGAAAGAAAGATAGAAACAAAGAAAGATAAATGAGTGTAAGAGAGTATAAAAGAGAGAGAGAGAAAGAAATTAAGGTGTAAGAGAGAGAGAGAGAGAGAGAGAGAGAAATATAGGTGTAAGAGAGAGAGAGCAAAAAGCTATTGAATGACATGGAATTTGAATTTATTAAAGCCCTATAAGGACTATTCAGAGTAGGTTATTTGTAAGTTGAAATTAATTTCGGAATAAATTAAGTCTCTTGAAATCTGACTAGCCTCTATATGTGAACTAAATAAACACGTGGCAAAGCACATACGCAGCAAACGTATGTTTTAATCAATTTAGTTAATAAAATTATATATTTTCTTTTGATTTAGAATTGAAAAAAACACAGCAATGATCATAAAAAAGTTATTATGTCGTCATAAATTATGTGTGACAACTAAGTTAATGTTCAACGACTAATTGCCTAAAAAGTACAGAACAGACACTATTATGGGTCATTAATAATAGTATAATATAATAGTATAATTGTTTCCATTTGTGTATACAACTATCACCTCCCTATATACTTAAACACTCTGTATATACTTAAAATATTCATTATCAGTAAGTTGTTTGTCTATCACCTCCACTTCACCTCTTCCTCCTCTCTATCGCATTACTCATTGACTTCATTATAGGGCTAAATATTCCAAATACCCTTGACTATCGGGTTTGTTTTAATTGAACGAACTTAAGTGTGTTCTTTCATTTCAGAAGTTAGGGACGATGTGTATGTTTGTGTGTTTGAACGTGTAACGAACCTTATTCAGTATATTATCATATATATATATATATATATATATTATATATATATATAATATATATATATATATATATGCCATCTAGCGAGCAAAACGAGCCTTCCTTACTACGTGTTATTGTAACTATATGCAATATAGCGAGTCTTTATATTCTCAACATAATTCACTAAGTATACATGAGCCGATATATTACGTATAATTATTAATATATGTAATCTAGCAAACGAAGCGAACCCTTTCTTACTACGTGTATTTCTTTTTCTTTCTTTTTTTTTCTTTTACGAGTGTATTATTTTTACAGTGCATTATTATTATTCGAGCGAAAGGAGCTTTTTTTAGTATGCTTTATTAAAAAAGCGTAATCTGGGAAGCGATGCGAGCCTTTTTTTATATGTATCATTAAGAATATACGCAATTTAGCGAGCAAAACAATCCCTCTATACTATGTATTATCATAAATATACATAATCTAGCAAGCGACGCAAGCCTTTTTTTAGTATGTAAAATTATAAAAATACGTAATGTAGGGAGCGAATCGTGTCCTTTTTACCATGTATTATCATAAATATGCATAATCTAGCGAGCAAGGCGAGCCTTTTGTCCTTTTCCTCTTTTATGCCGTAGGTATACAGGAAAAGTAATGTGCTTGCGAAAAAATTCGAAACCGGGATAAACCGGAATTATTCGTTTCAGGCGTTTTAATGCCTTCTAAGTGGTTTTCGTAAAGTTGGCTATCTGTATGTGTGTGAGTGCGTATGTTATCATCGTAGCGCTCAGTGTATTTATGCGAGAGAGTTGAAATTTTGTACAAAAATCAGTCTACCGCTGTAGTTGTGTTATTTGGAAAATATTTGTTATGACGTTATTAACCCGCAAAAATCATACAACGCGGAAAAATGATGCGGTCGGATCAAGATTTGGTACACATTTGACTATGTATAAGACTAACATATGTGCTATGTTTTATCTATTATCAACATTAGTTCAAATTTAATTGAATGACGTGTACTTTTTTAAAAAAAATGGTACTTTGGAAAATGGTCCCATTGAGTTAAAATTTGGCACAAGTTTATATTATTACCTAAAAAATAAGTACACTAAGTTTCGTTTCAATACGACTAGAATATCTATGATTTTTGTTCGATCATAAAATTTCAGGACCATTGAGCGTGGTCAGTGCTGTATGGGTGACCGCTGAGAATGATACGAATGCATTTAATTATCTAGCGAGCGAAGCGAGTCTGTTATTATTTTTTTTTATTTGATTTAATCTTCTATTCCGAGTTCTTGATGCAATGCATGATTAGTAAATAAGTACACTGCGTTTCGTTTCAATTCCATAAGATCATCTATGATTTTTTTGGGTCATTAAATTTTAGCAGCATCGAGCATGGTCAGTGCCTGGATGGGTGACCGATGAGAATGAAAGGAAGTATTTACTGGGAGAGGATGCAGCAGGGAGAAATGAGGTAATGAGGAAAAGTTCCGAGGTAATTCGTACACGATGTTTTGAATTTATAGACCAAGGGCCCGGGGGTGTTTTGTTAATAAAAGTGTCATGGCTGGAACCGGTCTCAATTTTCGTAAATATCTTCCTGAACAAGGATCTGCAATTCTGCAGACTCGTACCGGATGGGTGTGCCAGGCAGAACGCACTTTACAGTTCAAATTTACCACCCAAGTTAATAAAAAGTGTCATGGCTGGAACCGGTCTCAATTTTTCGTAAATATCTTCCTGAACAAGGATCTGCAATTCTGCAGTCTCGTACCGGATGGGTGTGCCAGGCAGAACGCACTTTACAGTTCAAATTTACCACCCAAGTTAATAAAAAGTGTCATGGCTGGAACCGGTCTCAATTTTTCGTAAATATCTTCCTGAACAAGGATCTGCAATTCTGCAGTCTCGTACCGGATGGGTGTGCCAGGCAGAACGCACTTTACAGTTCAAATTTACCACCCAAGTTAATAAAAAGTGTCATGGCTGGAACCGGTCTCAATTTTTCGTAAATATCTTCCTGAACAAGGATCTGCAATTCTGCCGACTCATATCAGATGGGTGTCCTACGCAGAACGCACTTTACAGTTCAAATTTACCACCCAAGTTAAATAAAAAGTGTCATGGCTGGAACCGGTCTCAATTTTTCGTAAATATCTTCCTGAACAAGGATCTGCAATTCTGCCGACTCATATCAGATGGGTGTCCTACGCAGAACGCACTTTAGGGGTCAAAGGTCCTGCCTGGGACACCCATCCGATACGATTAACAAAACACCCCTGGGCTCTTGGTCTATTAATTTATATAGTCGTTAAACATATCTTAGAAACACCTTGGAAATGATTTGAGCAAACACTTTATTTTAAATATATTTAATAAAAATTAGTATTAAATTTGATAAACAAAATAAAAAAAATGGGTTGCGGGGTATTTCGGAACATTTCCATATCACATCGGATTCGCTACACACATCCTCCCCGCTTCATACCTGCTTCGCTCGTCCTCAGAATATAAAAGTCGTTAAATTTATACTGCAACACAACTTTAGACTCGCTTTAGCTCATCCTTGGATAATAAATACATCCGTTTCAATCCCAGCGGTCGGCCATCCAGTCACTGGACCACTCTCGATGCTCCTTAACTTTCATGATCCAACAAAAATTATAGATATACTTGTCAATACAAAATAAACTTTAACACAATAAACAATTTATTAAATAAAATAATAAACAAAAACACTTAAGTAAAATACTTGTACCAACCCTGTTTTTATCATATATTTAGTTTATCTTTATTCTATGTTTGATTTACTTAATTTATCTTATTATGATATTTAATAATTTTGATCTGCTCATCAGAGTAGTCTTAGTCTATCTTATTTGTTTTTCTATATAGAAGAGGTGCTGATGACCACCTTAGTGTTAAGCACCTTAATAATAAATAAATAAAGAAATAAACTTTACTATATATATTTACATAATGGAGATCCCCTAGTTTTTAAAAATTTATCGGATACGGTTTAAAATTTAAGAAAAATGGAGAGGGGAAAATTTTTAACCACCCTGTATAATTAATTTTAGAAGTATTTTATTTGTAAAGAGACTATTCATTTGTTTATCTACAAATCCAAAACAGTTTTATCTGACATTTTTCAATTCGTTAATCATGTCTAGTTAATTTTTCAAATGAAACTTTGTAATATCCGATAAATTGGAAGCGGTTTAAGAACCGGATACAGCATCATCTGAAATTCATCTCAAACTGAAACCTCAGCATTTCAAAATGTTAGAAATAAATGAAAATACCTCGACTGTAGACACGTCTTGAAACTTACTCTACCGACAACTAACCGCATGTCTAGTTCTTGAGAAATTTCATGAAAGTAATTACTAATTAAAAATTTTGTTTTATGTATCCTAATATTCTGTTTGAATGAAAGTGAATTTCGCAGACAGGATTGGAAACTGGGTTGAAATACTGATTATTTAACAATTTTCTATACTAAACAAACTTATATTTAATGAGAGAACTGGCTCTGATAGAAAGTAAACAAGAGGCATTAAGCCTCTTGGCTTTAACGCGGATCGGCGCCAGGGGCCGCTTTACGACTTTTGCACCTACTTTTGGTCCCTTTGCGACAACACGGTTGTTCTATTTTATCAGTTTGTAATATTATTATATAATTTGATACTACCGAGTTTTGCAAAACATGAATAGTTGACACAATATAATTGTGCAAGAAGACACCTAGGAAATGTAAAAAGCAAAATGCAATGCTACATCTGGGAACTGTTCCATCATTCGACATTCGTCATCATTGATGGCTCGACATAATGTCGTGTCCCACTCTGTTTCGTTACGTCTAACTCATCAGGGCGCCGACAGAGCCTGAACTCTCTCTGACCTTCAATTAATTTCGAAGAATATAAAGTAAAGTATTTACCAGAGACGAGCGGTGCTCTCTTACCGCCATCATGCTTGGCAAGCAAAACATATATCATTTGATACTACCGAGTTTTGCAAAACATAAATAGTTGACACAATATAAATGCGAGAGACACCTAGGAAATGTAACAAGCAAATGAGTCGCGCCCTGATGAGTTAGACGAAACGAAATAAAGACCTCAAAATAGACAAGATTGGACGATGACACAATATAATTGTGTCAACTATTCATATTTTGCAAAACTGTGTAATATTACTATTATATGAAAGTTGCATACTGCCACAATATGTCGATTATCAAATGTATTTGTCAAGAAACTTGTTTGTTTACATAATTGTTTATATGTCACATGATAACACCAGAACTAATAATTATAATAAAACTCTACTTTGTATATTTGTTAACCATACGTAGTAATACATGATTAATTAATGTCAGTCTAATCTAAACACTTTTTACAGGTTAGGAATTTTGGTAGTTTTTGGTTAGTCTTATTTGTGGGTCAATGACGTTACACATGTTTTATAAACAATAGGTTTCAGGATATTACTGATATATAATATATATATATATATATAATATATATATATATATATATATATATATATGTATATATATAATATATATCTACCAAAAGAACACCCCTCTCCATGACCCCTAGCTCATAAGCTCATTTTTTCTTTAAGAATTCGCTAGAACTAAAGCAAGGTCTGAAAGCCGGGTGAATTTCCTTTGAAATGCATCCTGCCTAGCTCAACAATCAATTTCTTGCTTAAGTTTTTAGTTTATGCTTCATAACTTGAGCAGTCAAATTGCTATACTTGTAACTCTATTTTAACCGGATTTTCTAAAGAAAGTTTGCTCATATTTTCAAAATTGTTAGAGCACATCATTAATCAACAACTTATTATTTAACTTGGACATCGTAAGTGAGTAATTGAAACCTAGACATATGACGAGTGGCTGTTACATGATTTGCTATTATTTACAATATTTTCATTTTAGTCAAAGAAGATGAAGAAGCATATTGCTACACGTTATAAGTGGGTGATGATACTGAAAGTAACACATACAATATGCAAAATGGTTACTCTCCTATATCTCAATATTTCTTTTCTGCATCAAACTTAACTATAGGTCTCAATAATATTACCTATATGTATATATATATATAATATATATATATATATAATTATATATATATATATATATATATATATATATATATATATATATATATATTATCTTGTTTCTACCAACAACGTCACATATCTTTATTTGTAAAACACACATTAATTACCAACTCCGCCATATTAAACAATCTCATAACCGACGCTTTTGATAAGAAACAACTTATAATGGGTTTTGATTATTTAGACCCTCCAGAGGCCTCCCTCCTCCACCTCTACCATACGAGCATCTCGTTAGCGAGTTTTTTTCAAAGAAAATTCGCTAAAAGTGTTAAAAATTCCTTTAAAAATCAAACAGTTCTCTCATCTTTGTCCCACTGGTCTTGCTAAACAAAATTTAGATTAATTTTATCACGACGGCATTGCAGTAATAAAATAAAAATGTAACTACATTCAAAATAAAATTTTGATGTTTAAGGTTACTTGGTATCTTCATGTCAAGCTGTAAAAGTTTTTTAATTACTCCGTTCGATAAAAGCATTTTTACTTTCGCCTGAATGATCTCACAAAGCTGTTTGTCCGTATCATTTTTATTAGTTTTTATCTTTCTCATTTTTTATCTTTTATTACAATTAGTCGGATTTTTTAATCCGTCACCGTTTTTAAAAAGTAAAAGAACTATATAAGTTTATTATCAAAGTATAAAATTTAATTATTAATTTTTAATGAGTAATTTAGTGACAAATAAAGTTGTGTCATGAAAATAAATTATTTTATCAATTATAAAAAAAAGTAGCAAATTACAAAAAAAATTGAATACGGGGTACCTTGGAACATTTTCTCATCACATCATTTTCTCGTCCTCAGATAATTAATTCATCTTATTATTCCCAGTGGTCACCCATCCACGCTCGATGCAGCTTAACATTTATGATCTAACAAAAATCATGGATATACTGGTTGTATTGAAACGAAACTTTGAGTACGTTTTATTACATAAAGGTATTCACTTGTACCAAATTGTATCTCAATCAGATTATTTTCTGATTTTATTATTTTTTTAAAAAAAATCGTACACGAGTCTTCTAATAAAAATTTAACTCAATAATAAAACTTTACACATATGGTAGTCTGTTTTTTTTCAAAGGAAATGCGCTAAAACCTTTAAAGATTGACACTAACTGACCTTTAAAGAGCTCCTAAAAACCACCAAATGAAATCACAGTTTCAGAAATTTTCGCAAACACAATACATTTCTTTATACTTTTATACATCGGTATAAATGAGGAAACGTAAAAAAGAGAGAAAAAAGCATCAGTGCATAATAATGGAAAAGAGGAAGCAGCAGATGGTTTTTTCCTCCAGTATAAACTCTGGCATCAGATCGACAGTCTTTAATTAAAAAGAACTAAATAAAAAAATCGGGTACGGGATACATCGGAACTTTTCTTCATCAAATTGAATTCGCTACGCTCATCCTCCCTACTTTGGACTCGCTTCGCTCGCCCTCAGAATATGCAATTCGCCAAAATTTATACTACAACACGTATTGCAGTATAAATGTACGTTGACCTCGCTTCACAAGTCTTCAGATAGTAAATTCATCCGTTTCGTTCTCAGCGGTCTACCAAACAGCAATGACCACGCTCAATGCTGCTTAACTTTTATGACCCAACAAAAACCATAGATATACCTGTTGTATTGAAACGAAACTTTGTACACCTATGTATTACGTTAAGGTTCACACTGGTACCGGATTTCAATTAGATCATTTTCCGATTTTTTAACAATTTGGTACATGTGTGCCAAATCTCAATCTGATCGCATCATTTTTCCACGTTTTATGAGTTTTATGAGGAACACAATACTTTTACTATAAACCTACGATAAAAGGCGAGAGAAAGCAAAAGCTATAAAATTGATGTAGTGCTATTAAGGCATACATAACTGCAATGTTGAGTTAATAAAAGAAAAAAAACCCACAGAGTTATAAGGGTGAGTAACCTGTGTACACAGTAGCTATAATAAAATATTAAATTAGATTAGTCCAGTGCTCTTAATAATTACCAAGTGAAGAGTGTGGTATTAAAGCATACCTAGCCTCATGAGCCCCGGGTAAAAATCTCCACGTCTAACTGTGTAAATAATAAAACTCTGCTTTTCCATGAAGAAAAAAGCATTTGAAAAAATTAATCCTTTTATCTTGAAATTTTTAGTATGACATAAAATAAATTAGTTTTAGGAATTAAAGTTGTAATTAACCTGTTTTTTTTTTGTTAACATGTTTTTTAATAAATCAAAATGAAGTTAAAAATAGAATGGCCGTAAAATATACTGCAGTCAAACTAAGATAAAAATTAGTTTCAAATTATTTTAAAAAAAATCAAAATAAACAATGTATTTGATGCGTATTTGATATATGTATGTATGTATATATGTCTATATATATTTATGTATTTGATATACCTACAATAAAAGGCGAGCAAAAGCAAAAGTAAGTAAGTATAAAAATTGATAGAGTTCTATTAAGGCATACATATACTGCAATGTTAGGTTAATAATTGAAAAACCCACACAGAGTTATACACACACACACACAAACAAACATATATATATATATATATATATATATATATATATATATATATATATATATATATATATATATATATATATATATATATATATATATATATATATATATATATATATATATATATATATTATATTATATATATATCATTTGGTACTACCGAGTTTTGCAAAACATAAATAGCTGACACAATATAATTGTGCGAGAGACACCTAGGAAATGTAACAAGCAAAATGCAATGCTACATCTGGGAACTGTTCCATCATTCGACATTCGTCATCATTAATGGCTCGACATAATGTCATGTCCCACTCTGTTTCGTTACGTCTAACTCATCAGGACGCCGACAGAGCCTGAACTCACTCTGACCTTCAATTAATTCCGAAGAATATAATGTGAAGTATTTACCAAAGACGAGTGGTCTCTCTTACCGCCATCATGCATGGCAAGCAAAACATATATCATTTGATACTACCGAGTTTTGCAAAACATGAATAGTTGACACAATTATATTGTGTCATCGTCCAACCTTGTCTTATTTTGACGTCTTTAAAATTGAATAGAGACAAATCACTACTTCGAAAATTCTTTTGTTTCCACTAGACTTAGCGGGGCACAACTGAGCCTAAAGATAACATAAATAATGATCGATTTCATTGACTTTAATGACAGATTTCTTGTATTTTAAAGTTATAATAGAGAATTGCACTAACTTCATATGTAGTCCAAGAGCTCAGGGGTGTTTTGTTAATAAAAAGTGTAATGGCTGGAACCAGTCTCAATTTTTCGTAAATACCTTCCTAAACAAGGATCTGCAATTCTGCCGACTCGTATCGGATGGGTGTCCCAGGCAGAACGCACTTTAGGGGTCAAAGGTTCTGCCTGGGATACTCATCTGATACGAGTCGGCAGAATTGCAGATCCTTGTTCAGGAAGGTATTTACGAAAAATTGAGACCGGTTCCAGCCATTACACAAAAATATCCCTGGTCTCTTGGTCTATAAAGTGCTGACAGTTGACCATGGATGACCCACTGGTAATCCAGGTTACGAACCATTGGTTTCCCAAACCCATAACTATGCGTAAAATCCGACGAAATAATTATTTTAAATTAGTTTGCATTTCAACTCTTAAATATAATATTTAATTTACGAAAGACAGTAAATGTTAAAACTCTTATAATAAATGAAATGGTGTTTAGAACAAATTTTGTAATTATAACCTGTAACCTTCCCTACAAGGTTAACAGTAGGTTAGTCTAGCTGAGTTGCCTATAGTATCTGAATAACATTTGTAAAATTATTTAGTAAATTAAACGAATATTTTTCCTCATGATATTTAAATTTATTAACAGAGCTTCTCTTCTAACATTTGCATAAAATAAGTTAAAGTGATGTGATATGCATTCATTTAATAACCCTCCCTCCTGAATATTGTTAGTTAAAATTTAAATATCCCGTTGGAATATGATCATTGTTATATGCGAATTTTATGGCAATATTAAAACAGTTTTCCTTGAGTTTAGAAAATTTAAAGATTTTAAAGAAAATGTAAATAGTTTATGATATTATATACATTGGCAGCAAAGGAAGTATTTTTCGAACTCAATCTTATTTTCTTTTCTAAATTGATGAATGTGAATATTAGGAGAAATTGCCCTTTTTTACGTTCTTAGAATGTAGCATGGATTAATAATTAACAGCATTGTTTTAATATAGTGTTGCTTGTAGTGTATGGGGAAAGAACATCACCGGAAGTTCCAGTGGTGTTTTGCGCCTGTCATACAGAAAGTCCGAGTTCGGTCCTGGTCAAAGTTTTTAGGATTAACTTGTAAGGGATAAATATTCTTACACGCGAAGTCTTTTGAAAGGGACGATAGGTCTGCGATTACGAGCCTGTGCGATGTCAGGTACTCGTAAAATATTCTTAACCCTAAATTAACCTCTCAACTTTTCAAAAAAAGACTTGACACACATAACAGTCAAATACTTGACAACTCTAACCTTACAGCCTCATCAGAACATATGACAAAACTTGACCACCGACCAGACAAAGAAAACTGTTGTATACTTCATACAGAACCACATACAGACAAAAGGAAATTTTTAGAAATGCTCTCTATAAAAGCAGACAAAGACAGTATGAACAAAAAACAAGACATTAACAATCTTAGCAGTATTTATAATAATATTATCTTAAAATCTTAATTTTTCTTTACCCTTTTTTGTAATTTCATTTTAAATTTATTTACTTAGTAAGGCACGTGACATAAAAAACATTTAAAATTTTACTAATTTTTAAACTTTCTCATTTTTGTCATTTTTAAGAACTCAAGAAGCTCTTAAAACCCAGGATCCCTGGGCGAAAGCTCTTCGTCAATTTATTTAAAAAAAAATAATAAAAAAAGAACTGTCTTTATTAATTCAATTGATATTCTAAATTAACCTGGGTTCATGAAAATATGTGGAATTTTTTCATGCACATTTTTCATGGGATTTTCAATTTTTCATGTACTTATGAAAAATTGAAAAATGTTTCTGTCTTGTGTTTGAAGAGCGGAAAAGCTTAGTCTGACAGTGGGGCAAATGTTCAAGCTACATAAACTTATAGTAATGTCTATAGTAGCTTATAGACTATAAAAACTTTGTAATCTTTTTACTAAGCCTTTTTACACGGCTTATTCGTGGATTTGGCCCTAAATGCCTTATTTGGACTTTAAAGATCTTTTATTGAAGGGAGCAAAATGGGCCCAACGGTGTGGCCTACTTGCTTGGTTGTCTATTACCGGACCCTAATTAATATCAATTTTTGGCCAAATAATTGTTTAAAAGGTTCATTGGAGCATACAATAATATAGACTGTTAAAAAATAATAATTTGTGTCCATAAAAATATGATGTAGGGTTACCTGGTACTCTTCCTTACAACTTTGAGGTCCCTTTGCTCATTTAGGTTCACCAAAAGCTTAAGATATTCTTACTTCGATTACGCTTCGCACATCCTTAGAATAATAAATTAAATCAATAATTAATATAGTTGAGCTAGCAAGATAAGCTGAGTTATACGTCCAGGGTAAAATGTTGTTTACAATAATAGCAATACAGTGCAATAATTTTACGCTTTAAACAATATATTCAAGCAAAATGTATAGGTATTTAAGGTGATATAGATGTTTTATGGAACAATAGAGAAACTACGACGGTACTTAGTTTAGAAATTTTTAGACACCTCTCTACTGTTTAGAATCTCCATGGTATCTTCCATGACAGATGTTACACTCTATGAAAGGTTGACAGGTGATACCATTTCCCTTTATCTCTTGTAGAGGGAAAACAATGTTTTCCCGATGCTTATTTTCATAACAGTATAATTCCATTGTCTCAACTAAAACGTTATCGAATGGTTTTTGTTTTCAATTTTATTCTCAAAGTTACGTCACGCAAGTTCAACTAAAACATTTTCGCAAAAATAAATTATTCTTAAAAATTCGAGTAAGGGGCAGCTTGGAACTTTTACTCAGTACTTTCGGACTCGCAAAACTCGTTCTCAGAATGTCACGATTACCCAAAGCTAAGGAGTTCACTGCGCTTGATAAAAAAATTAAATATAAGTTATATTAGTAACTAAAGTCAAGAGTGTTTATGACTTTGGACTCACTTTGCTCTTTCTCAGAATTAAATATAACTCTTAAGCCTAAAGTCAAGAGTGTTATGACTAAGGACTCACATTGCATCTACGGTTTATTTCGGATCATAAAAGTTAAGCAGCATCGGGCAAGGTTAGTTCCTGGATGGATGGCCGCTAAAAATCAAACTAATGTAATTTCTAATTAAGGACGAGCGAAGCGAGTCCGAAGATGTGTTGTAGTATAAATTTGACGAATTCTATATTCTAAGAACGAGCAAAGAAATAAGCAAGGGTGTTTGTGTGTGAGTGTCTGTCTGTCTGTTGTGTCATCGTATCTTTACTGTAAAAAATATAAAAATGCTAAATAAACATAAAATCTTTAAAAATGTAATTATCAAATACCCAACTTAGCAAGTAATTTTTTTATATTTTTTTAGATTAGCTCATAAATGTATAGTTCTTATAGACTACTTTATTTAATTTAAAACTTTTAATTAACTTATTATATTATTGGACCTTATCCTATGTTTACATGTGCAAATATATACGGAGATGATAAATCTACTGTACCAAATATTAATGTTTTACTTAGACTTATTAAAATATATATTTAATTGGTTAAAATATTTATAATTATAGATCATAACTTTTAACTTCAGGTAATAAGAGGAAAAAATAGAAGGAGGAAGATAAAACAAAATCTTATAAAGAAATAACAGAAGAAAAAGTTTAAAATAATCAATAAAAAACCGTTTGTTAGAGACCTCGGAATGAGTTTAGAAACTTTTACTGTTTTCTCCCTTTTGTTTAAAACACAACTTTTCTGTATCCTTTTCAAACTAAAATGGAAAAGTCAAAGAGAAGAAGCCTTAAGGTACAGAAGTCTATTTGTTGAGACACGTTGTACAATCTTACCTCCTTTTTACGATTGAAAGAATTGGAAAGGGTAAAAAGTAGGTTGGGTGAATAAGGAGTTAGGTAAGGAAGAGTGGGGACTGAAGGAAGGGTAGGGAGACACCGGAGGTAGAGTGGGGAAAGCAGCTAGCGTGAAACCTACCCCAAGGGACTTTAACGAGACTTTTTCTGTTTTCAACTTTTTATTTGTCTTTTTTTTAACATCCTATCTCCGCTTTTTGTAAAATTGAGACGATGTATTAAAACTTTTTTGTTTTGTCCACAAATAACCATAAGTTAACGAATCTAATGATGTTGGAAATATTAATTTTGATTAAACTTAGAATTAATACTAACAACTTCATATTAGTAATTTTCTGTTGAACATTAGCTTAACCATTTTTTCATGGCACTAAGCTCTCACGCCAGTTATACGATTTTTTTCCTTTTTTCAAAATTTATATTTCATTTTTTTTTGGTTATATTCACCTTTCTGTGTTTAACAGACATTAAATAATCTGTAGAAACAGAGTATGGAGCTTCTTTTCTGTATTTAACAGACATTAAATACTCTGTAAAACAGTATATTTAACTCCTTTTCTGTATTTTCAAAAACTAAATATTACTTGAATTTTAATAATAGTTATTTATGCAAAAAAATAATTTTGTTTCCTCCTTTATTTTTACAAATAGACCGTAATACGGTTCTTTCCTTCAAAAAAATAAGGACGGAACAATAATTATTTCTTCGTTTCTTCCTTCTAGAGGAAACATATTTTGTCTACTCCTTGTGTATTAAGTCATATATATATATATATATATTATATAATAATATATATATATATATATATATATATATATATATATATATAATATATATATATATATATTATATATATATATATATATATATATATATATATAATCTCGTAAACTCATGCTATAAAAGTAGAGTCACAACTTATTATATTTTTTTTAATATATCAAAGAAAATGCTCGTAGCATAAACTGAGCTAAGTGGATCTAAATCCAGGATTATAATACTAATAAAAGTACGAATTAATATTGTGATTAATATCACAATATATATTGTAAAATTAATATTTTAGTTTGAGAAAAATAGCTTGGATCCAAATTCATAATTATGATACAACAAAAGGACGAATATCTATTAATATTTTATATATATATATATATATATATATATATATATATATATATATATATATATATATATATATATATATATATATATATATCAATCCAGAAATATCCACTTGTCATTTTTTAGTTGTTATAATATCTGTCAAATAATAAAATTAAGTAGATTATAAGTAAAGCCAGAAAAAAGTTGAAACTGACTTTAAAATAGGTAATAATAATTGTTTTATCAATATTAATCAATATATAATTATTTTTATTATAAATTTTTATTCCTTTACTATTATTAATAGGTCTATTTGCTCTTTTCCATTTTAGGAACGGATATTAATGAATTTAGTTACTAAGCGTTTAATTTAGAGTCAATCTGGTCATGCTTGTTTTAAAGGGAGAATTTCATTATAATCAATCAGTTTTAGTTTCAATGTCTAAAAGAAAATTTAATCTTGTGGAGTTTTGTTCATTCGTTGCGTATCCATTAAATTTCTTATCCGACAGCTAAATCCATTTTATATCATGAGTTTACTACCAGACACTAATTAAAACTTCACTTCCTCTCCATGGATTTTGTGGTAGAAATAAAAAAACAGCATTGAAAAAAACAGAAATTTTGTCCTCAGTAAACTAGTGTAAGTTGGATAGAATAAATAGCCCCTGGGTTTCATGTAGTTCCTACGAGTTTTTATTTTAACTTCCTATAGGAATGTCTACTCTGAATTCTATTCCATTCCACACTAAATTCAGTTTTAGCATAATCGCTGTGAGGTTAAGTAATAAAAATTCGGTAATGTGTATCCCAGAACTTTTCCTCACCAAATCAAGTTCGCTACGCTTTGTACGCTCCTTGTCCGCCTTAAGAACATACAGATCGGCAAATTTATACTGCAACACCTTGACTTTTTTACAATTCCTCATTTATATCGTAGGTATATAGGATACGTATTGAGTTTGTAAAAAAAAAACCGAAACCGGAATTATCCGTGTCAGGCGTTTTAAGGCCTCCTGAGTGGTTTTCGCAAAGTTGTCTGTCTGTATGTGTGTGTGTGTGTCTGTTATCATTGTAGCGCCCAGATAATTATGCTAGAGAGTTAAAATTTTGTGCAAACATTAGTCTACCACTGTAGTTATGCTCTTCATGAAATATTTTTTTTATGACGTCATTCACTTGCAATAATGACACAGCAAAAATTTCAAAAAAACATATAACGTGGAACAATTATGCGATCAAATTGAGATTTGGCACGCACGTGACGATGTATAAGGCTAACCTGTGTGCTAAGTTTCATCTCATTATCAGCATTAGTACAATTTTTATTGAATGATTTGTGTACGTTTTTTAAAAAAATGGAAAATGGTCCAATTAAGTTGAAATTTAGTACAAGTGTATATTATTACCTAATAAATAAGTACACTAATTTCGTTTTAATACGTTAGTACATACGTGATTTTTGTTGGATCATAACAATATAGGAGCATTAAGCGTGGTCATCAGTGCTGTATGGGTCACCGCTGAGAATGATACGGATGCATTTACTTATTGATGACGAGCGAAGCGAGTCCGAAGGCATGTAGCAGTATAAATTTGGCGAACTGTATTTCTGAAGACGAGCGAAGCGAGTCCAAAGCAGGAAGTATGAGCTTAATGAGATAAATGAGGAAAAGTTTGGAGTTGCTCCGTATCCGATTTCTTACCAATAAATTTGAATAAACTAGTAATAAATAAATAAACTAGTAACATGGCAAACTGATATAAGACAATAACTATGTAGCCGCAAAGTGCCTATTTTATTTTTCATTTTAAGTCGAATCCTTTATTGAAAAAAATATACATTTATTTTGCATAAAATAATATAATAACCATAAAAGTTAAATATAGTAAATAGCAACCAGAAAAAAATTCACCCAGTTGCAGATTTCCTTCCTACATTTTACCCACCGCAAACATTTCCTTTCATAGTTTTTACTCAACCTCCATATTAAAACAGGGGCAGTAAACAGTTATGAAAAAAGGGCAACTCGGCCTTGTTATAAACCCCGCTATGACTACATTACAGCACATATAAAAACAACGGGGGAAACCTCACACAGCGCTGATGAAAAAAATGAACCGGATAAAAACACGATAAAAGTTAGTTATCATAAAAGTACAGCGAAGTAACAAGATTAAATAAGAGAGATTTTTGACAACCCCCTTGCTCACTATGAATCTCCGGACCTGCATAATTAATATTTTATGTCTCTCTCGAATAACACGCTATTATTAAAATATCATGTATTTCATTTTCATTTTAATTTTTTAACTTTTTACTTTTCCTCATGCATAACCGTAAATACAGGGAAAATTATTGTTCCCCCTAAAAATCCAAAATCATTATTTTATTAATATTATGACGTCCTGAGTGGTTTTCATTGTCTCCGAGTCTCTTTCCATTATAAAGAATTAGAAATGTATAAATGTATAATAATTTAGTTAGTTTAGGGTTAGATGAAAGAATATACAGGATGGTACATTCCAAATACATCTCCCTGATTAACTCAGCATCGTGGGGAGCTATCGCGTTAAAATTGGAATGCACCCCTGCTAAGTTGAACCCTGGAAGTTCAAATGCCCAATCATTTGTTTGGTTATCGTCTCGCATTTACTGTTATCTGATGACCAAAATATGTTTTCTACTTAAACATTAGAACATACCTTCATATTAATTATTTATTTCAAAAACTATGTCATGTCCCAAACAATTTGATACCAATATAATTAAATTTTATTAATTTCTTTTTGAGCTATCGTTTGACATACAAAAGCACTATTGCCCATTTATAATTTAAAATAGCCTTAATCGTCTACTGGAATTCATCACTTCTAACACATTTTCTGGGAAATTATGGGAATAAGTGATATCGGTATCAACTTTACTAGAATGTGACACTGCTTCAGAATCATTCATATAATGTTATGCTCTAGTTTAACTTTTTTAATGGACCAAACTTTTATTTTGATTACCAAAAACACATTTTGGTAATCATATTACCATACATACCAGACGATTACCAAATAAATACTAAAATTTAAATTCCCAGAGGTCGACATAGTGGGGTTAGATACCAATTTTATCGTTATATTTTCGTACAGAGCTGGTAATGGTATTTGATGATAATCATTGAATATAAGAGAAAAATAGTACTGGGATTCATTATTTCGGACAAGAAAGATTAGTCCTGTAACTTATTAACAAGAGCGCAAGTAAGTAATTTAGTAGGTTTATCATATCAAATACGCGAACGCGCCACTGTCGTTACTACTTGTGGCACTAAATTTACTATCTGACTATTTGCATTGTATAATAATGACCAATTAAAAGTATATACTCGTGACATCAGAATGATAATAAAGAACGAAATGATTCCATAATACTAACTTAGCAAAGTGGGAAGAATGTTATGTTAAGGAGAGTTAGTTTCAGAGCTGCCACTAGATGCCAGCACCTACTTTACTCCCATCTGTCTGACGCTCTTCCACAAAGAGACTAATACTAGTCTGTCTAGTAGTATTAGTCTCTTAGCTCTCCCATAATTTCCGACATTCAAGGTAATCGTTAAGGTAATCAAAAGGTAACTTTAATGAAGCATAACGCGATTTATTATTATTATCGCTGTTTGTTATTATACTATTTTCTCCTTCCTGGAGGTAAAATCTGAAACTTACAACAGTAATTAACTCCCTCGGCTTTGCCTCGTGAGTAAACTAAATAGTTCCCTTGGCAAGCCTTGGGATTTAATTAGTTGGTTCCTTTGGCAATGGACTCATTAGCTAAAGCTTATAAAATATATAGATTATGGTTCAATAGGTCAGAGTTGTCTAAAGCCATTACGAGAGTAATTTATAGCTAATATTGACAGTAATAAGCACTAATCTAAACGTCGATAATAACCATTATTTACCTGTCATCTCGTGTAATTGATTATGAGACCGAATATATCGCTATTATCTTTGTTAATTATTAAATATCAAAGTTTTATTATTCTTTTGGCAAAAAAGGATCCTTCTAATTGGCAGTAGTCTTACATCTCTTTTTAGGGAGATGTTGAATAATATATATATATATATATATATATATATATATATATATATATATATATATATATATATATATATATATATATATATATATATATATATATATATATATATATATATATATATATATATATATCTAAGTAGGAGTTCCTACCTAGATGATTTTTTCTCACATGAAGTTTCATCTCTCTAAATATATTGGAAGCCACCATGATAACACACACACACACACACACACATGCAGACAGAAAACTTTGAGAAAACTACTCAGGAAGTCTTAAAAGGACCTGAAACGGATAATTCCGGTATCATTCCGGGTTCGGATTAAGTTCTAAAAAACTATGCGAGAACATTTAAAGTTATCTTTGAACTTCGTTTTTGCATACTCATAGGAGTTTATTTAATTTACACTAAACTTTGAAAAGCGTAGGCCCACTTCCTGTCAAATGTGAAAAATCTAGAAAATTGAAAAGCCTTTTATGCTAATACCCAGACTATGAAACGTATACGGAAAACTTAAGCGAGAAAAGAATTTTGAGCGAGAAAGCGCAAGCATTTAAAAAAATCGCCTCGCTAGATGATTTTGTGCCAAAATTATTTTCTAGATATATAGTTTTATATTTAGGGTAAATAAAACAATAATAAATTAATATTCTCACCCGGTTTAAATTTTAAGTCTCAAAATCTAAAATGATGTAAATCTTTTAGATCAAAATTTAGATAAAAATATTTTGGATCAAGAAATCTAAAATTTGTGCAAGTTTCTAAAATGTTAAGTCTGCACAATCATATACGTTTCTACAAGGTCCGATGCCTGGACTAGATGGTATGCACATTATATACGCATCCTTTTATATCTTATACTGACACTAGGTTTACAAATTTATTATTAGAAGTTATTATATAGCATATCTGCCTCCGTAGCCGCGGTCATGCAGTACTGGACTTCGGCACCGGAGGTCCGGGGTTCATAGCCCGGGCTATGCTTTCAGTTTTTATGAATATAATTTAATGTAAAAAGGTTTTGCCAACTTTAGTTTTACTTTGAGCATAGTAGATGTCACCCTCCCGAGGTTGTTCCCGGAGGACGAATACCCTGAAGGGCCGAAAGGCCCTAAAACGGGCATTATCATTATTATTATTATTGTAAATACTATGACTTAAAGTCTGCCTCCGTGGCCGTGATCGTAAAGGCGTTCGATTTCGGCTCCGGGGTTCGCAGCCCGGGCTATGCTCTAAGATTTTATGAATAGTATTTGTATTAAAAAAAAAGATTTCGCCAACTTTAGTTAATGCTTAGAGTGTAGTAGATGCAACCCACCTGAGGTGGTTCCCGCAGGTGAATACCCTGATGGGCCGAAAGGCCCTAAAACGGGCATTTTATTTTATTTATTTATGACTTAAATCTACTTTCATCCAAATATTTCTTTTATTAATTTTAATATTTGTCTTTAGATTGATAAGTACGCTGTGTATGTAGCAACCCTTTGTATAAGGCCAGCTTCACATATTTATTTTTGTAAATAACGTGTTTATATATAAAAGAAGGCAAAGAGCTTCCAAATATTAAACTTTTTTAATAGATTTCTATTTAACTATGATCAATATTTTCAAAACTAGGATATTCATACGTTAATATGCAATGAATTTTAAAACTTACTTTTACTAGCTTAGCTTGGAAAAACAGTTAAACAAACCTGAAACAATAAAAAAGGATTGATTCAAAGAAAAATCGAAATATAATTTCTTTTCTACTATTTATATAGAAAAGAAGAATTAACATGGCTTGGTGATATATGGTTTTATGGGTCTGTGTAGGAAGGTAGGCCATTGGCTTAATTATATACATATCGAGCTAAAATAAAATAAAATCGGGTACGGGGTACCTCAGAACTTTTCCTCATTACATCAAATTCGCTAGACTCAACCTCCGATCTTCGGACTTAGTAGTAGTAGTAGTAATAGGGTGGGGAGGCAAAGCCAGGCAAATAGGCCACGTTGTTGGGCCCTTCTTGCCAGCCCCGATTCCTTAGTTTACACCACCTCTACCAAGAATCTCTTGGAAAGGTTGATATATTGTAGGATATCTCTCCAACTAAGAGAAGAAAGCTCCTCTTCATACAAGAGGCCTACGCCAAATATGCGGGTACGAAGAGAAGTATAGGCCTCACACTCTGTAAGCAGGTGAAAGGCTGTCTCCTCATAATGCCCACATTTGGGGCAGTTAGCCTCTGAGATTATGCCTAAAGTATTAAGATGTTTATTTAATCTGCAGTGACCGGTCAGAACACTAACTAGGTTCCTAAGGCAAGGCTTGCTGAGGTTAATTAGAAAATTTGTATTTTTTACAATTGGCCCAGTAATGAACATTTTTGCTTGTTTGAAACCAGCAAAGGCATGCCAGTTAAGTTTTAGGGTGTTCATTAGCCAGCTATCCAAGAGTGTTTTAGCATGATCTTCGGACTTGCTTCGCTCGTCCTCAGAATATACAATTCGTTAAATTTAATACTGTAACACATTTTAGCAAATAGCAAATACATCCGTTTCATTGCCAGCGATCACCCTTCCAGTCACTGATCACGCTCGATAGTGCTTTTTCTATTTACCTTCGGTATAAATAAGGAGAAATAAAAGCTTAGCTATGCTTTGGGATTTCTTTAGCCTCCTTTTAATATGTAGATAAAATGAAGTAAGTACTTTCTCGTACCACATATTAATTTACACTATTAAGTAAGGGGCCTTTATAGACTAAGTTTTTTTTTTTTGGCATTGGTCTACTAGGACCATACAGCCAAAGAATATTTATTTTATACTTTTAAATAATAAAAAACTGTTTAAAATTTTGATAGAAAAAAAATGAAATAATTTACTGGTTAAAAGAACTTTTAATCAAAATCATGGATTAGTTATTATTAATTATTTACAATTTTGATCAAACAATCTACAAAATTTTCTTTGCTTGGAAATTGTTTATTTTATTATAGACCTTTGGAAATTATTTTTATATTATTTTTAAGATGTTTGATAAAGCCTTATTACTATAATAATAATTTAATTTGTTATTTTATTAGTATTTTGTCCTTAATATTGTATGATATATGTATAATTTTAGTTAAAGCTAGATTAAACAAAAACTAAATTTTAATTTTTAGTTTAATAGCAAAAAAGTAATTTTTTTTTACACTTCTATTGACTTTGAAGATAACAAGGAGATATAGTTAAACGGTTGAGCGACACTTTAAGTAACATGTAGTTCATTTAACAATACAGCACGCTCGGCAGAATAGCGAGAACAGTGCATTATTATATGCTCAAGATCCTCAACTGTGTTACAAAAGACTAATTTAAAAATAATGAAATCTATTTAAATATTTAAATCAACTAAATACATTTAATTGAATCAGAAAAAAGTTTAAACCTATCAACTTACACTTGATAGGTTCAAATGTAATTGATTTAACATTTGATTGACATATACAACTTTATGTAAACAAATCATGGTTTTCAAATGCATTGGAAAAGTCGCTCACATCGTCAGTATGTCACTAACCAAACTATCTTTACGAAGTGCCATAGTTTATAAGTTACGTTTAAATTAAGCCATATTTAGTAACTTGTTCTGACTTGCCTCTATATGTACGAATCAATTTTTGCTCCAGGTAGTTGTTTTCTATAGGATTTCAAACACGACAAATTTTTACTATAGCAGCATCGGTAGCAGCGAGAGTAAAATTTGATTCGTACATATAAATGCTGGAACAAGTTAGGGTGAATTAAGAATACTGCGGTAGCGATGCGTCCGTCCGTTGCGGGCGTAGCAGTCATTGTGACGCGGAAAATGGTGGTTCCACAATCGCCACGCTACGGCCGCAAAAGCCACTAACCCAGCGCACTCTTGTTCCGAATTTCGGAAACATAAATATATTTTTCTTAAAAAATATTAAAAAAAAACGAAGAAGAAAATGTTGTTTTGGACGATTTGTGTCTTTTTAGATTTAATTTTAATTTTTTCATTATTTCAAATATTTAATTTATTTAATCATGTATGATGATAATGGGCACTTTCACATTATATAAATAATAGTTCTTCTTCTTGTTTAAATTATTTTTTCATATTTAAAATTGCATATGGTCTAAGTTTAAATATTTTTAACTGACCAACCGATCAAAACGGCGAAGTATTATCTTGTTAAGTTTATTAGATTGTAATGAACTTGTTATAAAATGTAATAAATAGTCTTTTTTTCAAAAAAATATTTAAAATCCAAAATCTACTTCTTAAATACTATTTATGCAGTAAAACCAAGATAATAGAAATAATGCATAACATTTCAGAACAATTACATTAAGATAAACTAATCAAGATAATTAAACTATTCCATTTAAATTGGCGAACACCATGAATATCAAGAAATAAATTTGGATTAAAAATAGAAATATAAAAAAATAACTTTTAACTAATAAAAACTAAAAGGAAAAATCAAACACTTTAAAAAGACGCAGCTAATAAAATAACAATATTGTGTTTTAAGAACAAGATAATATTCATTTTTGATAAAAAAAAATAACCTTTTTATTAAAATAATAAAGAATAAAGGACTTTAAGCATTACAAGAATCAAAATCCAAACAAAACCAAAGTATTCTTCTCTAAATCGGAAGAGGAGGTAAGAAAAGTTCCAAAAATGAAAACGGAAAGGTTTCTTCCGCGTCAGGCCTTTAAGGTGTTTTGTAATATCATTTGTGCGGGTTTAGTAGGTTTACGAAAATGTCTATTTTCCGCAACGCTGCCGCAAGCTGTTTATGAACGTCCCACACGGTTACATAAGGAATTTGAGATGTCACCGCACGCAACGGACGGACGCATCGCTACCGCAGAATTGTGAATGCACCTTTACTAAATCTGGCGTAATTTGAACTATACTTTATAAACTACGGCCGCTTCACTGAATTATCCGTTTCAGTCGTTTTCAGAGATTTTTTTTTTGGATAATAATTTTTAAATAAATTTTAGGTATTATCAATATAGAAATTTAATAATATACAAATATCTATAGACTTTAATATCAAGATACAAAATTTAATATAAAAAGTCAATTTTACTAAGTTTTACAAAAGACAAAACTTAAAAAAGCGTCTATAGGTCCAAAAAAGTGTTGAGGCTTCACCTGGAATACCCAATAAGGGCTCAACTTTCTTTCAGTATCATTTTGACTCCCACCAATGCCATTCAAAAGCCAGGGGTTTTGCTTGAAAATTTAATTAAAATTTTTTGTTAAACCTTCTGACATTTTCCTTTAAGTTTGTAATTTTTTTTTAAGCTTAGGTTTTTCTAATCTCAATATTGGAAAGTTGTATTAAGATGGGACTTTAAAAGCTATTTTGAGTTTAATATCTACTTTAACCGTTTATTACATTAAATGTTTCGGATAGAAATTTATATAAAATATCCCATTATGTGTATTGATTTAATTTAAAAATACAATGAGCAAAAAATTTGGTTTGGTTTGGTTTTTAGGATCGGATTATGTAAAGTACTTTCAGATTTTGTGAATCGTACCGTTAGTGTGTTGACTTTAATTTTGTAAGCCTTGAATTTTAGGAAGTTTCAACTCGTGATAATCGTTGCTTCAGGTATTGTTTAAACAGCCGTTGCTTCAGATATTGTTTGAAAAGCCGTCGCTTTAGGTATTGTTTCAACAACCGTCCCTTCAGGTTTTGTTTGAAAAATTGTCGCTTCAGGTATTGTTTAACAACCGCTGATTCGGTTTTTGTTTTAACAACCGCTGATTCGGTTTTTGTTTGAACAACCGCTGATTCGGTTTTTGTTTGAACAACCGTTGCTTTAGGTATTGTTTGAACAATCGTTGCTTTAGGTATTGTTTCAACAACCGTCCCTTCAGGTTTTGTTTGAAAAATCGTCGCTTCAGGTATTGTTTAACAACCGCTGATTCGGTTTTTGTTTTAACAACCACTGATTCGGTTTTTGTTTGAACAACCGTTGCTTCAGTTATTGTTTAAACAGCCGTTGCTTTAGGTATTGTTTGAAAAGCCGTCGCTTTAGGTATTGTTTGAACAGCCGTTGCTTTAGGTATTGTTTGAAAAGCCGTCGCTTTAGGTATTGTTTGAACAACCGTACCTCAGGTTTGTTTGAAAAATCGTCGCTTCAGGTATTGTTTAACAACCGCTGATTCGGTTTTTGTTTTAACAACCGCTGATTCGGTTTTTGTTTGAACAACCGTTGCTTTAGGTATTGTTTGAACAATCGTTGCTTTAGGTATTGTTTGAACAATCGTTGCTTCAGTTATTGTTTAAACAGCCGTTGCTTTAGGTATTGTTTGAAAAGCCGTGGCTTTAGGTATTGTTTGAACAACCGTACCTTCAGGTTTTGTTTGAAAAATCGTCGGTATAGGTATTGTTTTAACAACCACTGATTCGGTTTATGTTTGAACAACCGTTGCTTCAGGTGTTGTTTGAACAACCGTCCCTTCAGGTTTTGTTTGAAAAATCGTCGGTTTAGGTATTGTTTTAACAACCACTGATTCGGTTTATGTTTGAACAACCGTTGCTTCAGGTGTTGTTTGAACAACCGTCGCTTAAGGTGTTGTTTGAACAACCGTCGCTTCAGCATTGTTTAAACAACAGTCGCTTCAGGAGTGTACCTTGAGGAGCGCAAGGTAAATAAATAAATAATTTTATTTATTTTAATTTACGGAAATAAATTAATTTTGGGTCAACGTAAGTTAATAAAAACCCAAAAGTAATTTAAATACAGCAGCGGTAGTAAAACTCTTAGCTAAAGAGCAATGAGTTGGTTTGTACTCTTGCTTTGGCTGCGCATTACGCAATAACATCACACATTACAGCAAAATAGCATAAATATTTTTTTTTCGATTGCTAACAGTTAGTTCTAAGCAGAATAATACTTAGGTTATTACGAAAAAATTTATATTTGTATAAAAAACCTTTTGGTATTTGCCCTTCACAAGTTTTCGACGTCTAAAGCAAGGGGGTATTTGACCTTTACTTACATTACCTTTACAAAACCCTTCTAGACTTCTTTTTACGATTTTTCTCGCCAAATCTCAAATCTACCTTCCATCATAAAAATAACAAAATATTACAGACGTAAAAGGTATAACAATAAACATATTTCAAACTAATGATAGATCTTGGAATGAAAAATTATACAGTCGAAAAAGAAATGTCACTTGCTAAAATTAGCAAGTAGAAAAGAAAGGAAAAGAAAAGTCGCTAACTACAGCTAGCTGGTAGTCGTTTTATTTCAACTATTACCGGTTAAAATGAAAGCAGAACTTTTTTACTTTTCTTCATTTATACCATAGGGAATATAGGAAAAGTATTGCGTTTACAAAAAAATCCGAAACCGACATGTCATCGGTATTATCAGTTTCAGGTTTTAATACCTTTTAAAGTTCATGTTTTAAGACCTCCTGAGTGTTTTTCACAAATTTGTCCGTATGACACACACACACATACAGACGTGTGTGTGTCTGTTATCATCGCAGCTCCTAGTCTATTTATAGTAAAGAGATGAAACTTGGTAGAAAAATCAGTCTATAGGTGTAGTGCTAATCGGAAAATAATATTTTTTGATGTCATTAACTTTCCATAATGATTTAACGAAAATTTCGAAAAATTATAAAACGAGAAAAATGTTGCGATCAATTTGAGATTTATTACGCATGTATAAGACTAAAATATGTGCCAAGTTTCACCTAATTATCAGCATTAGTTCAATTTTTATTCGATGAATTGAGTACGTATCTTAAAAAATTGTAAGAAATCGGAAAGTTCTCCAGTTGAGTTGAAATTTAGTACTAGTGTATACCTTTACGTAAGAAATAAGTACACCATAAATTATATGTATAAATCTGTTATATGTACAAATTTATATATATTGTGCGAATTGTGTACGGTTATTGTGTATAAATATGCGATAAGAAAGCCGTGTTCAATGATTGGCAGGTGGTTTTAACCCTAACAAGAAATTTGATAAAAGAATAATTTGGGTATAGTCAATGCCGGCTGAGTTTTATACCGTGTTAAGGTCCATGAATGATTTATTTTTCAATTTTCATTCCCCATCTCCTGTTTCTATGTAAGGAGGGTTTGGATGCGTAGAGTAAAGGACGAAGGGTGTCTAGGGGCTAGAATGATTGGACCATGTATGAATTATTTAAATAGATACATGCAACTGAGAATCAACTCGTGATTAATAGTTTTTTTTTGCTCTAGATGGAGATAGAAAATTATTTTTAACTTTTTCTTATCTTTTACAAGAAATACATTTTATCCATCCGTTTGAACTAAGTATCCAAAATTAGTTTTATGTTTTGATGCATAAACAAAAATTGAGAACAAATTGACGTGTGCGGGGTACCTCGAAACTTTATCTCGCAACATCTGATTCGCTACGCTCATCCTCCCTATTTCGGGTTCGCTTCACCGTCCTCAGAATATACAATTCCTCAACATTATACTGCAACACGCCTAGAGACTCGCTTCGCTGATCCTCAAAGAGTAAAAACATTAGTTTTATTCCCAACAGTCACCCATACTAGCACTGACCTCTCTCAATGCAGCTTAACTTTTTTGATCCAACAAAAACCATAGATATACTTGACTTATTGAATCAAAACTCTATATATTTATTTAATACTTAAAGAAATAAACTTGTACCAATTTTCTACTCGAATGGAATTTTTTAAAAAACACGTACAAGTCATTCGATAAAATTGAACTAATGCTGATAATGAGAAACTTGGTAAATGAGTACTGTTTCAACTAACTAGAATAAATACTCTAAGCTACGATGATAACAGACACACATACACATACAGAAAGACAACTTTGTGAAATGTAAAATAGCTGTGTGGCTGTTAAAAGACAATGTTAAAAACCAACTATGTTAAATCACTTCCGAGGTCTCAAAAACACATGAAATATATAATTTAGCTCAAATACCGATTTTGTATTTTTCGCAAACACAATACTTTTCTTATATAACTATGGTATAAACAAGGAAATGCAAAAACAATTTACAACACTCAATATAGCAATTTTTTGGTCCGACATTTCTTTTATGTATTTTAAAATACAATTTCATGGTTTAAAATCGTGTACATCGTGCCTCGGGACTTCACTCAGCCCATTGTTTTCTCGTCTTTATAATACTCGTTAAAATATATGCCTTGGGATTTCTTCAGACTTGTCATAGAAACGAAATTAAATGCTTCGGAAAAATAGCTTATTTTATTGCAACTATTACGTATTAACCCAAAATGAAAAAGTTTCATTTCTTTTATTCTAAGATGAAACTTATAGGACATATAATAATATAGTCTTACACATAGTTGGTTTTAATTTCAAACCGGTGTGAAAAATTTTTCCGCGTTTTATGATTTTCCGAAATATTTGCCGAGTCATTATTGTGGGTTAATGACGTCATAAAAATAATTTGCCGGGTAGCACAACTACACCTATAGACTAATTTTGTGCGATACCCTGAGAGCTGCGATGGTAACAGACAATCACACACATACGAGCAAACACACACGGATATAGACAGACAACTTTGCGAAAACCACTTAAGAGGCCTTAAAAGCACAATCAAGCCCTTACTATTGTAATAAGTACAATCTAATTGCGGTTCTATTTTTGACCTAAGTTCTTAATTTCGTACTAAATAGGCTTTTATAAGTCTATTTAGTTTGCCTACACCCTGCCTTAATGTGATTAATACAATGAAGAAAACGTAAATGATTGGACTCGCTGCTCTAGCCGTAAATATATAGTAGTGTGAAACATGTTGACACTTAGGTTTCCTAGATCTTGGTATTATACTAAAAGTCCAAGAGCCAGCCGGACCTGACTCATTTTGTACTACTTTAAACCCAATTTTCCTGACATTATATCTTAAATCATGAATTAAAAAGTTTCTTTTTTGTGGACTAATAAAAAAAAATAAATAAAAGCAGATAAATTACACAAAATCCTTATATTTTAATATATAATAATTCACTAAGCTTTCGACTAAAAATTAGTCATCATCAGAATTTAACAAATATAAAAAAAAAAAATATACAAACTACTTCATATTGCACCTTGATATGGTTTGGTGAGCTATGTTCTACAAAACGAACCTAATTGGCAAAAAAGGAAAGTTAAAGAAATGATAAATATAGTCAAATTTAATAATAATATTAATTTTAAAAAAGATGTAGAAATATTAAGCTCCATTTACTCAAATTTAATAAGGAACTCTTAAATCTTGAAATTCTTAATTTAGTTTAAAAAATTGTTTTACAACTAAAATTATTGGTAAGACTGATTTTTTTTTAAAAACAATTCTTCAATGTAACAGTTTTTAACGGTTTTTTAAAACATAGCTTACCAAACTATACCAAGGTGCAATATGAAGTAGTTTGTAAAATTGTTTTTTTTATATTTGTTAAACTCTGATGATGACTAATTTTTAGTCGAAAGCTTAGTTAATTATTATATATTAAAAAATATAGGACTTTTGTGTAATTAATCTGTTTCTATTTAAATTGTGAAGAAAAAACATAGTCACAATATATTGTATTTAGCTTTATTAGTAGGGTGAATAGGGGCGGGGGAACGGCGCCTTCCCCCGCGGGGGAAGATGCCCGCGCCCTTTGACTATACGCAGTCCGATGTGTCAAATTTTTATGAGACACATTTATTCGTGTCACATAAACTAGTATTTGAAAATGTTAAATGTTAAATGTGAATAAGCTAAGTGTTAAAAACATTAGTTAAGAAGATTTAGGTCTTCCGGTGGTGACGGCGTCTATGAATATGAAGAATCCGACGTTTTGCTTCCACTGTGGGAGGCATCTTCAGGGATGTAGGACATCATGGATAGATTTACAATGTTCTACAAAACTGAACACAGAGCATTGTGTCTCTATCCATAATGTCCTACATCCCTGAAGATGCCTCCCACAGTGGAAGCGAAACGTCGGATTCTTCATCTACATTAACGCAGTCACTACCGGAAGACCTAAATCTTCATGACAATAACCGCGGAAGCCTACCCAGTTTATTAACTTTAGTTAAGTTCTCAATCAGATAAAAAGAGGTTGGGGGCTAAATTTGCAACTAAAATAGAAAATAAATGATACGAAGTCATTTAAATGCATAATTGCCCTTAACAACTGAATAGTTTTTATTGCTTTTCCTTTATATAAACTCAGCTTAGTGTAAATAAATAAAATGCAGTTTTATTTAAATTTATTTTTGTCATTTCCTGTTTTATCAGAGAGCTTAAACAAAAACAGTGAGATATATTTGTCGCTGTTACCTCCTCACACAGGCCCTACACACAATAAATCCCCAAAGTTTTCATTTGATTAGTTTTAAATTTGGTACATTTATTATTCAGACCACTCTGGTGATCCTTCGCATGTTACCCCTTTTCGGCGATTAGTAAACCCAGGGTTTTCAGACATTGCACCGAATTATCTATTAGAAAGTCCGTCTATCTATTAGAGTTTTTTTTTCTACATTAGTAGAATAAGTAGATAAGTTACTTAATAGACTAATTACTTACTTATCTACTTTCTTGTAGATAAGTGAGTTAGAAGAATTCTTCTCAGTGACTCCTTATCAGTAAGTTTGTTAGTATTATCACTCCGTGTTACTTATTCTTGAATAAAGGGGATGACACACTAAGTCGATTTGCTATACAAAAAAGTGACGCCATCGAAAACCAAAAAATAGAGAGAATTCAACACGAAATACGTCAAAAACCAACTGCACATGCTTGGTACAAACTGCTTACAATTCTTATAACAAACCTTCTTATAGCAAACCTACCTCTTAATGGTTTTTCATTGTTTATTGCTTGAGAAGGTTATAAACACGCTTAAATTATCACTTACTGAAGTGGCAAAGTATAGTCCAGAATTAAAAATTAAATAAGCACAAATGACTTAACAAGCACCACAAATGTATCAATCACGTGAAGCACAGAAGAAAGTTGAGAAGAAAACTCGACAACCTTGCTTCATAACCTGCGTATTAATTATTTTTATAAAATTCAAATTTAAATTAATTTTTATTAAGTTATTTAAAAAAATTATATTCCTTGCCTGAAGCATAGAGGGACGGCCGCTCACCCCCTCCCTCCTGGCTACGCCCATGCCAACAGAAGAAATAAAGTGAAATATTTAAAAATATATTAAATATATTAATTCACAAATACACCAAGTACATTTAACATAGATGTAACGGATTGCAATTTCGTTAAATCCACTTTCAACCTAAACTTTTTATAACCCACCTACACTACGACATTTATTGGCCAACATAAATTTTAAAGAGTATTTCATACAGAAACCGCAATTTTCGCTCTAATGTAATTTATAGACCTTTTAAAAAGGTTTAAAGGTAAAATTAAATTGTAAGAAATATTATAATATGATAAATTTACTTTCTCATCCACTCAATTTACTTTTTACTTTACTTTGGACACTTAATATTCTTTTATAATTTATTATTTTATGGATTGAAGAAGCAGTGAATGCTCTTCTTAATTTAATGCATGGGAAAATGAATTAATTAAGAAACCTTTAAAAATACCTAAAGGAGTCCTTAAGAAATCCTTAAAAATATTTCTTAAGACATCAGGGGATACGCAAACTTTAGAGCCCCGCGGACCCCCATTTTGGATAAATGGTACTTGGCGGACCCTTATCATTTTGCAAGCCCCCCTAACTAATAATTTCACTTAAACTTATTGCCTCGCGAAGCTGCTATAATAATTTACGGTAAAGTGATATATAATTGTGATAAATCGCGATTACTTTTATAATTACCAATTTATTAAATATCCTTTATTTTTTTGCTCTAACATTTTTATTGCATCTAATTACAATATTATTATCTGCATCTATTATTACAATATTTGTTTATAATTAAAATTTTGCTAGCCACATAAGCTTAAGGCTTGTACGTGGTTAGTTTTCCGTTTGAATTTTTATTCTCATTTTATTTCTTGCTAGTATTTTATAATAAAATTAAGTATAAGAGAAAAAAAAGTTTTTATACTTATTTATGATGTACAATATAATAACGTATGACACAAAACAGCGCCACGATGCGTCCATAGACTGCAAGCCCTTCTATTTTATCCTAACGTATCTTTTTAACGTAATATAGAATAAGATAAAATAAAAGTCTTTATTTTGCAAACAAATATTCAAATATAACATAACTTGTTAAGTCAGCGTTTCCTTTGTAAACATACAAACTAATTTCCATAAGGAAAGCATTTTTCCTTTGATTTTCTTTTCATTTCCTTTGTAAAGAAAAAAGTTTCAAAGTATTGCTGAGTATAAAGCCTAGTTTAACTTATTTAAATAGTTGTTAGCAAATTATATAAATATAGCTTTAGATATTAAAGTAAATTGCATATTAATTAATAATTTGACCTAACTATTTAATTATTAAAAAATCAAATTGAAATTACAATAAAAATAATTTGAATAAGTTTAATTTGTTATTAATAATTGACATATGTTGTCAGGTATCTAATGCTTGCTAAAGAACAGTAATTTTATATTTTTCAGCCCAAACTCTATTTGCGTAGATGTTCATAGGAAATAGTAGTCAGAGGAAATGAGAGAGGAAAATAAGAACCAATAAAAGTTTTCCAAAGGGTCAAGATAGTAGGTTTTAATGCAATAAGGAAAAATCCAAGTAAAACCAATAAGACAAATCAAACGAATTTTAAAATAATGTATGGTCCAATATAAATATTAATAGTATTGCAAGTGGCACAGCAACTTTATAAACAGATAATGTTAGCCTATAACACCTAAATTGTACACTAACTGTACATTTTATTTATAACGCGCCTCGGTACGATATTATATATATATATATATATATATATATATATATATTATATATATATATATAATATTAGAATGATTTCTAAATAAATGAATTAAATTACTTTCTCAAAACGTATTTTCTTAAGAAAAATTTGTCAATATAAGAGCGGTATTGGTGACCGTTGGGAATAAAACTAATTTATTTATAGTGTAAGGACGAGCCAAGTGAGTCTGACTGAAGAGCTAGAGTAAAAAATCTAGAGTCCAAACTGAACAGTTAATCCCCAACCGTAAAAAATAATAATATAGCCTTTACACCCAGGACCCGCGTGTCCGATCAACCTGATTGAGGCTTTTCTGTTGTTTCCCTAAATTTTACAGGCAAATGCCAGGTTTATTTATCAAAAGTCAGTCCACAGACTACATAGGCAACACTTTTTGAAACATCTGCAAACTATCTTTACAATATAAACCTATTCAAAACACCACCAAAAATATCTTTTGACAATATTAAAAAAAACATAATATAAAAAATAAAATACCCAAACCAAAAAATATAAAATTATCCTTAACCCAAACAAACCTCACACCCCAAAAATAATCAAAATTCATACCACAAAAATAACAAATAAATAAATAAAATATGAAACCTAAACCAATAAATAAAATATGGCTCCGGTTTACTCAAAATAAATATTGTATACTTTTGCCAATAAACAACTTGTTAAAAAAAGCCTGATGATGCCCAGAGTTATAAGTGATTTGTCAGCGCTGTTCAAAAATATATATTTTATAAAGAAAAATTCGTCAAGAAAATAAGGGACACCTATTTTCCTTTTGAAGGTCTAAGAAAGGAAAAACGGTTTGCCCATTTCTTAACTTGTTTACCTACTTGTTAAGATGAGATGCTTTATACGTGCGTTTCCATATTAGCCTGGAGTTTGTTTGGACACGATCCTACTTTGTACCTTTTACCTTATTTCCCTGCCTTTTTATCTGATTTTGCTTTTGTAAACAGTTTCCTTTTTATGCGTAGTAGATCCGATTTTTATCTTTCTTTTTTCATTCTTTTTTGTAAAACATGAGTCAAAATAAAAAAGAAATGTTTGAATATGTGTTACTGGACGTATTTATTCAATATAATTAATTTTTAACGTATTATCAAGCCATTACCTGCAATTTATAACCAAAAAAAAGAGTTCACCACATAATTTAACTAATATGGAGTTCCACTGGATTGGAAAGTTTTATTTATTGTATAAGTTAATAAGTTTGTTTATTTTTTAATTAATAAGTTATTTTTTTAATTAATTAGTTTTTTTAATTATTAAGTTAATAAGTTTGTTTATTTTAATAAGTTTTGTTATTTTTATATAAGTTATTATTTTATATAGTTTTATTATTTTTTAATAAGTTTTGTTATTTTTATATAAGTTATTATTTTATATAGTTTTATTATTTTAATAAGTTTTGTTTATTTTATATAAGTTATTATTTTATATAGTTTTATTATTTTTTAATAAGTTTGTTATATTCGTTCATTTTAAAGTTTTGTTATTTAACAAGTTTTGCTTATTTTAATAAGTTTTTTTTTAACTAATAAGTTTTTTTTATTAATAAGTTTCTTCTTAATTATTAAGTTAATAAGTTTGTTTATTTTAATAAGTTTTGTTTATTTAATATCGAGTTCGACTGGATTGGAAAGTTTTGTTTATTATGTAACAAACAATCAAACATCACACGTACATGGTTTAAAAAAATGAAGCTAGAAGCTAAAAGTTAGCAGTGAGTTTTGTTTATATTAGCGGTACAGGGTACCTTAGTACTTTTCCTAAAATGTATACATCGATAAAATTTAAAAAATGTAACTCTCAATTATAAACAAATAATTAAAGACTGCAGTCTTTATAATTTATTTAAAACATGTACAAACTTAACGTTTCGCAGAGGGACTTGACTATAACTCTGTAATAGTCAATATTATCCAATTGGTGACTAATATCAAACTGAAATTTTGTGGATTGATTTACCTCATATAGATGAACATTTGTGTCAATTGTCAGTTAGATTAGTCAAATTTCCATTTCTTACATTTTTAAATGTTTCAGCAAAATAGGTTATAACAGTTTGTAAAATATCACCTTCAGGGGAGAACAAATAGACCTAAAGTCTCACTTTTGTGCAAAGTTTCAATTCTCTAGCATAAACAGAGCGGGAGCTCTGAGTGACGCAGACAGAAAGACAGACCGTATTATGAAAACCACTCAGAACGTCATTGAAAAGCCTGAAACTAATAATTACGATGAAACCTGAGTTAGTTCAAAACGTGTAATAGCAAAATAATGTCACGTCTACAAAAATAGTAAAACGGCTCTTTGCGATTACGACTCCATGTCGAGTTGTGCCCCTCCATGCCTTTTTTGAGCATAAGAAGGTCTTATATTATTGTATATTTATTTATAGATGAGTAATTTTCGATTGTGCAACGTAAATATATATATATATATATATATATATATTATATATATATATATATATATATATATAATATATATATATATTATATATATATATATCTGTAAATCTGTGTGTCTCAAAGGCAACAGTCTTAAACAGGTCCTGACCAAATTGTGTTTACTTTTCAGTGACAGGTAGAAGGGCAAAGCGTAGTGAGGAGAAATAATTTTTTTTGTTCAATTTACGATTTTTTACTTTCTTTAACATTTCTAGCTTTATTTATAATTTATATTTAAATAACAAAAACGTATCAAGATGGTATAGTTGTGTTATATTTGTAAAATAATATACATTTTTATGTTTATGTATTCATGCATATTTTTGTTTTTTTCAAGGAGGAGGCTAACATGGTAATTCCCAAGTTCCCCCAAGGTATCCAGCATTGTGTCACCGTAGTACAGGTAGTCATTTGTCAGCCCCCTCCCACCCAGTCACCCCCCCCCCCGCTATGTTTTCACAACACTCTGTACACCTCGTTGTTCTCCTACTTGTTCTATTTTTCTCCTGGTTACCAAAAGACAAATGGATTCCCTGGTTTTCCCCCCAAGCTTTATATCTTGGAGAATATGTTAAAAAATATTTAGGTTAAGGTAACAAAGAGAGTCGGAAAGAAAACTATTTTGCTTCAAGAAACGGGTTTTTAAAAAATATAAGTAATGTTGCATCTTGCTGTTTTTAAAATAGTGCATTAAATAACAAATAAATAAATAAAATAAAAATAACAGGCACAAATTACCCTAAATCAATGAATAAAATATAGCTCCGGTTTACACAAAATAAATATTGTATACTTTGCCAATAAAAACTTGTTAAAAAAAATAAAATAGTGCATTCTTTATTAACTATAAAGGTAAAGAATATATTTTAAATTAGATCAAAGATAAATTTTTAGTCAAATTTAAGTAAAATAAAATGGATAATAAGATAATTTTCTTTTAATTATTAAGTTTATCCATCTAACACTAAGAAAGACTAACGCTAAAAATATAAAAAAATAATATTTAACGAAAACCCATACGCCTAGGAGGGCGAGAGTTAAAAAGAATCTGAATAAAATAAGATAATTTAACTTAAGAAATTCTCTAAAATAAGGAATAATCCGAAAAATATACTTTTTTGGATAATAGCAGTAGATTTGTTTCGTTTGCTTCGCTCAGATTATCGGTTAATGAGTCTTTGTAATAAAAACTTTTTTTTTGGAATGTGTCCTTATGCTAACCTATATATTCAATGCTAAATTGAAAAATTAAGCAGTAGGCCAATGAAAAGAACCAATATTCTACACTACACTATATAAGTAACTCACTATATCATCTAAATTTACAACGCATTAAAGCGTGCCCGGTTTAATCTATTTTAGAGTATTAAGGAATCATTATCATGCATTTACTTTAGAGAAATCTTATTAAGTTTTTTACATGACTTATATAAGTTAAATACAATTGAATTTCATTCGATTTAAAGTAAAAAGGAGAAAAATTAGTTTTTAAAAATCGGGTACAGGGTACCTCACAGTTTTTTCTCACCACAACGGATTCGCTACGCCCATCTTCCCTACTTCAAACTTGCTTCGCTCGTCCTTAGAATATAAAATTTACCAAATTTTTACTACAACACGTCTTCGGAATTGCTTCGCTTGCCCTTAGATTTATTTTCAACGGTCACCAACCTAGGCACTGACCTCGATTGATGCTACATAACTTTTATGATCAAACAAAACCCGCAGCAATCGAAACTTCAGTATTCTCATTTATCATAAAAATTAATGCACTTGAACCAAATTTAAACACAATTGGATTATGTTTTGTAATTTTATAAAAGAAAACGTTACAAGTCATTCGATAATAATTGAAATAGACCTGTAAATGAAATTAAACATGGCATATTGGTGGTCTTGAAATTAACTACATGCAAGCTAAATCTCAAATCAATCGAAACAATTTTCCGCGTTTTACGAATTTCAAAAGTATTGCTGAATGATTATTCCCGGTTAATGACGTCATATAAAAATTATTTTTCGGACTCAACTAGACCTAAAGATTGATTTGGGTAATAAGTTGTACCTTTTTAGTATAAATTTGCTGGAAGCTGCGATGATAACAGACATAAGACACTTACGCACACATAGACAGACAAATTTGTGAAAACCAGTAAGGAGGTCTTAAAACACTTGAAATATGTAATTAAGGTGAAATCCCAGTTTCGGTTTTTTGTTTCAAAAACAATACTTTTCTTATATTCCAACGGTATAAATGAAGAAAAGAAAAAAATATGGTTTATACTCGAAAAATATTCACTTATAGTTTGCTTTAATTTTCAACTTAATTATTTTTTTCGCCTTTTATTGAGTAACACACGTATGAAATCAGTTTACAGCGTGGGAAACTAATACCCTCATGCCAAAGAGCCAATGAGATTATTCCTGGATTTTAAACCACGCCAACTATTTCAAATCTGACCAACCTTATTAGTTTCTCAGCACTATTTCCCCACGCTGTCAACTGATTTTAGCCATGTGTTATACTATTGTAGAGAAAAATTGTTATATGTACAAATTATTTAATTACCTAAAGAACAAATGATACATTTTAGTTTTAACTTTAGTTTGTTTGGGCATTTTTTTACATTTTTGCCCTTTCAAATGGGGCAAACGTTTTTAAAGGCGAATATATGAAATCTTAACAATTTACCAAAGCATTTGAAATCAATACAACAAATAAAGATCAAATAGTGATAAACTGAGTACTCAATAGTGCAAAAAGTGAGTACTCTAAAATCTTTTAATAGTCTGAATGAGATCAAACTTGAAACAGAGTTTATTTGTGGGAAAAAGGTAAATGAGCTTAGCTGTGGAGCATACGAATCCATTTCAAAGAGTAAGAGAGAATTTAGCACAAAAATATACCCTCAAGAAAAATCACAAGGATTGGAAAACCTTTGAAGGCCACTTGATTTCGTGGGGGTTTTTTTCTGTAGTTTTTCAAACAAACTCCACTACTGAAAAAAAATATACCTGGATCTCTTTTTTCTTATGAAAAATACTACTTCTAGTGTAAACTTTTGTTCCCAGTGTAGTATATCTTTTGGTTTGGAAAAAGTTCACTCTCTCTTTCTCGGACTTTTGAACTTTGAAGTTGAATTTTGAGGAACCTAAGTAGTTTTTCACTTGATGCTTTTTAAAGAGTTTGATTTTTTTCTAAAAAAAAAACTGTACTTGTATATGCTTGCCCAAACCTTATTCTATTGAGTGGCAAAATTCTTGAAGGACCTCTTTAACTTTATATACCGGTACCCTTATAAAATCCCGACTTGACCTTCATTTTCTCCCAATACTTAACTTTCCTCGCCGACTTAACTGATTTATTTATTAAGCTTCTTCTGAGAGCATTTGAAAAGTTTCCATAATATTTTTAAACTTGGGTTTTTACTTTTAATTATTTAAAAGGTAAAAACTTGATTTTCTACTATTAATTAGTATATTTGAGAAGTATTTTAACTGGTTAAATTAACTTTTAGAAATTTTGAAGTATTATTCTTAAGTTGCATTCATACTCGTGTAAAGTTAAAAATAAACTACTATGGTTGTTTAACGTAAGGGAACAGTACAAGATTAATAAAGCAAAAAATAATTTTGAAAATTAATAGAATAATGGCTGGATGCGTAAGACGTGTTACACAAAGGCTGACAGTATTTTTAAAGAAACCAGCAAGATAAAACCAACCAAGCATGATAAAAATTGATGGCATACGACTGACTTCTCAAAGACAGGAAGAACGATGTTTAGTGGTAAAAAACAGGATTTTGCTAGCGCCAACAGATTGGTAATTCATGGTAAATGACTGGGTTTTACAAATACTGACGGAATGGTGATTGATGGTAAATGACTGGGTTTTACAAATACTGACGGAATGTTGATTGATGGTAAAAACAGTTTTAAGAAGACTAACAGAATGGTGATTGATGGTAAAAGATAGAGTTTTGGGAAGACTGACAGAATGGTGATTGATGGTAAAAGACACAGTTTTGGAAAGACTAACAGAATGGTGATTGATGGTAAAAAACAGGAGGATGACCAAAAGAGTTACAAAATTATGATTAATAAGACAGGATTATTTGAAGTGTTGTCCAGTGTTACACACACATTTGAGTGGTGAAAATGCTTAAAGGAAATACAATACTCAAAAACTTTATAAAAATAATAAAATTACGTTGTTGTACTATAATAGAATGTGTTAAATGGGTTCTTTCATGGTGTTACTAGGGTTCTAAATGGTAATCAAATGTACCAAAAAGAACTCCGGTTTCTTTACGAATTATAGAAATAGGAACAGACATTTCGAATTAATTATAAGATTTTACTGAGATTATTATGCTAATTTTATTTATATATGGTTTTATGTTATGTATGTATGTTATGTTGTTTACATCACTGGTAATAGTTCGCAACCCGGGCAAATTTTCTTTAGAGTTTGTGTTTTCTCGCTTATCAATCCACTTTTTCCATAAGTTTTTAATACATATTTAATAATCTGAACAGTAGCGTCATGACTTAATATTTAATTTATCGAATTTTTCAAAAAAAAATGCGCTACGAATTCGCATATAATGTTGTGCCAATAATGCTATGCAGTGCAGTGTATAATCTATGAGATAAATATGCGTATTTTCTTTCAAAAAATTCGAAAATATTAAATAACATGTTGCGAAGCTACTGCTCAGGTTATTGGATATATAGTGAAAACAAGCAAAAATTGAATTCATAAGCAAGAAAGCGCGCATTCAATAGTTATTTATGCAACAAGGGATGAAAGTAAGTTTTACAGCTCAAGTTAAAGTTTCGTCCTAAGGCAGCGCCGGAGGAGGAAACTTCATTAGCTCACGAGGCCGGTAGGCTAAGGGAGATAAACTAGTTAGCTCCCGAGGCTTGACGAGGGAGATAATACGAGAGCTGAAAAATTCCATCCCTTGTTGCATATTAAATTTTATCTACGACTAGAGAACTAATACTAACAACTATTAATATATTCTTCAGCTCCTTAATTGTTATAGTGTTAGTATAGTTTATTCTTACCATGTCAATTACTCTGATGAAGAGAGAATAAAGCCACTATCTTCACATTATTTTATTGTAAGCTGTCAATAGAATAATGTGTAATACTATATTTTTAATTTAAACATTAGCGTGTGTATATTGTATATTCTACCCGTAGTACCAACTTAACACCGAAAAAATCCTAAAAAGTTCCTAAAATTCCTAAAAATTTTACTAAAACATTCTGTCAAGTTGGCAACGCTTTCACTTTTTCTCCCTAGGGAGTAAAAGTACATTTACGGTGTGAGATAACAAGACTGTATGTAGAACTTACAATACAAGGAGTAGATAAAGAAAATTTGCACGGCTTGCAGACCACCGAGCCAGAATTTTTTGGGGTAATTAAGATATCTAATTACGAAAGTGACGAAACAGAATGAACGTGTTTCATTGTTTTTGACTCGTAATAATAAGTTATAGTATTAAAAGATTAGGTTCTTTTAACTTTTTGACAACATAAAACTTTTTATTTTATTTATTTACACTTATATTTAATTTCAGTACTAAGAGGTACTAAAAAAAATTATTTGAGTACCATCTGATTGGGTACCATCGTCCTGCAAAGCATTGTTTAATGCAATTCTAGGAGGGTAGTAGAAAGGTCAATCCATTTCAAGTGATCCAGAGATGTTGCTCGAAAAAAATAAAAATTGATATTTTTTTTTTTCTGTGTTGGTCCTACCCATAGGTAGTCCAAAAAGCCTAGTATTAATTTTTTCTACAGCCTCCTTAATTTTCAAAAATCATTTTTTAGTTCCCGAGACACCTAAATTTTGAGTTTTTTCGCCAATTTTTGAGGCTTAATATTTCGGCTTTGGCTTAACCTAGCTTAATGAAACAGGTCTCGTTTGAAAGTGTCCTCTTTGGGCTTTATATAGGAACCAATATTTTTTGTTCTACTGCTGCTATTCTACTCGTGAGTTTGCATAATAAATTTGACCACAAAGACTGAAAATACACTTTTTCATTATTTTTTAACAAGGAAGATGATATTGAAAAAAAAATTGAAATATTTCTTGGTTACTAAGGTGACCATAAGGAACAAGAAAAAAAATATTTTAATGTTCCAAATTTTGCCTTTTAGAGTCAATGAATTATTGAAAGTTAAGGTTTTAATGATTTTGGCGTTTTTCAGGGCGATTTATCGTCCAATGGGACTGGGGCGATTTTTTTCGAATTGGGCTTAAAATCACCTGTATACATTGCAGTTTTACGCCCAATATGTAACATTTTGTTTATTTTGGTTTTACAGTACTTTACAGCGTTTTTAAAATCAGCAGTTTTTCAGTTTAACGATTTCACAAAAATATACTGATTTATATTGAAAATAGGGTCTATCCTGGGGTTTCTTTGCTAATAAAACATAGTTAAAGGTATATATTAATTTTTTATGGAAATAAATTCGACATCACCACCCAAAGTGACCAAAAAGTCGAAAAAACGCTGTTCAATTACCATAAAACCTAAAATATTACTAGTAAACCACATATTTCAAGTGTGGAGTCGATTTTGATGTTTTTTGGGCCTGCGAGTTGAAAGAGAGTGGTCCGGAGTCGACACGACCACTCAAAGCCAGAGTACCTGGGTTCGAATCCTGGTGGGGACAATAATTTTTTATCGTTTTTTACTTTATGTAAGTTTGTAAGTAAAAAAGATTTTGAACCCAGGTACTCTGGCTTTGACCTGAGTTGAAAGTTAAAACCTTAACTTTCAATAATTCATTGACTCTAAAAGGCAAAATTTGGAACATTAAATTTTTTTTCTAGTTCCTTATGGTCACCTTGGTAACCAAGAAATATTTCAATTTTTTTCAATATCATCTGCCTTGTTAAAAAAATAATGAAAAAGTGTATTTTCAGTCTTTGTGGTCAAATTTATTATGCAAACTCACGAGTAGAATAGCAGCAGTAGAACAAAAAATATTGGTTCCTATATAAAGCCCAAAGAGGACACTTTCAAACAAGACCTGTTTCATCAAGCTAGGTTAAGCCAAAGCCGAAATATTAAGCCTCAAAAATTGGCGAAAAAACTCAAAATTTAGGTGTCTCGGGAACTAAAAAATGATTTTTGAAAATTAAGGAGGCTGTAGAAAAAATTAATACTAGGCTTTTTGGACTACCTATGGGTAGAACCAACACAGAAAAAAAATTATCAATTTTTATTTTTTCGAGCAACATCTCTGGATCACTTGAAATGGATTGACCCAGAATGTTTCTTAAAAACTAATTTACAATCATTAGTTTCAATTTGGTTATTAATCAATTAAAATTACAAATTGTCTGCTACACTGTAATTTGGTTTCAAAATAAGGGTGGTAAAACTTTATCGAGGAGTCTTTTAATAGGTATAAATGATTTTAAAAGGGGAAGTCGAGTTGAATAAAGGATTTAAAATTAGGGAAGGATAGATCCGCCCAGCTTTAGAAACTTGATCAACCTCAAAAACCTTTACTTAAGAAAACGCCACGTACTTCATTTCTAAGTCAAACTTCAACTTGATTTCCCCCTAGTGCTTAATTAACAAGAGTAAAGAGATTCTCTAGACTTTGATCCTTTCCACTAACATCTGACTTGAATCAAAGAAGTTATAAAATGTGTTAGATTAAATCTAAAGCTGAGCTTTCAACACAATTTCAACCAGCTTATTGTGGCGTATTTTATACGCCTTGCGATGTATTTATAAAGAGAGATACAATGTTACTTCTAGGTTCATTCACTAAATTTAAATTTTACTTTAATGTTATGCCTCGAGTAGTTAGTGAATACGTCTTTATGTTATGCCTCAAGTTATTACTCGAGGCATAACATACTAGGTCTGTATGTTATGCTTTGATTAGTAGGTAAAAAGGTCTTTTTGCAATGCCTCGAGTAGTAGATAAATTGATATTTGTGTTATGCCTCGAGAAATAGATTAATATATATTTATGTTATGTTCTAAGTAGTAGGTAAAACGTCTTTTTGTTACGTCACAAGTATTAGGTAAGAAGATCTTTATGTTATGCTTTAAGTAGTGGGTAAAAAGGTATCTATGTTATGCTTTGAGAAGTAGATATATCAATATTGTTGCCTAGAGTAGCAGATAAATAGGCATTTATGTTATGCCTCGTATAACATAAATATTTTTGTTTTTATTTTTGTTGTAGGTGTTTTTTTTTAATTTAAGTTTTTAATGAAACAGTTTCTGAGTACAAAGATACGCTCATTAAGTTACACAGAAGCAGAATATATTGCGTTATGTAAGACCTCTCAGGAACCTCAATGGGCTAGAAAATTTTTGCAGGACATTGATATTGAACCTATAGAAATGAACTTATTTGAAAACAATTAAAGTACCCTTAGGATGTTGGAACATGAAAGTGAAAAAATTTAGTCCAAGCATATTGAGGTTAAGTTCTTTTTTGTTAAAGAACCTAAACAAAAGAATGAAATTAAAGTCTTTTACTTTCCTACAGGAGAAATACTGCCAGACATCCTAACCAAACTTTTGCAGGGCAGAAACATCAAAAACTCGAGACGAAAGGTGGCGCTGATTTGTATCGTCAAAATAAAATTACCTTAAAGAAATCAAAATAATAATATAATTTTTTGAGCTAATTGTTATTACGTTTCTATGGTGTCGTATTTAGTATTATTGTCCTTTCATAATATTAAATTAAGGTAATCTTGAATTAGTGACTTGATAATATATATATATTATATATATATATATATATATATATATATATATATATATATATATATATATATATATATATATATATATATATATATATATAATATATATATATATATATATATATATATAATATATATATATATATATATATAATATATATATATATATATATATATATATATATAACCAATACAAAAACGCCTCTCCACAAAGTTAATTTAATAAAATTCAAAACCGGCTTTCAACCAAAACGGTCATTTTTCGTATTGATTATTATAATACATTCCACCTGCGCTTTACTTTTCCCCCTAACACACACACACACACACCACACACACATATATATAATATATATATATATATATATATATATATATATATATATAATATATATATATATATATATTATATCTGTGTGTGTGTGTGGGTTGTTCGTGCGTGTGATAGATGTGTGTGTGTGAATGTCAGTTAGACACTTTCTTTTGTCTTACACAAACAAATAAAAAAGAGTGCTTTTTTTATCGGAAACGCACTACGCACACGGCCTTTTATATTATAGGCTAATTCTTTGGGAAACATTTATGACGTCATCAACTCAAGCTAAGTATTATCTCCTTTTCTGCTGTTTTTAGCGAATTTCCAATGAAAAAATTAATAAAGGCCTGTATTGAATGACTGTTTCTTTACCCTGTAATTTCATTTATGGAATGGAGTAACACTGATATTCTTTTATTTATAATCGATAAACTCCATAATAGATTAACTTCTTTACTAAAATGTGGTCATATTTCTTTTTTTGTTTATCATTCCCCCTTTCCAATTTCCCTCCATCTACTTCTTCCTGGACCGAGGAGAAACCTTAATCAACAAAAAATCCAACGTACTAATAAAAATGTTTGAAAGGAATCCAGTGATCACATATTGGCTCTGGTTGAACGCACTAAAGCAAAATAGGAATAAAGCAACCCTGGAGATTAATCTGAACAAAAAGGAAATAAAAGGGCATGAATAAACCGATGGAAATTGATGTCTGAATTTTCAATCAAGGAAAGCACAGAATAGAGAGGTGAATGCATCAATATTTAATGCAGAAAAATAAGAGGGAATTCCAAGACGAAAGAAATTCTTTGAAATCAACCTGTGCAGTATTACCCGTCCTGATTGATTCTGAAGTATATTGAATTTTCTTTTTTTTTTGGATCCAAACACACGAGATGAAAGTGAATCGATGTCCGCCTTCCACAAGGGGATTCATTATTCCGCTGTACATTCAGCTACGAGACTTAACTTTATAAGCACTCATTAAAAATGAAAGAGCTAAAAGAAAACATTAAGTACATAAAGTTTTTAAGACTACTAAAGTTTAACAGCTTTGAAGTTTTAAGAGAATGTCGTATTTTGAATTTGTATTTCCAGTAAGCGTCAGTACCAAAAGAATAGTAAAGAGATGTTTTGCTTTATGAATAAATTCTTGTGAATATTCTTTCAGATCTTTACCTGTCAATGTTCTTTCTAAAATTGGCTGTGAAACCTCACAATAAGGTTAGAAGAAAACCGGGTGATAATTGCTACAATAGTAGTCTTCCTTAAATGTCAAGTAATAACTCACTTGATCAAGTTCCAAACAATGAATTAGTTAATTTTAGTTAGTCTATGAAATTTATGTCTTGAAAATATTTATAATTTTCGTAAATTTATTTTCATATTATATCGATTGAACATGGTTTTAATTTATTTATCATAATGTTTCATGGAAGTTTCTTAATTCTTTAATTAGGCTTTTTAGGAATTTTTATTGTTAATGTAGTGGCAACCTTTGTGACGCCACTGCGAGGTTAGTTTTAGCGAATTTCCTTTGGAAATTCGGCTAATGGGATAAATAATATAAATAATATAAATATGTATTTCTAGACACTTTCTTGTAAACACTCTATCTTCGAACGGATTAATATTTTTTAACCAAACTTGGTACAAAATCAACCTTTGGGAGGACACGAACCCTATAGAAAACCAGGTTTTTGTGACGTCATTAACCTGGTTTGCTGAGTCAGCGAAATTTTCAAAAAATCGGCAAAATTCAGGGTTAATATTTTTTGCCGCGAAAAAGATCAATATTTATGTTTTTTGAGACGCTGAATCGAATGAAACCGGTCCGAAGTCGATACGACCACTCTTAGTGACCTAAAAATCGAAAAAACCATTGTAAATTACCAAAAACCAAAATTTAGGTCGATAAAAAAATAAATTTCGAGTAGGGTGTTGTTTTCTATGTACTTTTGGGCGGTGAATCGAATGAAACCGGTCCGAAGTCGATACGACCACTCTTAGTGACCTAAAAATCGAAAAAACCATTGTAAATTACCAAAAACCAAAATTTAGGTCGATAAAAAAATAAATTTCGAGTAGGGTGTTGTTTTCTATGTACTTTTGGGCGGTGAATCGAATGAAACCGGTCCGAAGTCGATACGACCACTCAAAGTGACCAAAAAGTCGAAAAAACCATTGTAAATTACCAAAAACCAAAATTTAGGTCGATAAAAAATAAATTTTGAGTAGGGTGTCGATTTTATGTACTTTTGGGCGCTGAATCGAATGAAACCGGTCCGAAGTCGATACGACTACTCTAAGTTACCAAAAAGTCGAAAAACCACAAAAATTATAGAAAACCAAAATTACGGTCGTGGAAAATTAAATTTCAAGTAGGGTGTCGTTTTCAATGTTTTTTGGGCCTCTGAGTTGAATGCCAGTGGTCCGGAGTCAATACAACTACTCAAACTCAGGGTACCTGGGTTCAAACCCTGGAAGGGACGATAATTTTTTATCAGTTTTTTTTTAATTTAATATAAGTTTACAATTAGAAAATAATTCTGGCGCGGTGGTCCGCATGTCGGGCGAATTTCCTTTGGATGCGAGCACTCAAACCCAGAGTACCTGGGTTCAAATCCTAGTAGGGACAATAATTTTTTGTCGTTTTTTTACCTAATATAAGTTTACAACTAGAAAATAATTCTGGCGTGGTGTTTCGCATGTCGGGCGAATTTCCTTTGGATGCGTGTTTCCGTGCTTTTTACATTATATAAGTTTACAACTACTAAATAAATAATTCCGGCGCGGTGGTCCGCTGTCGGGCAAATTTCATTTAGAATGCGTGTTTCCGTGCTAAACAACCCATTTCGTGCTTATGCAAGAACCATGCCCATTGCGTGGTTCCGGTGCATGCTTTAAAACCTAAGCAGTTACTCTATTGTCAAGCACTGCTCGTAACTCATTTTGTCTGTATTTTCCAAAAGAAATGCGCTAAAACCTTTAAAGATAACTGACTGAGCTTAAAGATAAGTAACTAAGCTTTAAACTAGTGCAAATAATAGTGCGTACTTCTAATTTTAGAGGCATAGTTTTGTACAACCAACTGGATAATTATGCGCATTTCCTTTGGAAAATACAGACAAAATGAGTTACGAGGAGTGCTAGACAATTAAGTAACTGCTTAGGTTTTAAAGCATGAACCGGAACCACGCTATGGGCATGGTTCTTGCATGAGCAAGAAATGGGTTGTTTAGCACGGAAACACGCATTCTAAATGAAATTCGCCCGACATGCGGAACACCGCGCCAGAATTTTTTTGGTTGGAGGTTTTCGGCCGGCGTTGTGGCTTCGACCACCGGCCGAAATTTGGGCCCGTATTCAAAGACGTTTTCCTAACATTTTCCTAACTTTTTCCTAACATTTTCCTAACATTCTCCTAACATTTTCCTAACACCTAACTTTTTTCTAACATTTTCCTAACTTTTTCCTAACATTTTCCTAACATTCTCCTAACATTTTCCTAACATTCTCCTAATTTTCCTAACACTTTTTTCCTAACATTTTCCTAACTAACATTTTCCTAACATTCTCCTAACATTTCCTAACACCTAACTTTTTCCTAACATTCTCCTAACATTTTCCTAACTCCTAACATTCTCCTAACACTCACTTAGGTTTAGGTAAGGGAAATGTTTTTAAGCCACGAAATTTTAAATGATCGTTCCCGTGTTTTAAAAGTCATTTGGAGGCTTCGCATGATTTTTTTTTAGTAAGAACCTAAGGTAGTTAAGTCAAAAGTGATACCATTGTAAATAACGTAATATATCGCAAAATATCAATGTTATTAACTTATTACCTGGATTTACGACACACTTTGTCGTATTAATAACTATCTACATGAATTTACATAATACTGTTAATCCAGTTACCTTACTATTAGGGAGTTTACCCTGAAATTCTTTTAACACAATCAGAATTTTTATTTTCTATGGTCTGTTTGTGGCGGGCTATCGATTCAAAGAAGAAATTCAGTTGGTCCGGTGTGAATAATTCAGCCATTATCATACCAAAAAAATTTTACAAAAAAAAATGAATTTGATGACAAAATACGAAAAACAAAATGTGTAAATGATTTAGCAAAATGAAAACAGTGTTGCACTGATTAACAGGTCTTCATTTAGACACCTTTGGATTCGTACAACCTGGTCCACGTTCAAACTGAAACGCTTGATACTGCTTTATTTATGAAAGCTGTTACAATAATTGAACATTGTATTTGTATTAACTCTACTGTTTACTGAAAACATATGTAAATAAAGTTTCTAATATATTTAACATTCGCCAAAGCAAGGCCGCATTGTTGTTTATGACAAAGTGTGTCGTAAATCCAGGTAATAAGTTAATAACATTGATATTTTGCGATATATTACGTTACTTACAATGATATCACTTTTTGACATAACTACCTTAGGTTCTTACTAAATAAAATCATGCGTAGCCTCTAAAAGACTTTTAAAACACGATAGGAGAACGTTAGGAAAATGTTAGAGAATGTTAGGAGTTAGGAAAATGTTAGGAAAAAGTTAGGAAAAATTAGGAATGTAGGAAAATGTTAGGAAAAGTTAGAAAATGTTAGAAAAAGTTAGGAGAATGTTAGGAAAATGTTAGGAAACGTCTTTGAATACGGGCCTAAGTTTTTTAAGTTCTAAAAGTAGTTGATATTTACCTATTTAATTTAGTTGTTTTATTTCGTTGAAGGATCCAAAATTTAAGTTTTCTTCACTTTTATTAATTTGAAATGTTTTTTAACTAAACTTTCCGTTGCCCTTCGTTGAAGGTAAGCTAATGTTTCATTTCATTTCGAGATAGTTTCTTTTAATTTATTCTTTGAATTGTCTTTTTCTAATGGTGACTGTTCATTTGTTTTTAGGGTTTTAGTACTGGATTTGTTGTGGCACTTGAGACTAAGTGATAGTTGAGTATGGCTTTGTGGCACAGTATAGGAGTCAAAGGCTTATATTAACTGCAAGTTACGAGAAGATTACACCAATCAGGAGGCATCTAATTATTATTTTATTATTTGACATGTTTTAGAATAAATAAATATAATAAATAAATAAATAATAAACCATTTATTTGCACACATAACAATCATTTTTAACAATAAATAAATAAATAAATAATAACACTTTTATTTGTGCAAAGTCGGCACTTAGCCGTGGTGCCCTCAGGGAGGGAGAAAAAAATGGTTGCAACGCCATTTTAATACAGTTTTCCAATTTCCAAATAAAATTACAAATTGCTTAGACTTAAGTTAACTATATCCTATAACTATAATTACTATTAACTAAACTATAACTATAATGATAATGAAAAACATATGTATATAGTTTACTATATTACTCTATGAGTTGACATTAAATAAAGTTTATAAAGATATATTTATAAAATAATTTTTCTATCACACATGCTCACTATTTTAAAGGAATCCTAAATATTAAAGTTTTAACTAAATTAACTTAATTGAGGAAAGTATATTACCATCAAATTTACAAAGAAATCAACAAAAAAAAAAAGAGTAGTTGTTTTAGAATAGTAAGGTATTATTTTATCACTGATTTAGTCCCTAAGTACAGGCCTAAATGGTTAAGAAGAGTTAGAGCATTAAGTTGAACTCTTATATAAGTATAAATGTATCAATTTTAAGTTATTAAAGTACCATTTATTCCGGATTTTTACCTAATTTAACCTACATTTTGAGTATTTTCTTGTATATTTAGTTTTAAGTAAACCTTATTCTCAAATCTGGATGTGGTGCCTGGGGTTGGTTCTTCTCCTCTCTATTTAACTTTGAAAAAGCACCTGGCATCTATATTTGACTTTACTAAAGTTATTGTATGTCGTTGGTGAAGAGAGAGATGGCTCAGGCCTCTCTATTCTTGTTCAGAAGTCCTGGAGGACTTAGGTGTAGTTGCCCACCCCTAATACCTACTGAGCTGGGCTATATTATCCGTTATAAATTAGCTTTTCTAGTACCCCTTCTCAAATTATTATATTATTATTTCATTTTTATTTAATTTTAATTTTGTTTCAATTTTATTTTATTTTTCATTTAATTTTCCTTTAACTTTAACAAATATAAAAACATAAATAAGATTATAAGTTGAATTGAATTGAGTTGAATTGGAGTGCCATAATAATGAATAAAAACAGAACAATTTTTGTCTCTCAGCACATTATTATATTCATATAACAGAGCCGGTTTTCAACCGTTAACAGTCATCATCAGTGCCTACATGACAAACAAATGATCAATTAATAAAAATGAAAAAATAGAGTAGAAAGTAAAAAATCAAATGATACAATAAAAAAATATTATATTATTTGATTTTTTATTTTTACTCTATTTTTTCATTTTATTAATTGATCAACCGATGATGATCGTTAAGGGTAGAAAGCCGGCTCTGTTATATAAATATAATAATGCGTGGAGAGACTAAACATGTTCTGTATTTATTCATTAATTAATATTACTTAAACATTACATTTAATGTTTAATATTTAACTTAATAATTTAAATGATTAATATAATAATTTATTTAAATCAATATTTAATTTTATGTTTAATAGGATTGACTAGATTTCAGTCCTCTCCATCTCTCGAGTTTTTAATTTTTGTCTCAAGCAAAAGTTTAGTTTAGATGTCTATCAGCATCTCTGCTGGCAGATAATCGAGCATTAAGGCTTTTCATTGAAAAAAATCAGCGGAGTCGACATCGAAAAAATCCGTTCAACGGTCTCTACCCACAAGGAAATGCGATATATATATATATATATATATATATATATATATATATATAATATATATATATATATATATTATATATTATTTATTATTTATATGTGCGTGTGTTCGGTGTGTTATATATATAATGCGATATATATATATATATATATATATATATATAATATATATATATATATATATATATATATATATATATATATATATATATAACCCTAAACTCAGTCGATCCCTTCCCCAACTTTCCTTTTAATATTCGTCGCCCGAACAACCTCATAAGCGTCATTTTCATAACGAAATAGACTAAAAGAGATAATCAAGTAAATACATACATGCATAATAAATAAATAAAATGCAAACAAGAGTTCTTCAGCCTATTAGTCGCTTTGCAGCCAAGAAATAGTTAATTAATCGGCAAAAGTGTTGTTATCTACCGGAGCAAGCAAAAAATCAATGATAAGAAATCAGAGGAAAAAATATAATAAATTTATTTTCAAGGATGTTTATGAGTAAGATCAAATTAAAAACTGTTTTTGACTTTTAAAACTAAGGAATAATTTAACACTACAGACATTTTAAAAAGATAAAAACTGTTAACTTGAAGATAAATAAAAGTTTAACTCAAAAGTTTAAATTTTTCACAAAGAGTCGAGGACCAAGGAAATCACCCTGCGATACGCCCTGAAATTCTTGTCTAAGTTTTTTGCTGTCTAACTTTAATATTAAAACTTTAAGGAGAGGATGGTGTAGACAAATAATTTAAGAGCACACTCCCGAGGGAAATAGAAACCCCGGGTTTTCGTACATTTTTTTTCTAGTTATACATAAAACATTGCCCCTTGAAACTAGATGTTATGCAAATCCCGCAACTCTCCCCTTTGCAAAACAAATAATATCAACTGGTTTATTCTGGTTTTTCAACGTAAATCTTACATAAAAATTTTACGTAAAGATGCAAAATAGAGGTCTACCAGTGAAACATGTACTGAAAGAGAAAACAGATTTTAATAAAATTGCAAACCCAGTATCGTTTCATTATATATTGTTATTCTTTTTAATTTTAATTAACTTTTATTTAATTAATTTTTCAAGACTATAAACAAAATTGTTGGATCATATAAGTTAAGCAGCATCGAGCGAGGTCAGTGCCTGGACAGGTTACTGCTGGGAATACAACTAAAGCAATTACTATTTCAGGGTAAAGCGAAGCGAGTCCGAAGACGTGTTGCAGTGAACAGTTGGCGAATCTTATATTCTGAGGACGAGCAAAGCGAGTCAAAAGGAGGCAGGATAAGCGTAGCGAATCTGATTTGTTAAGAGAAAGTTTCTACGTACCCCGTACCCGATTTTTTCGGGTACGGGGTACCTCGTATCTTTTCTTCATAACGTCAGAGTCGCTACGTTCTAACTCCCAGATTTCGACTTGCTTTGCTTGTCCTCAAAATGTATAATTCGCTTAATTTATACTGCATCATGTCCTCGGACTCGCTTCGCTCGTCCTTAGATAGTAAATGCATCCTTTTTATTCTCAGCGGTCACCTATACAGCACTGACCACGCTCAATTCTGCTTAACTTTTATGATCTAACAAAAATCATAGATGTACTTGTCGTATTGAAACGAAAATTAGTGTACCTATTTATTAAGTAAAGGAATTCACTTGTACAAAATTTAAACTCAATTGGATCATTTTCTGATTTTTAGCAATTTTTTAAAAAACGTACACAAGTCACTCGATAAAAATTTAACTAATGCTGATAATAAGATGAAACTTAGCAATATATGTTAGTCTTAGTAGTATTAGCCACATGCGTGCCAACTTTCAATCCGATCGCATAATTTTTCCGCGTTTTATAATTTTTTTGGAATTTTTGCTGTCATACTGGGTTAATGACGTCACAAAACAATTATTTCCGAATAGCACAACTACAGTGGTGGATTGATTTTTTTACGTTTCAACTCTCTAGTATAAATACACTAGGACCTACAGTACACCACACACACACACACAGACAGACAACTTGGTGAAAACCACACAGGAGGCCTTATAAACACCTGAAACGGATAATTCCAGTGACATCCCGGTTTCGGATTTTTTCGCAAACACAATACTTTTCCTATATACCTACAGTATAAATGAGGAAATTAAAAAAATAGTTTAAAGCAGTGCAAAATGAATCACGTTAAGTTATGTGTTTAGAAGCGCTTAAGAGACAAAAATTATAATAGAGACCAATACAACTAATAATGAGTCACATTAATAAATCCTGGTTCTTGGGCTATCAAATATGAGAAAGGATGTAAAAATAAACAAGACAGAAATAATATACATCGTGTCAATATTGGCACCCAATGTCATTGAACCAAAGCCGTGAGTACACCCTTCTAAAAATAAATTTGTATCTATAAGTATCATTATATCAATAAGGATCTAAAAATAGAAAGACTTATAATATAAATTGGTCATAAAGGATCTATTATTTAACATCCATAACAGTTCAAGAACCATGATGTC
>JACMZG010000002.1:32473829-32486891 GCA_018340805.1 Microvelia longipes | reverse complement strand
TAAAGAATTTTTTTAAATATCACTAATTATGATGTAATTATTACGTAACTTTGGGTGTATAGTAATTATTACGTAATTATTACAAATAATAATAGTAAATATATATTTTAAATATTAGATATATAGAAAGACCCCTGTTACATATTGGCTCAGGAATTATTTAATACAGTTCTTTTATAAACTATATATTGGCCAAGCTTTTAATGATGTCTAACTATTAGTAGGCCAGTTTTTTCAATGACGTAAAATACCTAAAAATTAATTTATTAATTAGATTTTTAAAATATTTTTCTCGGGAGGACGGAGACGATAACATTTTTCAAAATTTTTTCAAAAAAATTTTTTCTCGAGATTTTTAACATCAATCGATTCGGAATTTGATGGGGATCATTTCTGACATGAAATAATTTTTCGAAAAAGTATTCTCGAATTTCAAGATGGGTACTATTCGAATGAGAATTTTACGGGATTCTAATATCTAAACTAAATGGTAACATGCGGGTAACGTTATTAAGAAAAAAACTAAAAAATATTGGTAGGAGAGATAATCGACCCTACACTAAATTTCAAATATTTTTAAAAAAATAAAGTTTTTTATGAAAACATCTATTTGATAGAGAATTTTTCACTGATTATATGGTATAAATTTTCATAAAGAGACTTATGGATGAAAAGTTATTAGGGAAAAAAATATAAATAAATGGTCAAGAAGATAATTTGAACCGCTACACATAAATTTTAAATTTTTTTCAAAAACAAAAGTTATTATATAAAAATAACTAATTCGAAAAGAGATTTGTCGTGAATTTTTTTAACAGTATAATTTATATTATCAAACTTAATGAAGAAAGTTATTAAGAAAAATTAATTAATAAATGGTTCAGAAGAGATGGATATGAACCCATATGGTAAAAAACCAACATTGAAATTTCAAAAATAATTTTTAAAACAATTTAATCTTAGTAATTCTAATAGTTAATATTATAATATTTTTAATTAAAATATTCCCCGGGTGAATTAAACTCAGAGCTCGTGTCTGAGCTCCGTGCTCCGAGCATCAAATGAAGTCAGTGTCTCAAATCTCTGTTTGCTCAATCTCCGTGCTCGATCTCCGTGCTCGAATCTTCATGCTCAATTCCCGACCATGATCAATAAGCCTTATCATTAAAAACTTATTCTGCTATTTAGTCGGTAAAAATTTAAGTCAAAAAGCGGTAATATTTATTTTACAATTTCCCCGAGCATCAATAACATTAGAGTCAAGTCAACTAGATGATGTCTGTTGGGATTATACTAATAATCGATTAAGGTTTCAAACTATTAGATACGCGTGGAAACATTAGTTGATTCAAGGTTCAAACTAGATGATGTCTGTTGGGTTTCACACTCTTGGCTTCACCCGACATAAGATGACCCCCGATCAAACTATGAATGTTTCCGGTATTAGATGATTCCAGAATTAATTATAGTACGTACCGACATAAGATGATTCATGACTCAAATATTAGAGACTCATCAAGGAATTTGGCTACTTTTTCATATAATTGGTGTCCTTCATGGGATAAAAGGTGTCCCACGATATTAAAATAATGTTCCCCCATGAAATTATTAATTATTTTAATACATTAAGTATATATTTATTATTATTAAAATTATTTATATTATTATTATTAAAATTATTATTTTTATTAAATAATTCCATGCTTATTTTTAATCAAGTCTTATTTTCCATTCTTTACCATTAAATTGCCTCATCGGTAATGCACAGCGCTGCTATTCTTCCGACCGTTCACATCCGTTCAAGTTGTAAACTGCTGCACCGTTACATCCATCGAAACCGTTATTAGAACTTATCGAACAGCTTGTATAAGTTCTAACTATACTAACTCGATTTTCAGCATGTGCATCTTGGTTACAGCGCTTCCGACCGTTCACATCCGGTCTCAAATGACGCCGCTACAACTGTATCTATCTTTGTGAGAATAAATACAGCTGTCATTATCGCCTGCAATTGGCTAGACTCAGATCCGCAAAATGGTAAAAATTATAACTCGACTGATAAAAATAAATGGCATGATTATTAAATAAAAGAAAAAATCAATTAAATTATCATTATAAGATTAAATATTGTAAGTAAAATTTATAAAATACTTAAAGTTTTTATGAAAAATTTTTTAAATTAAATTAATTATGAAAATTTATATGAATAGCATGTTATTTAAAATTAATTTAATTCATATTATTCGTTGGGTTCCACACTAAAGCTGCTCAATGTTGTTTCATGTCTGGGGTTCATTAGCCTGGTGAAACCCCGGAGCAATTAGATCCAGTTCTGACTCTGCTGATTTTCGGAGTAGAACGGTGACGCGGAACCGTAGTTACAAGTGCAAGTTCTACCCCTTTTGTTGGATTCCTATATTCAAAATGATCTCGATTCTATGTTAATAGTTTGAATATTTATGCGATCATCTTTCGACCTGGCTTAGTATATATTAACTTTTTTTAAGAACCTTGCTCTAAAGTATTAGTTATTAATTATAATTATTAATGATAAAATAAGAACTATTAGGGTTTTCAAGAAATTTAATTTATATATTATTTCGTACATTCCCGAACCACACATACTCAAGTGTTGGTCAGCATACTTAACCATCATAATCTATATCGATTCAGCATTCCTTCTACAGATAGCAGTGGTATTATCATTGACACACACACGGATACAGCAATACATATATCAGTATACAAGCATTCGAAGTTCTCATATCAAGAATTACTCGAGCATTCATTGCTTATAATTAACTACCATGGAAATGAACCTTCTATTACTGACATTTCTTTTTCTTCTTATCGTGGCTATTTCAATTATCGTTCCTGATTCTTCGGGGGCATTCGTATCATAATTCTTCCTGGGAAGCATTCGATATCCATGTCTGTGATCATGTTGTCAGAAACATCCACAGGGAAGGATGAACCGTTTACTTTAGTGGTAAAACTCTTGTTACTGTTGTCCGAAGATAATCTACCAAGAACTATTAGCACTAGCTTAAGAGTTTTTTTGGTTGAATGTTCTAAGTTTTCCATCGGTATTAATACTCTATTTTCGTTGACACCTACTTCATTCCTATTGGTTAATCACATACTTTATGAAGTTTTATTCGACTGGATTTGGTCGTTAATTTTTAACTTTCAACTTTTATGATCTTCTGATTGGATGAGATTCGTTCGTTTTTCCAATTATTTTTGGACAACTTAATTTATTCGTGTATTGCAACCTACCGGTTGGTTGTAGTTCTATCCATTTTCCAAGTGGTTTTATTTAATTTAACTGCCTAAATTCTAATTTTAGTCCATTCAGATATTCCTGGTGCTCGTTTTATTTTCAGTGGTTTTTATCGGCAACAAGTTACTCATCATATAAAACGACACTTTGAAAATATGGTTATTAATTCTTTGATCTCCGAACTATTTATTATTTTTTTTAATTAATTATTTAATTTCTATTATATATTAGTTTTTTAATCTATTAAATTTACTATATTTTTTATCATTACTAATGGGGTTTAGATTCGCCTCTTAATTAAATTCTTATTAATAACACTTCATCTTTTTCCTGAATTGCTTTTTTTTTATCATCAATTTATCAATCTATGATTTATTTCGTTTTTAATAATAATTCCTTTTATTTATTTATCTAATTAATCGCTAATTAGATGTAACTGTTCATCCAAGTTTTTCTTTTGTTTATTTTATTTAAATTAACCTTCTGTTTTGATTCAGCGAATTAGTTTGCTTAATTACAAATAATTTATTGGAAATTTATCTACTCTATGCTTTGCTCCTATTCTATATTTGGTCTTTTACATTTCTTATTCATTTTTTTATTGTTCCTGCTGTTATTTCTCTTCCCTTTTACTTCCTGGGTTCTAACATTTTAAATTATAAATCTCAGGCGTTTCACCCCACATTATAATATATATTGAATTAATTTAATAATCTAATTTGTTAATAATCTTATTTCATATTACTATTAAATGATTAATTTAAATTTTAATTTTAAATAAAGCATTTCAATTATACTTGTAATTTTAAATTTATATATTTAATTGAATTTAAATTCATATTGATAAATTAGTAATTTAATTGAAATTTCTTAATATAGATTGAAAATTTAAGAATTAATATTCTTTATACAATGACTTTGAAATTCATATATTAGAAAATGAATTTAATTTGAAATTTCTTAATTATAAAATTTAAAATTATTAATATAAATTGTAATTTTAATTTTATCATTATTATAATTTTGATTCATATTATAAAATTACTTATTATAATTTGAAATTTCTATTGAACTTGAAAAGATAAATATTAATTAAGATTAAAGGATCTTTTGATAATTTCTTATTGAATTTTTAATTTTAATTAATTTATAATTTTTATAATTAAATTTTTTATATTAATCAATTTTTTTATAGTGTAAAAACTTAATATATTTAAAATCCAACTAAAAACTAACTGTTTTTTTTCATTTAAATTGAAAATCATCCATAGAAATTGCCAAATAAAATTCTTTCACAAATTGTTCGCTAACTTTTTCTTTTAATTTTAATTATAAAAACTTAAAACGTTTTTCTTGAAAAAATTGTATCTCAATAAATTCATAAATTAAATTCTTTTATAACATTCTTCTTTCATAATAATAAAAATTTCATAATTAATAAACTGATCTAAGAAATTAATTAAATTAAAACATATCTATTAACTTACTTGCTTATTTTAAGAATTTTTCAAATATGAAATTCTTAAATATTAAACACCTATTCTTTAATTAAATGGAGATATATTATAATATAATTATTAAATACTAAATGATTTCTTTAATATTGAATTTTATAAAGTAATTACATTTAATTTAAAATAAAATTAAATTACTTTTATATTATATTTATTTTAAAAATATCGGATTAAATTACTCAGGATAATTATTTTTATATATCAAAATCATGATTGGTAATCAAAACAATATAATTCAATAATGATTATTTGTAATTTAGATTTGAATGAATAAATTTATGAGTTTTAATTTTAATTAATTGACAATTTTTAAATTAAGTTTTAATTATATTTAAAGTAAAAACGGTGGATAATGTTTAAAGAACAAATTATTGTAAATTTTCAATAAATCCTATTATTTTGTAAACTTGAATATATTTTGAAATTAAGGTCATATTAAAATTAAATAATATTGGAAAGTAAGATTTGTTCTGATATATTGAAATTTAAATTAATTAATTATTTTAATCACTTTATTGAGATCTTCAAATGAATTATGGTTTTGATTTAGATTTATTGGTTCGAAAGTCAGATTTGAGTAGAAATTTAAGAAGTTGATATATGAATTTTGATTAATATTTTGATTAAACATTAACTGTTTTGTAAAATCCTAGTATTGTTTTATAATTACGCGTGTGAATAAATTGCATGAGTGTTGACATAGAAATTACACAGTGGTTGAAATACAATTGTAGAGTGTTGAATAAAAGTTGCAGAGTGTTGAAATAAAAGTTGTAAGAGTGTTGATAAGTGTAAGAGTGTTGAAATAAAATTACAGTGTTGAAATAAATTGTAAGTGTTGATGATTAATTTATAGAAAGTATTATAAAAGAAAATATCATAGATATTTATATTATTAGCGGTGTTAAGAACTTAATGTTATTAAGATTGAGAACAAATTATTCTAAGTTTTCGGTTAAAAGGGTATTAATTCGATTTAAATGTAAATTTTAATTGAGTTTTTGATTCCTTTTTAGAAATTTTATTACAATTAAGAATATTTGGGTAAATTAACCTCGAATCTTTGAATCAGAGCTCTGAACTCGAACTACTGAACTCGGAACTTGAACTCAGACCTCTGAATCGAACTTCTGAACTCGACTCTGACTCCAGACCTCTGAACTCGAAACTCTGAACTCGAAATCTGAACTCGGAGGCTCAATCATGATTTCTACACACGTCGTGCTTAATTAAGTACTATAGTATTTTTCTTAGTGAACACTAACTTAATCAATAATGATAATGTAGTGAGATTACTTATCGTTTAATGGACTAAAATTTTCAATAAGAAAACTATATTTTCTATACTTATCTTACTCACGTCTCTTGATCAGTCCTTACTCTCCTCTTTTCTTTTTTGGAATACTTGAGTGCACATGAGTGGTATCGGAATTGTTGAATTAATATGAATAATGTAGTAAAGGTATACTGACAAAATGGTAATTTACTAAGAAATATCATGAAATACTTAAGTAAGTAGAAATTACTTGAGTCATGATTTAGTAGGGTTTTTGTGAAAAAATTGGATTGGTTGTTGTTCTCTTTACAAGTGATAAAATGTGTTTCCTTGATACTAATTTTTCTCGTAAACCAACTTTTCATAATGAACTATTGGTTTGTATTGTAATCTTGAGAAATCATAAATATGAAAAAGTAAGAAAATATTGATTCAATGGAGCTCTGACAATAATCGATTGGTATATGGACTCATATTAATGTAAAACATATATTTTTAAATAACAAATAATTTTTCCTTTTAAAACATTATTTTCCTTAATATAAAGTGATATTTTTCTTGATAAAAGGGAATTTCCTTGATAAAACCAGTATTTGCCTTGATAAAAGGTATTTTTTTTCTGAAACAATTGGTTTTGTATTATATATCTTTCAAGAAAAATTTTGTAATAAATGATGTAAAATGTGACAAATAGTGAAAGCTAGAGACTAATATAGTACAAATAAGGTCTGAAAATGAGTTTAAAATAATGTAAAATAACGTAAACAATTACCAATAATGAAATATCCAAATTAAGAAAATTGCATGAAAATACATAAAATCCTATTCACTGAAAATCATAATAAAACATAAGTATAATTAGTAAAATCATTAATACTATTCGTGTATAAAATCATAGAAAATATTTAAGAATGCATTATTAACATCATCAAAACCTTTATGAAACTATTGTTAAGATTGATTTACTAACAATAGAGTAAAAATAAAATTATCCCAGAAAACTGAAGGCAAGCAGGTTGCAAGAGCAAGCAGGGTTGCCAAGGAAGAAACTGAAGAATTGTCAAGATAAATTATTAATTAATTTGATTAAATGACTATGTATAATTGAATTTAGGTATTGAATAGACATATTAAGTGATTCAATAGTATGATTAAAGATTGAATAATTATTTCTTATTAAACCTTATGGAAACCTATTGTCAAAGATTGATTTACTAATAATGAGTAATAAAAGAATTATCCAGAACAGTAGAGCAGCATGGTTTTGCATTATTTTTATTAAACTCATATTTTCAATGATTAGTCAGATCAAACTAAATATTTTCAATTGTAAAATATTACTTTTCATGCTATATCATATGATAATCTCTTATGTTCCACAGTAAATCGATAATAATTATTCATTAATAAGTCATTCATCTTTGTTCTTTAAAAATTTTCATAAAATAAGTCTATAATTATATAATATTTTAAGATTTGTTGAAAATATAAAAAGATGATATAGTTAACAAATAATCTTAAATTTTATCGATAAAACTATTTATTTACTCGTTTAACCTCATCTTTGCTTATTCCATTCCTTCTTTAGGTACTTGAGTATTGTTATTCGTAGAGTCACCACGTGGGAACTCTAGTTTTTTCTTCTGAATCATAAATCTCGTTTTATTTTCAAATTTTTAATTAGTTTTATTTCCCAATTTTTTTATCAGTTTTTATATCAATTTTTATTGGGTTTAATTTATAATTTTATTTTTGTATTAATTCACTATATCAATAATAGATATTAATCTAACCATAGAAATCAGAGTTCTCGGGGGAATATTCACACATTATCATTAATATTTTATTATTTTTCTATTTTTTATGGATATTATTATTATTGTTTTTTATTAAAATTATTATTATTATATAATTCTTTTCTCCTGAGGATATAATATTATTATTATTATTTAATTTCATAAGATAATATTATTATTATATTTAATATTTGATGTTTTTCATTAATTGTATATTAATTTGAATATATAATATTGTTTTGACGATTTTAGGTTTAGATATTTAGAATCCGTAAAATTTCTATCGAATAGTACCATCTTCCAAAATTCGAGAAACTTTTTATTTTTTCGAAAATTTTTATTCATGTAGAAATGATCCATCAAATTTCGAATCGATTGAGTAATCTCGATAAAAATTTTTTGAAAAAAAATTTGAAAAATTTAAGGTCGTCTCCGTCTCCGAGAAAAAATTTAAAAATCTATTAATATAATTTTTATAGTTACGTCATGGAAAAACTGGGACTAAAGTATGACATCATTAAAAGCTGGCATATATAGTTTATAAAAACTGTATAAAAATTCTGAGCCAATTATGTAAAAGGGGGGTCTTCATTTAAACAAAAAGTTAAAAATTTATTATTATTAACGGTATTATTATGTATAATTTCGTAATGTTTTACGGTAATACAGAGAGTTACGTTATAATATCATAATTACGTAACTAATTTAAAAAACTCGTAAATTTCAATTCCAAATCCGGGTCCGATTTACGTTCATAATTAGTCATAATTAGTCATGACGTAATAATTATGTTTATACACAAAAGTTAAGTAATAATTCATATATTGGTAATATTAGAAAGTCGATAACTTTTTAATTTTCCGAAATCCTGGGCCCGATACGTAATATTACGTCATATTACGTAATACACACAAAATATGGGAATTAACGGTATAATTACGTAATAACTGTAATTAAACCTGTTATAATCTTCTGGGCCAATTACGTACAGGGGGGGTCTGGCCAGATAGCCTATACTACTACTCATCTTGTAGGCTTGAGTGGACTAAACTCATCGTAGTATATATTGGTGATGTTGGGACTGCATAGGTTTAAAGGTACACGAGGCTTTACCCCGTATTCCCTTCCAGTTGCCAAACCTTGCAAGTTTGACACCATTGTTTAATCTGCCGTATCGTTGTCAATGTTTTTTGTTTCAATCTTGAGGTCGTTTTCTTTACAGATAAATGCCTCTATTGACCATTTATGATATTCAGTAACATTACGCTTTATCTGAGAATTTTTGGTTATCATTCGACATTATCTGTAAGTGCTTGATATTTTAACTAGTCTTCTTCTAGTAAGATTTCCCTTGGTTTTTTTACAAAATTTACTAAATTTCCTGTTGAACATTCCGGTTTCCAATGCTTAATAAGATTAATTTTCTTCATCTCCATATGAGCTTTTTGAGATTCGATATTGTTCCATTCAATCTCTTCTTCTTTTCATCTTCCGGTTCTTCACTTGTCATACTGATAATGTTAAACATCTACATTCGAATTTTTCTTTCCTTTCGATATATTATTTCGAATTCGTATGGCTGGTGCAATTTAAGCCCATCTAATTAATCGTGATGAAGTCGTTTTTATGTTTTTGTTAACTCTGGCATGGTTTTGTTTGTATAGATATGATTTTTTCTACCCCAATAATTGAGAACTTATAATGCAATATTACTTGCCATAAAGTTTTTAATTCGAAATATCATGCATATGTTTTTCTCGTGAGGTTTAATCCTCTGTCGCGTATGCTATGGCACATCAATATCCTTGGGTCGTTTAAGCTGAACAAATGCTCCCGATACCTTTATTACTGGCATCAGTCATAAAATACTGTGGCTTCAAAATTCGGATATTTAGAAATAGGTGCTGATATCAAACAATTCTTAAGCGTTTCGAATGACTTTTCCTGTTCAGCTCTCATGCGAATTTTTACTATTTCTTCTAATTGCGGTTAGCGGAAATGCTACTGCTGAGAATTCTGATAATATCCGGTATAATCCTGCTAAACTAGGAATTCTTATAATTTGTTTAGATTTCTTTGGTAGCGGCATGTTTTTACTTTATATTTTTGCAGGATCGGGCATATCCTTTTTCGAGATATAATGGCCACACATTTACTTCTTCTTGCCCCTTTACACTTAGTAGGCTTAAGTTTGATATTTGCTTATCTAATCGATAAATATTTCTCAAATTTTTACGAGATGTTTCATTGAGGTTATCATGGGAATACTGATATATATTATTTACAATCGAAATGGTACATCTCCAACTTTTGTTCATTGTTTCTTTAACAACGGTAGCTGGAGCTATTCTGCGTCCAATGGCAAACTTATATCTCATTACATGTCCCATGTGTGGTTGAAAAAGCGTCATTTGCTTTTTTGTCTTGTCATTGTTTGGTATCTGAAAAAACTTTTTGAGCTAATCCAACAAATAATACTTGCTCTTACGTAATGTGTCAAGATCCATTCTATAATGGAAACGGATGGTATCTTTACAGTAACTCATTTAACCTTTCAGAAGTATTGCAGACAGTAATGATTGGGTTTCCGATCTTTTTTAGCCTACTATATGGTGATCTAAATGGAGATTTTACTATTTCGAATGATTTGTATTTCACTCAGTTTTTATTTGTTTTGTCTACATGCCTTTCCAGATTTAGAAATAGAATATGGCCTCAATTAATAGGTTGTCATTAGTGAGAATTATATCATGTTTCGAATATATTTGTAGTTCCAAATATATTCATGCTTGCAAAATACGGTTGAAATTATTCTCAAAATATATTCATCAAATTATTTATGCTTTTAGTCAATTTCATTGCAGCAAGGAGGTGTTCATTTTTCTTGATATCTGGATCTGTGCTGTGCTCTGTTATTGTCCCGTAGAATGTTTCTTCTGGAATTTCATTATGCTGGTAATATACACTCACATCTTTTGTATTGGAAATCGTTACGATTTGAATACATAATTTCTGATTTTTATTGAAAACTTGACCATCTTTTGATGGTATAATGCTTCGTTCGTGGAATGCATATTTTTCCCATTATTTGCCTTTTTGATTCAACATAACGTCTCTTTCGTATTATTTTTCAGTGTTATAACACTACAGTTTTTGCTAGAGGAGGTAAATGTAATAGCTTTGATATAATGCTGTGTATTTTCATTATAATTCTTATTACGTTTCGTGATTGTTTTTACTAATTGTCCGATTTCACATCGAAACCACTTTTTACTGTTTTAACCATCCATCCAATCTAATTCTTAGACAACTTCTCATTATTTAACTCTATGTTTAAAGTCCTGATAGTATAACTTGTAACGACATCCTAAAATTCATATATATTCAACGTTGCTGTTTGAATTCCGAGTGTGTCTACTTGCATGTTTTACTGAATTCATCTCTGTTTTGTTCAATATATTGGCATTCCTATAAAAGTTCATTCTGTCGAATCTATCATAGCTTGTTGTGCATAACCTGTTAACCTAAAATGTTAATGATTGATGTAAATCCCAATTTTGGCTCCCTTGTGGTGTCTATATTCCATTGATTTCGTCATTATTTGGTGGTTCATATAATTCCTTTGTTTGATTTCAATTTCAGATTGCCATTGCTCCATTTCGTAATCCTGTTACTAATCTTCTTGAGTAAAATTCTCAGGCAACTGTTGTCCTGTCCGTCTCTTCGAATACTCTCACCATGCTTTTTGATCCCCCAAGGGGGGGGGGTTTTATTTTGTATAATATTCCTGAATTTTTTTCTCCATATCCAATTATCATATGTTTTCGTAATATCATCTAATTTCTCTAGTAGGATATCTTAGATTTTGGGTAAATAGAACTCATTGTTGGTTTTAGCAGTTGAATTGAATGAGGGATTTTGCCTCATACGAATTGGTGAGTTATATCGTCCACGCCTTCCAATTTGGGTTGAAGTTTACGTTGTCTATTTTGTTTCTGATATTTTTTGGTTTGTTATATACTCTTTTTCTAGCTTTGGCTCCCTTCTTAGGAAACACATTGTCATCAATTCAACTATCCCAATAAGGTCTGAACTATAAATATTATGCTGTTGCAACCTTCAAAATCGTTCATTGGTATTGGTCTCCATGGTTTTTGATTTCGTCGGGTTGTTTCGTTCCACAGTAAAGTTTTTTTAACTGTCCATTCTTAGTTTCAGCTTCTATATATTTTAATCATCATGATGTTTAAAATAAGAATTTTGCACAAAACGGGAACATTTACATAACAATACATGACATCCTCTATTCGAAATATGCATAGTTTTAGAAAAATTGGTGATATTGTTTTTTACATATATCTGCAAGATTACTGCAGAAAATCAGACATTACAAACCAAAAGCACTGGATTTCCCCGGATTCTTTTTATTACATTTCTACTGCTTTTGTTTGTATGCTCTGGTCCTCATAATAATTATAATTTAGCTGTTTTGGTTATGCTGATAGATAGTTCTAATTATCTCTGATTCCCCTTTCTTGTTTGGGAAACATATCATTTTTTTAAGCTTCTTCTATATCTTTAAGAGTATAAATTCAGTTTTTAAGATAATCTTCATGAAGTTTGATTCGATATTTATCGTTAATTTAGAATATCCATATTTCGAATGGTTTTTGAATGGACGGTTTCAGTCGGTATGAATCCAATGCTCGTTTCACTTTAGGAGACATAGCGGATACATACCGCTCTTGTGGTTTTAGCTTTTTTTTGATTAACATGTGAGTTTACAGGACTCATAAATCGTAATTTTTCATTTATAAATAACAGGCAATTCATAGTGCATGATTAAATTTGCCGTGACACTCTATTGGGGTTTCATTGATAGTGTACATAGTTTACTCATTATTCGACAAAAACCTCCTTTTTCCAGTACATTGGTGTTATTAAGTCTGGGTTACAATTGAAATTGCCAAACATTCGAATGATTTCCTATTCAGTTTACAATCGTTTAAATTACATTCTTGATATATATCCTGCATCTTATTTTGCAATTATGATATAAATCGTCAATCTTGATATTTAAATAATTCGCTATCTTTTTAATCTTGTGAAATTCAATTGTTTGGCATTCGGACAATTGCTTTTGTCAAATAGATTCCTTTGTAATTAGTTCCGTACACTATGTGTTCACATTTC
>JACMZG010000002.1:32451531-32472829 GCA_018340805.1 Microvelia longipes | reverse complement strand
ATTTAATTTTAATTTTGTTCAATTTTATTTTATTTTCCATTTAATTTTCCTTTACTTTACAAATAATAAAAAGATAATAAGATTTAAGTTGATTGATTGAGTTGAATTGGGTGCCATAATAATGAATAAAACAGAAACATTTTTGTCTCTCAGCAAATTATTATATCATATACAGAGCCGGTTTTTCAACCGTTAACAGCATCACTCAGCCTACATGACAACAAATGATCAATTAATAAAAATGAAAATAGAGTAGAAGTAAATCAAATGATATACAATAAAAAATATTATATTTATTTGATTTTTTTTTTTACTCTATTTTTTCATTTTATTAAATTGAGGCAACCTGTATGATGTTAAGGTAAAGCCGGCTCTGGTTATATAATATAATAATGCGTGGAGAACTAAACATGTTCTGTATTCTTCATTCATTTAATATTACTTACTAACATTACATTTAATGTTTAATATTTAACTTAATAATTTAAATGATTAATAATATTTATTTAAATCAATATTTTAATTTTATGTTTATAGGATTGATAGATTCAGTCCTCTTCCATCTCTCGAGTTTTTAATTTTGTCTCAAGAAAAGTTTAGTTTAGCTGTCTATCAGCATCTCTGCTGCGATAATCGAGCATTAAGGTTTTTCATTGAAAAAATCAGCGGAGTCGACATGAAAAAATCCTGTTAAACGTCAACGGTCTCTACCCAAGAAATGCCCGATATAAATATATATATATATATATATAATGATATATATTATATATATATATATATAGTATTATATATATTTATTTATTATATTATCTGCGTGTGTTCGGTGTGTTATATATATAATGGATATATATATATATATATATATATATATATATATATAATATATATATAATATTATATATATATATATATTAAAATATATATTAACCCTAAACTCAGTCGATCCTTCCCCAACTTTCCTTTTAATATTCGTCGCCCGAACAACCTCATAAGCGGTCATTTCATAACGAAATAGATAAAAAGAGATAATCAAGTAAATACATACTGCATAATAAATAATAAATGCAAACAGAGTTCTTCAGCCTATTAGTCGCTTTGCAGCCAAGAATAGTTAATTAATCGGCACAAAGTGTTGTTATCTACCGGAGCAGCAAAAATCAATGATAAGAAATCAGAGGAAAAAATATAATAAATTTATTTTCAAGATGTTTATGAGTAAGATCAAATTAAAACTGTTTTTGACTTTTAAACTAAGGAATAATTTAACACTACAGACATTTTAAAAAGATAAAAACTGTTTAACTTGAAGATAAATAAAAGTTTAACTCAAAAGTTTAAATTTTTCACAAAGAGTCGAGACCAAGGAAATCACCTGCGATACGCCCTGAAATTCTTGTCTAAGTTTTTTGCTGTCTAACTTTATATTAAAACTTTAAGGAGAGGATGGTGTAGACAAAAATTAAGAGCACACTTAGGGAAATAAAAACCCGGGGTTTTTTTTTTTTCTAGTTATACATAAAACATTGCCCCTGAATAGATGTTATGCAATCCGCAACTCTCCCCCTTTGCAAAACAATAATATCAACTGGTTTATTCTGGTTTTTCAACGTAAATCTTACATAAATTTTACGTAAGATGCAAAATAGAGGTCTACCAGTGAAACATGACTGAAGAGAAAACAGATTTTATAAAATTGCAACCCAGTATCGTTTCATTATATATTGTTATCTTTTTAATTTTAATTAACTTTTTATTTAATTAATTTTTCAAGACTATAAACAAAATTGTTGGATCATATAAGTTAAGCAGCATCGACGAGGTCAGTGCCTGGACAGGTTACTGCTGGAATACAACTAAGCAATTACTATTTCAGGGTAAAGCGAAGCGAGTCCGAAGAGATGTGTTGCAGTGAACAGTTGGCGAATCTTATATTCTGAGGACGAGCAAGCGAGTCAAAAGGAGGAGGATAAGCGTAGCGAATCTGTTTGTTAAGAGAAAGTTTCTACGTAACCCCGTACCGATTTTTTCGGGTACGGGGTACCTCGTATCTTTTCTTCATACGTCAGAGTCGCTACGTTCTAACTCCAGATTTCGACTTGCTTTGCTTGTCCTCAAAATGTATAATTCGCTAATTTTATACTGCATCATGTCCTCGGACTCGCTTCGCTCGTCCTTAGATAGTAAATGCATCCTTTTTATTCTAGCGGTCACCTATACAGCACTGACCACGGCTCAATTCTGCTTAAATTTATGATCTAACAAAAATCATAGATGTACTTGTCGTATTGAAACGAAAATTAGTGTACCTATTTATTAGTAAAGGAATTCACTTGTACAAATTTAAACTCAATTGGATCATTTTCTGATTTTTAGCAATTTTAAAAAAACGTACACAAGTCACTCGATAAATTTAACTAATGCTGATAATAAGATGAACTTAGCAATATATGTTAATCTTAGTAGTATTAGCCACATGCGTGCCAACTTTCAATCGACATATTTTCCGCGTTTTATAATTTTTTTGGAATTTTTGCTGTCATACTGGGTAATGACGTACAAAAATTATTTCCGAAATAGCCAACTACAGTGGATGGATTGATTTTTTTTACGTTTCAACTCTCTAGTATAAATACACTAGGACCTACAGTACACACACACACACACACACGACAGACAACTTGGTGAACCACACAGGAGGCCTTATAAACACCTGAAACGGATAATTCCGTGACATCCCGGTTTCGGATTTTTTCGCAAACACAATACTTTCCTATATACCTACAGTATAAAATGAGGAAATTAAAAAAATAGTTTAAGCAGTGCAAAATGAATCACGTTAAGTTATGTGTTTAGAAGCGCTTAAGAGACAAAAATATATAGAGACCAATACAACTAATAATGAGTCACATTAATAAATCCTGGTTCTTGGGCTATCAAATATGAGAAAGGATGTAAAATAACAAGACAGAAATAATATACTCGTGTCAATATTGGCACCAAATGTCATTGACCAAAGCGTGGTACACCCTTCTAAAAATAAATTTGTATCTATAAGTATCTATTATATCAATAAGGATCTAAAAATAGAAAGACTTAGTAATATAAATTGGTCATAAGGATCTATTATTTAACATCCATAAAGTTCAAGAACCATTGATGTCATGAGATAACGTCATATATAAACAGATAAGACGTATTATGACGTAATGTTTCTTAGTAAGATTATTAGATAAGTACAAAGGACGATTTTCAGATTAAGAAGGTTTAATGTGTTCTTTATGTTTTATTGAGAGGGAATTCCACGTCTGAGAATGCTTATAATCATTTTGAAGCTCCGGTTATTGTGATTATAAAAGAAATATAATAATTGTATTTTATTACAATTTACCTACCAATCGGAAATTAAAATTGGGTATGGGGGTAATTGGGTATCTTACAAGTTTTCCTTATCACATCGGATCCGCGATGCTACATTCTCCATACTTCGGACTCGCTTCGCTCGTCTCAGAATATATAATTAGTCAAACTTACACTACAAGGCTTCCGACTACTCGCATTGCTCGTCTTCCAATAGTAAATGCATCCGATTCATTGCCAGCGGTCACCCATCCCGGAACTGACCTCACTTGATGTCACTTAATATTAGTTATCTAACAAAAGCTGTAAATATACTGGTCGTATTGGAATTAAAACCTAATTACACTTATTTTATTACTAGAGAAAAAAAGCATATGTAAATTTTAATTAGTAAAATTAATTTGCAATAAATTTTGATATGATATGATATATTACATATTGAGATACATTTACCAAAATTCAACTCTATTGGATCATTCTTTTATTTTAAACAACGTTTCCAAATTCGTATGCATGTCATTGCAATTTTATTAGTAAAAATTGAACTAATACGATGAAACTTGGCATATTGTGGTACTACTCATGTAGCGCTAAACATGACGACATGTGCGTTAATTTTCAAATCAACCAAAGCCTTTTTGCTCGTTATTTGGGACATCCAAATTTTTGCTAAATCATTACTGTCGGTTAATGACGTTATAACAAAAATTTGCATAGCTAAACTTGACCTAAAGATTACTTTTACATAATTCTTTTTACTTTTTTAACCATTGCACTGGGAGGTACTTTAAACCAGTCACACATACACACACACACACACATACAGAAAGATAACTTTTTAAAAACTACTTATGAGGTCTTAAAACCCTTAAACGTATGGTTCAGGTGAAATGAAAAAAAAAATAAGTGTTTAAAACAAACTCCTCCAAACATTTGTTGATATCAATCATTATATCAACATAACACTATACAAGAATCGTCAAAATAAATAATATAACAATAATAGAAAACTAAATAAATAATTCTAAAAATGTAAAAATAAATTAAAGAATTGGCCTATAAAAAGTAGTATACATTAAGTTAATAAATTAAGTTAAAATATGACCTCAACTTAAGTAGCTTAAATAAAAAATAAATTATATAATTAAATTTATTTGAAATAATAAAAAATAAAGTAACACATAGTTGTAAGATATTTTATATAATATATTATATTATATATATATATATATATATATTATATATTAAATATATTATATATATATATATATATAAAAGAAAGATATAGTAGAGCCATCTTTCTACGGCTTTTTAATATCATTAATTAACGTTCTTTCATTCCACTTGTTTTCATTTACTTAGTTTTTACTTACTTTTATATCACCTTCATTTCATTTGCTTTCATTTCACCTGCATATCATTTTTTATTATTTACTTTATTCATTTCACCTTCATTTAACTTGTTTTCATTTACTTACTTTTATGTCACCTTCATTTCAGTTGCTATCATTTCACCTGCATTTCACTTCTTTATCATCTTCACTTCATTCATTTCACTTTCATTTAACTTGTTTTAGATTAGATTAGATTAAGATTTATTTATTATTTTAAAAGCATACATACATTTAGATTCATTGCTTTTTACGATAATTTTTCTTCTTTCTTTTCCAATTATCTTTATTGAATAAATAAATTAAAATTACAAAGTAAATTATTTAAAGATTAGCCTGTTCATGATAGCCCCTAGGCCTGAGCTGAACAGGCGTTGACTTAATATTACACTTTTATAATTATAATGTTTACCTAAAATTTATATTTTATTGTTTATTTATTTACATTTTTAACATTAATTTGGTTTGTAATTATATTTAAAATTATATTATATAATTTATAATATTTAATAAATTTACTATTTATTATTATTATCATTTATCAATCAATTTAATTTAAATGATATTATTTAATAGTCATAAATTCTTATTTATAGAGGTTTTTTTAATAAGTATTCCTTTATATGATTTTTAAAATTATCTAGTTTATCCAATAATTTAATTTCTTGAGGAAGGTTGTTGAACCACACAATCCCTTGGTAGTACCAGTGCCTTTGAGCAGCGCTAGTGCGGCAGTATTGAATTGTCAACAATTGTAATGCCATACTTCTCGTATTAATACCATGTAGTAATACATCTATACTATTCATGTTTTTGTGTACTTGAGTTAAGTACGCAGATTGCTTTAGATTTACTTTCATTTCACTTAGTGATTACATTAAACAGATTTAATTTCACTCACTTTCTTTGATTTGTTTGCTTAATGAAAATAAGTGATCACATTAAACGGATCTGGGATAAAGTCCTTGTCTTAAAGTTAATAAAGTCGGACACAAAGCAATGACAAAAGGAACATTAATATACCTCTGATCTGCCGTCCGGGTAATTCATTATCCTTACCTGTCAACAGACAATATAAAATAATTCTTAGAAATATTATACTTAAAACAGAAAGAAATGTTCATATAGAGAATGCCAAGAAACAAGGATCAGATATAGGATGTGGGGAAAGAAGTAAAAAGCATTTAAATTCTACAGGAAATTCCTAAATAATATAAGAAGTAATAAGAAATTAATAAGTATGAACTAAGCAAGTAATTCTAAATTATAATAATGCCTTCGGCTTCTTGGGGGCCGGGCTTCGCAGACACATAGTCGTTGTAATTTATCAGTTCGTCATATTATTATAAATAAATAATAAATAAATAAATACTTTATTTTAAGTTTTACAAACCATAAAACAATATTAGTTTATAGTGATTAGCTTATAAGTGGCATACAGCCACGATATAAGCAAAATTTCAAATGTATTCGTAAAAAACGTAATTTGTTTATATTATGTTATATATGTCAATCAATAAAACCAGAATTAATACTGATAATAATATTAAACTTAATATTTCTGTATACCATACTTAGCAGTACATGTGTAAAAATAAGCCCGACTTAAACACTTAGTGAATATTTGTGATTTTTTTTAAATGTTTTGTGTCATTATAGTGGATTAATAATTTCTTACATATTTTATAAACAATAGGGTTCTGGACATTAACAAGGTTGATTTTTAACAAAGTCAAAAATGTATACACAAAAATATGTGTATAGTCAAATATATATATATATATGTATATATATATATATATATTATATATATTATATATATATATATATGGTATATATTATATATATTATTGTAGTATATATATATATATATATATATGTATATATATATATATATATATTATATATATATATATATATATATATATATATATAGTGATATAATATATATATATATATATAGTATATATATATATATATATATATATATATATATATATATATAGTATATAATATATATCTGTGGAGCGACTCTTTACTTCTCTTTTCCCCTATAGTTTAGTTATTAATAGAAGATTTTTTAGCAATAGAGAATATATAGCTAGAGGAGCGTAGCCTATCTTAATACATTGAGAGGCCTGAAACATTTTTTGTGGAGCTCTCACTAAAAATGTCTGTAACCTTATTGAAACCTCCTCCAAGAGGGAGTTGAGGTTATATTTAATCAACTGTTTTCGGTTTCCCGCAGATTGTTTGTGTTTTGATTTATATTTTAAACATTCTACTATATAATTTACTGTTTTTTTGTTCTGTTTATTTGATGAAAATGATAATCGAATGTGGTCAGGTTACTTTTTCGATTTTCAAAATTCAACCAATAGGCCCTCTAGTAATATATCTCTATGATTTTAGCCGTATGCGTACAATAAATGCGAGACTAGTTCAAGTGAAACATCAATAATAAAATACCTAGTGATTTTCAGAACGAGGAAAGAATGACAGAATCTGCTTCATGATTTTCTTAAATAAAGAATTTGTCGAAGTAAAAGAGCTCAGTCAGGGGAATTGTTGACGTTGCAGGAGCTGTATTCGATATTCTTTATTTAGAAGTCGACTCACCACGTAGTGAACCTGAATTCTTCAGCAAAACCTAAGCTAAGTCTATTTGGACCAGAACTATTTCAATGTGTTAGCAATTTTAAAAATTGAAACTTAATAAAAAATATGGCTTTTATGTATTGATTAAGAAAATAAAATAATTTAAAAAGAGCAGTATTATTGTGAACCCTAGAGTATAAAAAATAGTATTTTACACTACTAGGCTGCGAAATATTTTAACAAAGCGATTATATTTACTGGTGAGCGAAGCGAGTCAGTAAAAGGAACAGAGGTAAAAAATTCATCAAGTATCGTTTTCCTAGCCTCTTGTTTAAAATAAGATTTTAAAACAAGACGCCTTCGACTTTTTAGCCTATCCGCAGCGTAGGCGGCGCTGGAGGTCGCTTCACGTACAAAATACACTGGAAAAAGTTCGCTAATGACAATGGCTTTATGGCAGGCTTCGAACCTCGCACCATGACCAAAATCCATTTCAAAGAACTCGAAGACGAGGCCTCGATTTCGCTTAATATATGGCAAAATGCGACGTAACAACAAATAATGATAAGACAACAACACTTTGTCTGACGACCACAGGGAGGCCTTCCGGCCTACCTGAAATGCAGTCCGAAGGCCCATATTTTATAAGAGAATTGCTATGCCTAGTCACTCTACAAATTACGTTTTATTTGCTATTACTATTTAAAACCCTCTTAGAAGCACAGTAGGCAACTTAAATAACCTAATCAAAACTTTGGGTTCAAATCCAACCAGAGGTTAAAGTTATTTCGTCGATTCTCCTTAAGAAGGTAAAAATACATTAAAACCATCTTTCACGCCGATAACATCACAAAGTAACTACAAATTATATTATTAACTTTCTTAGACAATATTTAAACAAAAAGAGGCCTACTGATGAATAATATTCTCTAATTAAGATAAACATTCAATGAAATCAGCATATTTCAACCTAAAATCTACTCCAACTAAACGTAGTAATTTTAATCTACAAATAGAACTCAACTACATAGGGCGGAATCTTATTAAATATTAGCTTATACAATATCGAACCTCGCAATACGTTTTATTTAAATGTTTAAAAGAAAATATCTTTATAAAGGAAATAATATCCATGATAATATTTGAAAATGGATTTTCCAGCATTTTTAAAAATTTTATTTCTAAGTTTTTCATTCACGTAAATATTTAAAAGGGGGTCTCTGAATTAATAATTTTGTTTTATAGTAAAGAACACTTGGGGCATACGTAAAAAAAGATAAAATTAATACGTTTCTTTTAAGGGTTTTTGGTTATTAGATAGAATAACGTCGAGAAGAGAAACAAAATTTTGTGTAGCGTCAGAATGGAAAATGCGTTTTTTGCTCTCTGTTTTCTCTGTCTTTCTAGAGTCTCAATATCTTTCCTACTGGTTGCCTCTCATTTTATTGTGCGGCCCTCTCTCTCTTTCGCTCCTCTCTTTCAATTTCTTTCTCTCTGCCACAGACCTCTTTCGTAGGCCTCTGTTTCATTATGCCAATATAACCACTGACAGCATTTGGGTTAAAGTATTATTTAATATTTCATGAAGTTTGATCCTTTCTTCTTATTTTATACTTTATTTCTTAAAAATGTTTCTGTTTTTTTTATGAACTTATTTTCTTGCACTCAAAGGTAGAATTAAGAGACAAGGACAAGAGCTTTACAGGATAAAATACTGTTAGACAATGAATATTCTAGATTTTTACATAATGAATTTAATTAATCCCTCGGTGTTCATTTTTACTTTTCCTAGTTTATACCATCGGTATATAGAAAAAGTGTTATGTTTGTAAAAAAATTCGTCACCGGGATGTTTCAGTTGAGTTACATTGTTTGTTTTAGTTGTCAAAGGCCTAAACCAGGGGGGTTAACTTAAATGAGGAAAAGTTTGGATTCGATTATCGCAAGCTACTAAAAATTAGCGCTGCGGTGGACCAGTGTGGACAACTCATGAACTAACCTCAATAGCTTTCCAAAAATGATCGATTATATTTTTATATTTAAATTTCTAACACCATGGCAATTTTTGGTAATGACAGCTTTTATTGTTATTAAAAATGAATGTTTTCTTCGTTTATTTTTATTTTAATCTCATAAAAACGGTTCACCTTTGTCATGTTCTGTATTACGAAAAATCAGAAACTAAAAATAAAAAGGAGTTTTTTAAAACTTCCACAGAACGCTACTGATAGCAGGTAAGTATAAATTCCATTTAATTAATTTATTGATTTTGTCGATTTTATCAGGTAATTACATTTAATCACATGTGCCCAGCATCACCATGTACGTGGAGAATTCAGCGACTATTTATTATTAATTAATTGAATCGATTAAATTAATAAATTACTTGAATGAAAAGCTTAGTAGTCAGTACCGTGTTTAAGACGTTAATGTTTAAAGACGACTAAGGCCGCGCGAAGTCGGCCTTGATATTGAAAAATCAAACTGATTGTAGGCAAAAGGCAGGAAATTAAGCCACGCCCACTCAATTGAAAATTAGGTCCCCCGCCACGCTAGTGTCAACCGGAATCCAAATTTTTCCACCATTAAGTCCACAGTCTTATTGTTTAAGTATCTATAGTCTATGGCTTAGACCACAATAACTTAACAATTTAATTTTTCTGAAAGGATGTAAATAGTATATTATGTTTCAAGACTTAAAAGAAGGTCTTTTTTTACCGCGACGATTATATTTATTGTCGAGCGAAGCGAGACAGTAAAAGGAGCCAAGTTTCTAGCCCTAGTTTTTTTGCGTTTGAAATATATACGCAAAAAATAGGTATATATAAATAAATATATTTATAAAAAGATAAATAAATACTCCATCATAATTTTAAGGAACGAATCCTCAAAACGGATATTTAATATTCTGGATTTCATTTTTAAAAAATGGAACTATTTTTTTAATGGAGGACTTAAAATTGAAGGTCTGTATTGGTTTTCTGAGTGGAGGTTTTTTCATTAGATTTTTTTTGTGATTATAAAAGTTTATTATATTTTGTAATCATCTTTTTTATTATTTTTTATAATGTATGTTGAACATAACACTTATGAAAAAAAAACACAACATAGATGATTTAGAATTAAATCCTTTTGTATAATCCGCTTAGAGAGAAAGAGAGAGCAAGGGAGGGAAAAAGAAAAGAGAGCGGTTTATGGTTGGGATGGAGCAGTTTTCTCTGCACTATTCTCGCTAGACCACTCTGTTCCTCCTAGCTAATTAGTGCAAGCTAAGTTTTAACCTTTGTATTTTCGTTTAATGCTCGTAAGGTAATGTAATTTCCCGTGCCAGCGGCTTCCAAGGTTATGAAAAATTTCCCTTTATATCCTTTTTGGGACTAATTTTCAACGTTGAAGAGGTTAGATTTGTGTAAAAATCCTTAATCTCATATTTAGCCTAAGTAAGCAGGATTTACCCATTACCTATTATTCGAAGCAATATTAGAGAGAATTCTGCTCCGATTCATCTTCGATATCTAAAGAGGTTTGCAAATTTCAAAATTCTGTTTTTACTTTTCCTCGATCATACCGTGTTTGCAAACAAATTCAAAACCGGGATGTCACTGGAATTATCCTTTTCATGTGTTTTTAAGGCCACTTAAGTGGTTTTCACAAAGTTGTTTCTCTGTGTATCGGTAAACATCGTAGCTCCCAGTGTATTTATGCTAGAGAGATAAAACTAGGTTTAAAATCCGTTTATTAGTTTAATTGTGCTATTCGGAAAATCATTTTTTGATTTTTTTGAAAAATCATAAAAGGCGGAAAAATGTTGCAATCGATTTGAGATTCAGCATATAAGACTAACGTATGTGCCAAGTATCTCATTATCAGCATTAATTCAACTATTATCAAATGACTTGAGTACGTATTTTAAAAAAATCTGAAATAATGAAATGAGTTGAAATTCGGTACAAGTGTATATTTGACTTTTTTTATACAAGTGTATATTTACTTATTTACTTCCTAAAGCTATACACGTTTAGGAAGTAAATAAGTAAACTAAGTTTCGTTATAATACGGCAAGTATATCATGATTTTTGTTGGAACATAAATTTAACAGTATCGAGGTGGTCAGTATCTGGATGGGTGGCTGCTTGGAATGAAAGAAATTAATTTACTATTTAAGGGAGAGCGAAGCGAGTCCGAAGACGAGTTGCAGTATAAATTTAACAACTTTAATATTCTGAGGACGAGCGAAGCGAAGCGGGTACAAGGTATTCTAGTACTAAATTTCAACTAAATTGATTATTTTTCGATTTGTAACAAAAAAAAACGTATACTAGTCATTTGGTAAAAATTAAAATCCGCGTTTTATGAATTTTAAAATTTTTTGCTGAGTTATGATTATAGTTATTTTTACCATTATGGGTTGATGGCATCATAAACAAATTATTCTCCGCATTGCAGAACTAAACATTAAGATTGATTTTTGTGCCAAGATAAAACTCTAGCTACATCATACGATCGAAGCTACGATAATAACAGACACACTCGTATGCACACACACACACCACACAAACACAGGCAACTTCGAGAAACTCACTTAAAAGGCCTTCAAAAACATCTGAACGGACAATTCCCATGACAACTCGGTTTCGGATTTTTTGCAAACACAATACTTCTTAATATATACCTACGGTATAAATGATAAAAAAGTAAAAATTATTGAAAGCAGTAAAAATCGAAACTGGGATCTGGGTTTTGGAGACAATTTTGATTCGCCCTATTCAGTGTCTTATGATCTATCTATATGATTCATACCTGTGACATAACGAACTATTAAAGACTTAACAAAATTCTACATAAAAAGCTTAACCTTAACCAAATACTTATTTTAATATCTTTAAAACCCTGAAACATTCTGACAGAATACCAGGTCATTTTTTTGTTTAATATAGTTTATTCAAAGAATTCCCTAAAACACAAAAGGTGTAAACCGAAAAAGCCTGCATATCTTTCCTATCTATCTTTAGAACAAGAGAAGGGGGGACCAGATGAAAATCTGCCAACAATTTCACTTGCAAATCAGGCTCTGTTAAGGTAAACCTCCTCACCTTCCCTATTCTGTTAAATAGGAGTCGATGTCATCTTCCATATTGAAAAACATTACAACAAACTACGGCTTGAACTAATGCTTTACGGTTTATAGTTCCTCGTAAAGTAGTTTAAGACAGTTATTTAAATTTTACAGTTGTTTAGAAGTAGATTTAACAAAGAATTTAGGGTAGATGAGATTTATTAAATATGAAAGAAATATAGTCGGGATTCTCAACTTGCACTTAAAAGGGTTTGGAGATTTTTAAAAGCTTAGATTTATAACCCATCTTTTTCTCATCAACTCGATTTGTTAGGAAAGTATTGTGTTAAACCAAAAAATTCGAAACTAGAGATTCACTTGAATTTACATGACTTGTTAAGTGGATTTATTGTATTGTCATTTTGTAAGTCGACACAATATAATTGTGCGAGAGACAACTATTTAACTATTCATGTTTTGCAAAACTCGGAAGTATCAAAATGATATATTCTGTAAGTCAGTTGGTGTTTATTGGACGGACTCACAGTAACACAATCACCCATGCGAAAATATCAAAATTCAAGCGCGTTGGTCCGCATGCCACGATTTTATTTTATAAATTTGATCGATTCATAGCTTATAATAATAAAAGTTTCCACTTTTTACCCAATTATTCATTCCCGATGGTGATTTAAAAGGCAGGTTTCAACAAATCAATTTATTCCTTCAACGATTCGATTATTCAATCGATTTATTCCATCAATTATTCAACGAATCGATTATTTCCTAAAAGTAATAAAACTTATTACTTTTGAAAAATCGATTCATATTCAATAGTTAGAAATATGGCTAGTTTTGAAAATTGCACATGTCGGGCGAATTTCCTTTGGAATGCGTGTTACCGTTCTTAAAAATAAATTTTTTGCTTAAGGTTCCACTTTATGCTTTATAACTTGAGGAGTTACTCAATTATATAGCACTACTCCTTACTCATTTATACAGTATTTTTCAAGAAAATACGCCTAATTATCCCGTTGGTTATACAACAAAAAAATGTGAAAGTATAAACTTTGGAGCCATTTTTATTCAACTCACAGGCCCAAAAATATCAAAACGACTCCCCCCTTGAAATATCTAGTTTACTGGCCGTATTTTTTATGGTTTTAGGTGATTGAACCCTGTTACTCGACTTAAAGTGGTCGTATTGGCTCAGGTTTCATTCAATTTAGAGCCCCAAAAACATAAATATGGACCTTTTTCGTGGCGACAAATTTTATTTTGAATTTTAGTATTTTTTTATAAATTTTGCCAGCAAAATTTTGAGTCAGCAAAGCGGGTCAGTGACGTCACAAAAACCTAGTTTTAATAGGATTTGTGTCCTTACAAGGTTGATTCTTTACCAAGTTTGATTCAAATTATTTATCCGTTCGAATGATAGCTTGTTTACAAGAAAGTGTCTAAGAATACACAACACACACAAGGAGGGTGAGTTTCAGAATTGCCGCTAGAGATTAGCTCCAAGTTAACTCCTACCTTCTGTCTGACGATTTTAGCTTTTGTTTAATTTCTAACTTTCTATACCTATTTTATTCCTTGGTCTAAACATACGCTTTGCAATCGGTACCTAATAATTAGAAGATGAGCTAAAAGAGAACACAGTTATAAATTTAAAATTCTGAAACCATTTAAATTCTGGGGACAAATAAAGTAAAGCTAGTTTAAATTAATATAAACTTGATGAATGGCTGCTGAGGTTTTTAAAATTGGTTGCAAAGTGCACTATACCTTATTGCATATAAAATATATAAACTAGATTTAGATAAGAAGAGGTTTTAACATTTAAGGATCGATTTCATAAATATATTTTACTATCTATGCTGTTATCTACGGTTCGCTAGCAACATAACTTAAAGCATCCAAGTTTTCGTTTAGAACGCAGAGTAATTCCCTTATAGAATATAATGAGGAATTGTACCAGCTGGTTTCTTTAGCTAATTTTATCTTTATCTGTTTCTTAGAAATGTTCAGAACAAAAAAATAAACGAAAGACCATTTTGAAGAAAACAAGTCTCGACTTTAAACACAGCTTCGAAAGCACGTGAACTGATATAGCCAAGAAACTGTTAAGTGGAAAACTATTCTACATAACAGAAAAACAATTCAGATAAAATATAACCTTCCTGATCTTCTTCTAATTAGAGAAAGCCTTCGGGGTGCTGTTTTGGCATTATAAACAAATAATAATAATATATATATATATATATTATATATATATATATATAATATATATATATTATATTATGTATATATACTAACGTCAGACCTTTATATATATATATATATATATATATATATATATATATATATATATAATATATATAATATATATATATATATATATATATATATATATATAATGGTCTGACGATAGTCTACGTCCTACTCTCTGTCGTCAGCATCCGATTAGTTTTACTTTCATCTACTGATTTCATCCTCCATCTGCCTTATTCAACTATAGCGGTATCATATCTCTTATGATCTTCTCATACCTGGCATCTCAGATCTTCTAACTATGTCACTGTAGACTCTGGCGAGGGAGCGTTTGTGGCCACGCTAAAGGATCCTTTTTAACCTCCGTTAAGTAAAGTCCCGGTCGCAAGTCTGTGGGTCAGAGATAACTTTTGGTCGTCTACAGCTTGACACCTACCTCTAACTAGTCACCATAGCTATTCCCTTCCCGATTTCAAGAAGTGATCTTCGGTAGCCGATCATCGTGCATCGTCCTGTGGTTTTTTTCCATTTGTTTATGTATATTTTTGTCTTTATGAATAGAGTTTCATATATATATAAATAAATATATATATATATATATATATATATATATATATATATATATATATATATATATATATATATATATATATAATATATATATATATACTAATTTAATAATATTTTAATTTTTCACCGGACAATGTAATGTTTTTATCTTTTTGAGTAAGTTTATTTTATCAAGCTATTAAAATATGGTGGCAGAGTTTTTTTCTCCGCTCCTGCGTGGAGCTGAACACAATTTGAACTTTTATCTTGTGTTAAAACACTCACACAGTGTTGGCAACACTGCTGGGCTGTGATATTAAATATAATTGTTAAAAGAAATGAAGAAATTATACAAACAAAAGTATTTAAAAACATACAACATTCTAAACAAATTTAAGAATATTTTAAACATTTTGAAATTTAAGTTAGAAGAAAATCAAAACAGTTAAAAAGAATTGTAGATGTGAGTAAAGGAGGTTGAATTATAGCAATCTATAAAGTATAAGAAATTAAATGGCATATTAAATAATACAAACAAGAGTATGGGAAGAGTGAAGGAAAAAGGGAATATTTTAGAGTTAAGACGCGTATCAAGAGGGGGTAAGAGAGGATATGAAGGAATGGAGAGAGAGAAATAAAAAGATTGAACAATTAAAAGAAGATTTGAACTACAAAGTTATGAAACTCAAGCTAAACTTAATAAAAAATTGAATTATAAAGGATAAAAAGTAGAATTTTTGAAATAATGAATAAGGGAATCGAATGTGTTGACAAAAATTAAAAAATCGGGTACGGGGTACCTCGGAACTTTTCCACGTCACATCGGATTCTTTACGTCCATCCTCCTTAGTTCGGACTCGCTTTGCTCGTCCTCAGAATATACAAGTCGTTAAATTTGTCCTGCAACTCGTCTTCAGACTCGCTTCGCTCTTCCTTAGATAATAAATTCATTCCTTTCATTTCTAACAGTCCCCCCCTTATCCAGGCACCCATTCAGACACTGGCAACGCTCGATGCTGTTTTATTTTATGATGCAACAAAAATCATGGATATACTTGTAAATCATAGTGTACCTATTTATTACATAGTGGTATACACTAGTACCAAGTTTCAACTCAATCGAATTATTTTACGATTTTTTACTTTTTTTTTAAATCGTACACAAGTCATTCAATAAAAATTTAAGTAATGCTATAACTGCCTAAGTAATTCTTTGGCTACATGCATGCCAAATTTTAAATTGATCGTAACATTTTTCCGTGTTTAATGATTTTTCAAAAATTTTGCAGTTTCATTATTGCGGATTAATGACGTAATAAAAAATATTGTTCAGATAGCACAACTACACCTATAAACAGATTTTTTTTCTAAGTTTCAACCCTTAAGCATAAATATACTAGGAGCTATGATAATAAAAGACACTCTCACAAACACACATTTGACAGACAACTTTATGAAACCACTTACGAGGCCTTTTAACACCTATAACGAATAATTCCTGTGACAACCCGGTTTCGTATTTTTTTGAAAACACATCAATTTATTTTCCTTATACCTGAATAATTTCCTTTATACCTACGATATAAATTAGGAAAAGTAAAAAACATGCATAAAGTATAAAGCATTGCATAAAATGCATAAAGTATATCAAATAAAATATTCAAGTACAGACCAGAAACTATTATTGGTCAATTCCTTGCACGTTTTAATTTTTGGTTAATGGAAAAAGGGATCCCACAAGCCTGGTTAAGGGCAAACATAATTTGACTACATAAAATACTACATCGAATGAATATTAAAAGCTATAGACCAATCAGTTTAATACCGTTAGCTTCTTAACTCTTATAACGACAATAACCATGAGAATAAGTAAAAGAGAAAAATATCAATATCTTGAAGCTAATCAGGGTTTAGAAAAAATTGCTCCACTTATTAACTCTCAAGTTAAAGCTGCGCATATGGAGTGCTCAAGAGTATTTATTTTTAATTATTACATATGTAGATTATGAAAATATGATAGTATTTATAGTGACGTTATGTTAGAATACCCTAAAGGACATGTTGAGCAGTATACTTCAAATTTAGGGAACCTACACTGGCTCTAAGAAACAACACTGGCGTGTAGATTAGAAAGTAAGAAAAAAATTATATATTTAGACAGTAGCGAACTGAGACTAAAAAGTCCGAGAGGGCTTACAATGAAAAAAGAGTCTCCCAAAAGTTGTGATTTCTATTGTACCAATTCAATTTTTATTAAATATTTTGCATTTTATGAATACTAAGGCGGAAAATGTAAACAAAGCAAAAACCCAGGTTTGTTTATTATTATTGTTTGGTGAAAATTAATTAAATTAATAAATAAGCCTGGCGATTGGATTATTTTTCGTTTTTAATTTTTTTTAAACTTACACAAGTCATTCGATAATAATTAAACTAATGCTGATAATGAGATAAAACTTTCTTACATATGTTCGTATTATACCTTACTACACGCGTATCAAATCTCAAATCAATCATGTCATTTTTACGCGATAAATATTTTTTTTTATTTTTTGCTGAGTCATTATTGCGGATTAATGACGTCATAAAAACATTAATTTTCCGGATTGCACGACTACAATTAGACTTCAGTATTTATTTTATTTCCAAGTTTCAACTCTCTAGCATAAATTCATTGGCAGATAAGAACAGACACACACATAACACACACACTGACAGGCAACTTTGCTAAAATCACTCAGGAAAACTAAAAACACCCAAAACACCCAAATTCAGTTGCGATAGCGGTTTTTGATTTTTTTTGCAAACACAATACTTTTCCTATATACCTACAGCATAAATAAGGAAAAGTAAAAATACGGTATTATATTACCTTGCAAAAGAGACAGTATGAGTAAATACAGTCCTAGCATATTTTTCCTCTAAATATCTCTTCCTTTTTAAGTCCCAAATAACCAAACCTTACTTCAATTTAATAAATTGTCAATTCACGAATATTTTATGCGCAAGTCTTCATTCACAAACCAAACGTTTAATTTTTATTCCATTTTACAATCAAACCTTAAGAGGTAATAACAATGCAATTAACAAGACAAATAATTTAAAAAACTTTTCGACTCGATTTTTTTCTTTTTTTTCTCTAGAAATACACATAAGTATTACATTTTAAATTTTCTTTTAAATATCTTTGACAAAAAATTTCAAAATTATTAAAACATTTTAAATGACTATTAATGTATATAATAGGTATTATATTTCATAATTAATGTCTAAAAAATTGTTAACAATGATTTTAAATTTTGATTTATTATTATATATTTAAACATTACTTTTATAATTCTTATAAATACAAATTATAGAATAATATCATAAGTTTGTTTACTTATCGTGAAAATATATTATTATAATATATAAAAGAATATCTCTACAATATTGTTATGTTAATTTATTATTATTAAAAATAATTTATATTTTTTATTAATTAATATTTTTTATTTTAATAGTTAAATGCTTTATTTTTTGTTAATTCCATGAATTTATTTATAAAATTAGATTATATTACTTTTTATATACATTTATTTAATGTAATTATAATTTATTATTTTCATTTTGTTTCTAAACTTGATTTTTATTTATTAGCACTTGTTGAATACTGTTTATTTATTTACGAGCGTATTTTTTTAATGAATTTGACTTAAATAATTTTATGTTGAGTACTCGGTTGCTTGTAAAGGACTGAAGATTTAGCTCGGTTGCCGAGTGAGGCGCTCGGTTTCACCCCCTGTTCCCATACCTACCTTCAACCCTTTAGACCTATTTCAACCTGTTTCAAGTCAAACCCTTACCGACCTCAACTCAACTTAAGTTATGAATATGTAAGTAGAAGATAACTTTGTCAAATGCGTTTATTCCCTATAAAATCACAAGTCACAAACAAAGTCAAAATCGTTTATTTTTAAATTTTATTTTTGGTAATTTAAATTTCACTTTTAAGCGCAACAGGGCTGGAAATTTTTAATGAAATCGATGGGTCACTATACTTAGTTATAACCTAAGGACTCGCCTCTTTCGCCCTCACACGGGAAAAAATACAACTAAACATCAGTAGAGTTCTAGTGATGCTGTTGATGAAATGTTAATTAAACCCTTAAACGCTTGTTGAATTGATTTGAGCATTACATCGTAAAATCAAAAAATTAAGTTTCAAATTAATTCTAGAAGGTTGTCACAGCAAGTGTTAGAACTTTTTTTTCTTTGGATTACCGGACCACATTTGGTGCAACCTCGCGTTAGAACAACTGTAAGAACAGTGCTTAGGGATCTAAGCACTGTTCTTACAGTTGTCCGGACCACACTTGGTGCAACCTTACGTTAGCACAACTGTAAGAACTGTTCTTACAGTTGTCCGGACCACACTTGGTGCAACCTTACGTTAGCACAACTGTAAGAACAGTGCTTAGGGATCTAAGCACAGTTCTTACAGTTGTCCGGACCACACTTGGTGCAACCTCGTGTTAGCACAACTGTAAGAACAGTTGTGCTCGTGTTCTTACAGTTGTGCTAACACGAGGTTGCACCAAGTGTGGTCCGGAGACCCCTAGTGGTTAGTGAAAATATTTAGAGGGTCCCCGAGATAACAATCAAACTATTACAGAGCAATTTGTGAACAGTTAATTGATAACAGTTTATATATATGCCTTCTGTAAATTTATAAAAGTTTTAAATAAAAATTGCAAACCAGTTTTTTATTTATTATTTGATACTTCCGAATTTTACAAAACATAAATAGTTGACACAATATAATTGTGCGAGAGGCACCTAGGAAATGTAACAAGTAAAATGCAATGCTACATCTGGGAACTGTTCCATCATTCGACATTCGTCATTATTGATGGCTTGACATAATGTCATGTCCCACACTGTATCGTTATGTCTAAATCATTAGGGTGCTGACAGAGCCTGAACTTACTCTGACCTTCAATTAAAATTCCAAATAACATAATGTGAAGTATTCATTAGAAACAAGCGGTGCTCTCTTACCGCCATTATTCTTCGCCCATTCTGTTTCGTTAGGTCTAACTCGTCGGAGTGCCGACAGTACCTGTACTTATTCTGACCTTCAATTAAAATTCCAAATAACATAATGTAAAGTAACGAAAAAGAGTGGGACATTATATCAAGCCATCAATGATGACGAATGTCGAATGATAAAACAGTTCTCAGATGTAGCATTGCATCTTGCTTGTTACATTTCCAATATAAGGTAAAGAGAACGATTGATCATTCAATTTTTCTGTTGTATAAAGAAGGTGGGCGAGTGAGAGTCTAAAAATAATTGGGGCCAATAAATCGTTTGCTTGATTGTTTGAATCGCCAAGATGTACTCTTAAAAAATCCAAATTTTCAAGCTTTTTAGAGAAATATAATACGACACGCGTCTAAAATCAATTGACAGCCCGCCAAAATCTCAATGCTTTCAACCCTCTATTTTTAATTGAAAAATCCCTTCTTTTAAGTAACAAAAAAAATTCCCTACTTTGGCAACACTGAAAGTCAGGTTATGTTTTGAATTTTATTATTTGTTTTTATTTGATATCGATTTTGTTTTATTTATAAAAATTATTTGTTTACTTTTTAAGTAGGAATATTGTTGTATCTTATAAATTTACCAACTAATTGTTGCTTTAAATTTGTTCGGGAAGTATGAATTAAGTGGAGTTAAAGTTGTTAATTACGTAATGCAATGGATCATAATAGTTCTATGATAAAAGTTTGACGATTTAAATAAATCGTCAGCTATAATTACTTTTTTCCAAAACAAACTGCTTTTTTGTGTCAAGTTTTTATAATTGAATGCGCATTGTTTCATATTATAGAAATAATATGACATAATATGCATTTATGACTTAAAAAAGTCAAGACTGTCATCTATTGAAAGACATGGCATTTTTAAAAAAAAATGCTTTTTGGTTGGCAGACCACAGACCCTGCGCTGTACTCAAATAGCAAGAAATGCTTGAAGAATACATCAATGTCCATGCGTCAAATATAGGCACTCAGATCATATTACAACTCT
>JACMZG010000002.1:32409031-32446531 GCA_018340805.1 Microvelia longipes | reverse complement strand
AAATACATTTGAAAATTCGCTGATATCGTGGCAGTATGCCACTTATATAAACCAGCAATATGACGAACTGATAACCTACAACAACCATGTGGCCGCGGAGCGACAAAGACATCGCACAAGTCTTTGATAGTGGAGTTGTTTTAATAAGATTTTTACAAATAGAAAATATTATAATTCTAAGATGACTTTAAATTCCTACCTTTTCTTTACTGATGAAAAACTTGATGGGATGATGGGAATCGAATATTTGTTCGTTTGTCCTCGAATTGTGTTGCCACCAAACTGTTGGGAGAGTCCAATTGTTTTAGATGCCACAAGAACTCCAATCTTTCTGAACCCTAAAATTGCCATCATGAAAAATTAAATAAGGGAAACAATAAACCTGGTGAAGCATTTCAGATGCGTCATCATTCGAAATAAGGTTAAATATGATCCTAGATTTTCCAAAATTAATTTTATCGGCTAGTCCATTCCCGTGAATTCAAATTTATTATTATGTTTGTGGTTGCTAATATCCACAAAAATATTAGCAATCACTTTGGATATTAGCAATAGTTATTTTTGCTATCAAATTTGGTGATTTTGGGAAGTTTAATCAGACAATACCATAATAGACTGTTGGAAACAATGTCACATCATAAAAAATGTACCAATGTCATATTTTTCCGGTAATTTCTCATATTCTCGATTAAATGCATTTTTATCGGGTTTCTTGTGGTATTGAACGCTCACTAGGTCACTCTTGGCCTTGAACAAGAGTAACTGTCATTCAATAACTGGTATTCTTACTGGTCATTGTCGGCTGAATCGCCATTTACACAGATGATGGCAGCAGCTAGTCTTATACGCAGATTATGAGAGAGTGCAACTCCTACTCATATCCTATGCCTTTTATCCCACTTTGACATACTTTAGATGGCAGAACTTTAGTCTAGCCAGTATTCCTTGAGAGATACTGGAGAGCTTCCTTATTTAGGGGGCTTCCTTTTACGTTTACGGGGTTTGATCTAAGGACCCACATAAGTGATATAATGCTTTGGTCTATTTAAAAACAAGAGGCATTCAGCCTCATTACCGTTCCTACTAACTAACTAAATGGGTAGATTGATCCAGGTAATGGAAAATTTGAATCACCAGGGTCGTCTATCTTAGAGAAGAGACCATATTCGAAAATCTAGAACCATGTTTTACTACATTTTTTAAATTTGGCGCATCTAAAATGTTCCACCCCATATTGCACTATAATTGGATCAGCATAACCCATTAGCATTTTTTTCAATATTAGAACACAAGCTAAAGTTGTGCCACAAAAATACCTACTTCCTTATTCTATTATAGCATAGTTAAATTAAATAAAACACGCGAGCAATTCTCGATATAACTAATGTATCAAGTGCATAACTAATGGCATGAATTTATTCATTTTTCAAGGAAACAATGAAAGGAACTGTTACTCTTTTATTATGCTTTTCTGTCATTCTTCTCACGGAAAGTTACCCTTCAACTTCCGATTCCGACTCTGTGGAACTAAACTTGGATCTCTACATTCCGACTAGAGGCATCATAGCTGTACCAGAAAGGAAATGTCCCGCCGGTCAACGAATGCACAACGGGAAATGTAAAATTGTATATTCAGCTACATAAGATTCGAGCTGAGTGAGTTATAATATTTAGATGAGTTTTAGGAAACAGCAAATTAAATTATCAAATGTAATTATAATACTACAAACTATTTTAATTTATTGAATTTTCAAAATACATTGATAATATTTGAAGAAAAATCATTTTGATTTATTCCTATAACTCCTAGAGATCATATATAACATAATAATAAATTATTTATTTACACATATAATGACAACATAAATGTATTTTTCAAACCATACCGCCGTACAACTCTAAAATACAGTTCCAGGAGTATTTAACTTCCAGAAAGAAGAAAAGGAAAAATAACATGAAGATGAAGAAAAAATGTGGCCTATTGGCCGATTTTTTAAACGAAAAATAAATGTTTACTTTTCCTCATTTATACCGTAGGAAAGGTATTGTGCTTGCAGTAAAATCCATGACCGAGATGTAACCTGAATTATCCGTTTTAGGCGTTCTAAGGGCTCCTAAGTTGATTTCACAAAGTTAACTGTCTGTATGTGTGATGAGTGTGTATGTGTGCGAGAGTGAGTGTGACTGCTACCATCGTAGGTCCTAGTGTATTTTCGCTAGATGGTTGAAACTTTGTTCAAAAATTGGTATATAGGTGTAGTTTTTTATGACGTCATTAACCTGCGAATAATGACTCAACAGAATATTCGAAAATTATAATACGAAGAAAATTTTGCGCTTATTTTGAAATTTGGCACGCGTTTAGCCATGTTTGACTAATATAAGTGCTGAGTTTCATGTCATTATCAGCATTACGTCTGGTGTTATTGATTGCCCATATAAAACATAATGTAACCTTTTTGGACTGATTAATTTGAAACTTTGCTTATACCGTGGCATAAGCTACCTTAATAAACTATTAATATGACTAATTAATATAAAACAATGATTTTTATTAAAAACAAACCTTGTTTGCGTAATCTATCAACATCTTTTTGATCTTTTTCAAACATTTTTTTTAAATTTTAATAATTTATTTTGAGAATCAATAGGATCATTTAGAATTAATAATTTATTTACAACAACGGGCATAAAGCTGGATAAGAGGGAAAAATCAGGGACGAGGTACCTCGTAACTGATTTTTAAACCGAAGGCATATTTGCCGTATTGAATCAAAACTTAGTAAACTTTTTTGACGTAAGTGGATACACTTGTACTAAATTTCAAATCAATTGGATTATTTTACAATTTTTTAAAAAGCATGAACAAGTCAATTAATAAAAATTAAACTAATGCTAATAATGAGATGACACTTGGCTCATATGTTGGTCTTATATCAATCGAGAAAAATTTACTGCGTTTTAAGTCAGTAAATTTTTAATAAATTATAAATAATTTTCAAAATTATTCATAATTTTGAAAATTTTTGCTGAATCGTTATAGCGGGTTAATGACGTCATAAAAAATTGTTTATCGGATAAGGCAAGTGTCGACTCCCCAGCATATACGTATATACTGGGGGGGATACGATGATAATAGACTCACACACATACGCACCCACATACACACATATATGACTTTGTAAAAACCACATAAGAGATCTTTAAAACACCTGAAACGAATAATTCCGGTGTAGTTCACCGGAATTATTTGGATTTTTGTAAACACAATACTTTTCTTATAAGAGAAAAAATAAAAATAATACAATAGCGTAATTTAATAGCGCAGTAATTTAATATTCAATGATAAATTATGAAACACAAATATTTTTATTAAATAGAGATTAAAAAATCATTTTGACGATGTACTACATTCTGGCATCTCAGGGTTTTTGATTAAAATTATAAATTATCATTAATAGAAATATTTTAGATTAAAAATATAGAGTAAAATACAGTCTTAAAACTGTTGGACTTCCTCGAAATTAAAATTTTAAACTCAGAAAAATGTTTGCTGTCTTCCCTGAAGTGTTTTAAAATAATTTTTAAATATTGGTCATGTGTTATTTTCTATGAATTGAAATAAAGGTCTTTAATTATTATTACTTATTTATTAAGGATATTGGTTTGTTTGTTCGTAAATAGAATCGAAAGTTTAAAAGTTTTATGAATGCGAAGTACTAAAATTATATTTATTGCAATTTATAATTAATTAGCAGGTGTATAATTAAAGATTATTATTTATAGCTCAAAATAGTTCAGTGTTTTGATAAAATGTAAACCTTTAATCGTTGTTCCTTTTATTGTGATTTTAATAGAAACTTCTGTCTAATATAAATAAATAGACAGTAACAACAGATTATAATGCCTTCGGCATTACTCGGAATCACGATTATATACGAAGCAAGTGTTAACATTTCAGTTTTTTTTAACTTTTTGGTCGGGCTGTATTAATAAAATAAATTTTAAATTAGAGAATAGTAATATTAGATTTATTTAACACAGTTTATTTATTACCTGATTGACACATTCATTTAAAGAGTAACTCAAATCTTAAAAGTTATTAACATAAAGTTAAAAATCAAGACATAAAGTTCAAATGTAAAGTTAAAATTTGGTTATAGTACATTTTGTTTAAAACTGTTTTTTTTTTTTTTTTAAATTAAGGATCATGAAGCGTATATTATTTATTTACTTATTATTATCTGTCTCATTATTTAGGACTTCAATAACTATTAGTCCGAAAAGGTTTAATTCAGACATTATTTACTTTCCAGTCTCGGATGAAAATACAGAAAGTGTGCAAGTTGTAAATAAAAGTGATCAAGAAAATGACGATGGAAATCAAGTGCGACGTAATGGAGAGGTAATTTTGAGATCTGTGATCTCGGTACCAGAGAGAAATTGCCCCCAGGGCCATAAGCGACTAAAAGGTGTCTGTAGACTTATTTTTACATAAAAACAATCGGATACCACGGAAATTTTCCTCATTACATCAGATTCGTTTTTCTCATCCTCTCTACTCCCTATACTTGTACCAAATTTCAACTCAATTAGATTATTTTCCAATTTATAAATTATTTTAAGAACATATGTTAGTCTTATACATAGCATGCGTACTAAATTTCAAATTGATCGCAACATTTTTCCGCGTTTTATGATTTTTCGAAATGTCCATAAACAGATTGTTTAGCAATGTTTCAACTCTCTAGCTTAAGTCAAGGATCTTGAATAAAGGGTATGATGCATTAAGGAAATTTTCTGACCCAATGGAAGATGTATGAGATAGAGAAATAGGAGCAAAAATATCTTCCCATTGTTATAATAAAAAAGGCGCCAAACGCAGGTTATGAAGCAAGGTTGTCGAGTTTGCTTCTCAACTTTTGTCTGTGCTTCTCGCGATTGTTGCATTTGTGGTGCTTGTTAAGTCATTTTTGCTTACTTAATTTTAAATTGTGGACTATACTTAGCCACTTTAGTAAGTGATAATTTAAGCGTGTTTATAACCTTCTCAAGCAATAAACAATGGGAAACCATTGAGAGGTAAGTTTGCCTCTAAAATTTAAGACCTGCTCTGTTATAAGAATCGTAAGCATGCCCACCAAGCATGTTGGCATTTGACGTGTGTTTCGTGTTGAATTCTCTCTATTTTTTAGTTTTCGATAGGGTCACTTTTTTAGTATGGCAAATCGACTTAGTGCGTCATCCCCTTTATTCAAGATCCTTGGAATAAAAGACGATAGGTTTACAAATGATATGATTTCATGGTATCCTAAGGATAGGAAAAGAAAACATGGTAAACCTAGTGTAACTTGGGATGAGGTGATGCGCAGGGTTATAGATAGGAAATGTTTATGGCAACAAGTGGCAGTTGACAGAAACGAGTGAAAAAGATTACTTAGTGTATCCTATATAAAAAATAAAATAATAATATTAATAAATTAAATATCCTTTTAGTAATTAAATGTATATTAAGTTTGTAGGAATTAATTCCTGCAAATATATTGTAGGAATTAAAATTAACTTTAATGTATAACAAAATTAGTGTATCCTTTTAGGAATACTAATTTTGTAAATCCGTAGCATGCTAGATTTCTTTTAATTATTTTTTATCTTATGATCTATTTATAAAATTGGTAACTCATCCCCACATTGTTAGGAGCCACGGCAATAGCCGATTTGACCCTGTGCTAAAGTTATTTTTAATGTTAACTAAGTGATGTGTATTAATTATCAATAGTTCAATAAATAGCTTAATTATTTAATAATTTTGTACTGTACTATTTCCATGAAGCACTTATCTATCCTAACACAAGGGCTTTTGGTATATGGCTGCAGAGCGGGGAATTGTCCCTTGTATTGATTATTAATTTGTATTATTTCCTTATTACATGGCTTTTTCCCATCTATTTAGCGAAGTTTCATCATGATCCAGCGTCATGGCAGTGCTCAGCACACCGTGGCCCCTGGGATATCACGGTTCTTCCAATAGTAGACTGAGTAGGTTAAACCCTCTAACCAACTGCCTAGTCTCTCTAGTACTATAGATTATACACACACATTTATACCGGGTTGAACATTTTAAATCCATCAGCATTAGAACCTCTTTCCCCTTATAAATAATGGGAAAAATGGTTCTAGTTTCTCGAAAATGGCTTCTACCCTCAGTAAAATGACTCTCACTCTTAAAATGAACTCATTAACTCGAGTTAAAATTCACGTTAATTATATTGGTAAATTTTACCCTAACAGTAATTTTGTTACCACTTTTGGTAACATTGAAAAGTAAACTTAAAACATACCATAATATTTCCTATTTTAAAGACTGCATTAAATTTTGCATTTAAATTAGTATCGTGGATACTAATATCAAGATAGTTTTCAAGTTTTTAACTAAGCTATTGTATGACATATACTATAAATGTTGGTTAAATATATTCTTTCTTATAGGTTAGAACAAAAATTAAAAAAATGTCAAATAAAACCTTGATGAAAAATTACCGGAAAATGCCAATATTGATATAAATTTCCTAGAAATTAATAGGATTACACATTAAAATAAGCATCAATAGAATATACTGTCATTTATTTTTTTCAAAGTTACTGTTAGTTTGTAGTAGTCAAGACATAAAGTAAATAATATGCCCTTCATGATCTTTACTTTAACAAATTAAAAAAAACTTTGTTTTAACAAAATGTACTGTTGAAACCCATAATATATTTTTACATTTGAACTTTATGTCTTGCTTTGTAGGAGGCCAAACGAAATTAATCTCTATTCTCCTTTATAGAACTTTGCTTAAATAGTTGTAGTGAAATTTCTTTGTAATCATACGCTGATAGGATAATTTATTCGCTAATGAAGTGTTTCCTTTACGAACTTTTGGCCGTATCCTTACTTTTTTTTAATCAAACGTAAAGATATTTTAGCTTATTCAATTTTTTTTGTTATTTTGGCTTTGTTAAAGTAATCTTGTGGATAAAATAAATGTTTTATGCAACAAAATTATTTTTAACCTCACATATTTACCTTTGCTTGAATCCAGTTTAGTAGATTTTAATGTTAAATCACATGATGAGATTTCATCTTGAAGAGCTTCCTTACGTAGGTTCATAACAATGTAAACATAGACAGGAAACAAACTTCTGATTCTAGTTTAGAGACACACAACACTCACATACACATTTATTTTAAATTTGCATAGTGTAAATAAGGCAATTGTATAAGTCAGCAGTAAATAGGTAAAATTTAAAAAGAATCTTGGTTTCTTCATAAGATTGAACAATAATGCTGGTCCTTAGTTAGCCAGCTAGTATTAGCACAATCTCAAGTTTTGAAATCCAAGTCTTTATAATTCATCTACCTTCTACTTATCAATATTAAAATTTAAAAAAGGCAAACATTTTATTATAATACGTAAACAGCGGTGTAGGTTAAGAGAGAAAAAGGGAGATGGGATTCCTCTCTTAAAAAGGGACTTTTACTTTTTTATTAATCATCATCAGTTGCCTCAATTTTAGCTTAAATCCATTAACTGATCAATTAATGGCTTAATGTGGGGATGCCCTACACCGCTGTTAAAAAACTAGGGGGATTGAAGAGAAACTAAATGGACGAAGGAGTTGTTTTGTTGGTGCTGATACTTCTGCTTAAACTCTGCTTCTATCTATGTCTGTCTACATCTATGTTATCTGCTGTCCTCTACTGTTTTATCTCTTCTTCGTCAACTAAAAATTAATTGTGAAAATTAGTTTCAATCATAATTGAAAATAGAACAATACATTAAGTATAGTTTTATAAATTAAGGTTTTTGGTTAAGTGGTATCTTATGAATATAACGATTGAGGTTATATTTATCGATAGGGTTCGATAGAGCCTCTATTATAGCTTGAGATATTTAAAATGTATTTCTTATACATTATATACTAAATCAAGATCGATTATCATTGGTATTTTTATGTAAATTTATAATATTCTAAAGAAGGTCAATCAGTCTAAAATACAAATTTTCAGAGTTGAATATTACTCTTATTTCTATGTCATTTTCATTTTGTTTAAAATTGGGCTGAAAATGTCAAACTTTATTTCGAACCAAGCATATTTCACAATGTCTTAGTGCCCCACATGCCATTAAATATGAACAAACAAGAAAATAAATATTATTGTCCAATAATGTTGTTCAAATTTCGATTTAATCTCAACAAATTGGAATAAAATTGTAGCCATTAGAGAAAAGGGCAATAAAGGTCTAGGGGGTGATACAGGTGTGTGATTCTTATCATCACTTCTTATGACAGTTTCTGTAAAAAAATGTAGATTAGCAAGACTCAGGGTAAAATTTTTAGAGCAGGAGAGTTATGCGAGGAGAATCTTGTCTATTAGATTGCAGAATCTTTTCGCCTTCATTCGCTGTAGCAGGAGGTTTGATGAGTTTATGATAATAATTATATAGAGGTGGGTGGAAGATATCAGGGTTGATGAAATGAATCAAAACGTAATGTCTACTCTCTAAGCTTAGCCTCCTCACTCTTTCTACAACTTTCTACAACTATCAACATAATGCAGCAATAATTACGGGAATTTTCTATCACTGCTGTTTAATTCTAAACTAGGTGGGAGAATGTGGATTAGTTCTAAATGGATGAAAAATTAAAGCGATAGAGTCAAAATATAAGAAACAAGTTGCCCAACAAGGATATCAATTTAGTCAAACACATGAATATTTTTAGTTTATCTTTTTTTAGTAAATTCAATTAATTAATTTGACTTTATTTTAATAATTAAACCTTTTGTTTTGCATTACAAAATTATTTTTTAACGAAACATATTTACCATTGTGTGAATGCAGTTTCAGTAGATTTTGATGTTTAATCACATGGTGAGATTTCATCTTGAAGAGCTCCCTTAAGTAGGTTGATAACAATGTAAACACAGACGGGAAACAAACTTCTGATTCTAGTTTAGAGACACACAACACTCACATACACATGTATAATAAATCTGCATAAAGTAAATAAGGCAATTGTATAAGTCAGCAGTAAATAGATAAAATTTAAAAAGAATCTTGGTTTCTACATAAGATTGAACAATAATGCTGGTCCTTAGTTAGCCAGCTATTATTAGCACAATCTCAAGTTTTGAAATCCAAGTCTTTATAATTCATCTACCTCCTACTTATCAATATTAAAACTTAAAAAGGCAAACAATTTATTATAATACGTAAACAGCGGTGTAGGTTAAGAGAGAAAAGGGAAGATGGGATTCCTCTCTTAAAAAGGGACTTTACTTTTCTTATTGATCATCAATCAGTTTAGCCTTAATCCAATAATTGAATCAATTAGTGGCTAAATGTGGGGGATGCCCTACACCGCTGTTAAAAATCTAGGGGGATTGAAGAAAAGCTAAATGGACGAAGGTGTTGTTTTGTTGGTGCTGATACTTCTGCTTACACTGAGCTTCTATCTATGTCTGTCTACATGTATGTCTTCTGTTGTCAGCTACTGTTTTATCTCTCCTTCTTCAACTAAAAATTAATTTTGAAAATTAGTTTCAATCATAATTGAAAATAGAATAATACATTAAGTATAGTTTTATAAATTAAGGTTTTTGGTGGTTAAGTGGTATCTTATGAATATAACGATTCAGGCTATATGTATCGATACGGTTTTGATGGAGCTTCTATTATAGCTTAAAATATTTAAAATGTATTTCTTATACATTATATACTGACTCAGGATCGATTATCATTGGTATTTTTATGTAAATCTATAATATTATAGGATTAAATATTACTCTTATTTCTATGTCATTTTCATTTTGTTTAAAATTGGGCTGAAAATGTCAAACTTTATTTCGAACCAAGCATACGAATATTGTCTTAGCGCCCCACATGCCATTAAATATGAACAAACAAGAAAATAAGTATTATTTTCCAATAATGTTGTTTAAATTTCGATTAATTTTCTACAAATTTGAATAAAATTGTAGCCAAAAGAGAAAAGGGCCGCAGTAAATGGTAAACTTTAAAAAGAATCTTGGTTTCTACATAAGATTGAACAATAATGCTGGTTCTTAGCTATTATTAGCACAATCTCAAATTTTGAAATACAAGTCTTTATAATTCATCTACCTCCAACTTATCAATATTAAAACTTAAAAAGGCAAACAATTTATTATAATACGTAAACGGCGGTGTAGGTTAAGAGAGAAAAGGGGAGATGGGATTCCTCTCTTAAAAAGGGACTTTACTTTTCTTATTGATCATCAGTTGCCTCAATGTTAGCCTTAATCCATTGATTGATCAATTAATGGCTAAATGTAGGGGATGCCCTACACCGCTGTTAAAATCTAGGGGGATTGAAGAAAAGCTAAATGGACGTAGGTGTTGTTTTGTTGGTGCTGATACTTCTGCTTACACTCTGTTTCTATCTATGTGTGTCTAGATCTATGTTATCTGCTGTCCTCTAATGTTCTATCTCTTCTTCGTCAACTGAAAATTAATTGTGAAAATTAGTTGAAATAAAATTTAGTTTGATAATAATGATGACATGAAAATAAATTTCATTTCATTACATTTGTTAAGAATATTTATTTCCATTTTTGTCCAATTATCTCGTTTATATTTCTATTTACTCCCATATAATTTAAATAAAATTGTAGTAATAAGAGAAGAAGGCCTGGGGCGCAATAAAGGTCTAGAGCGTGATTCAGGGGTATGATACTTATCACCTCTTTTAATGTCAGTTTCCGTAAAAGAAAATAATTATAAAATTAAGCAAATTATATAAATTCTGTTGTGAAGGTCCATATTTCTGGGTAAATTTTTTTTGCTTGAATTTATTGAAAGCATGTTACTTAGAGTGATCATATCAGAGAAATTCATGTCATAATTCAATATTCAGAAGATTTTAAACTTTTCCACAGTCAACTTTAATTAAATTTATAGAATTCCTCCTGTCCCCACATTTTACACAAAAAAAAGACTGCAAGTCCACGCTGTCTCATGTGGTTTTTCACCACCTTCGATGAAGTAGTAAATCATAGAGACACTAATTTTGCTCGTATAGATATGAGCAAAATTAGTATCTCCATGATTTACTACTCAGCCATAGATCTGATATATATATATATATATATATATATATATATAATATATAATATATATAATATATATATATAATATATATATTATGTGTGTTTTATTTTTGCCAAACAAATTATTAAATACATGTTATGTTGACGTATTTGTCTATCTTTTAATGGCAAGTAATATGTTAAACTTATCTGTTTTTGAGAAGTAAATTTATTCGCAGAATAACTTTAGTACTCCTATTGTAGATTTCAGTATACTCGCCTTAAATGACGCTACCAGCTACATTATCTCATCAGCATCAGCTACATTCCACAGGGAAAAAGACGCCTAAAGCCTGAAATCATGGCAGTACCATTACATTACAAATATATTTGTTTATCATTTCATAGTAAAAAATAAATATTTATTACAATGTTTGATTATTTAAAATTGTACTAATATATTTATGTACAATTATTAATTTTGTGAGGGCCCTCAGTAGGAGTTAAAACTTTAAGAGCGAAGATCCATGCCTACAAATATTATATATATATATATATATATATATATAATATATATATTATATATATATATATATATATAATATATATATATATATATATATATATATAATATATATATATATATATATATATATATATATATATATATATATATATATATATATATATATATATATATATATATATATATATATATAATACACATTCTTGATCAGGGACGCCTCTTATTTCAAAAATCTACCTCCACTTCACTCTCTAGTAAGAGAGGTATCAGCTACTACTAGTGGACTAGTGGCTGTTTTATAACAGTTCACTAACTGGTATCAGAGGTATCAGCTACTAGTAGTGGACTAGTGGCTGTTTTATAACAGTTCACTTACTGGTATCAGAGGTATCAGTTACTTGTAGTGGACTAGTGGCTGTTTTCTAACAGTTCACTTACTGATATCAGAGGTATCAGCTATTTGTAGTGGACTAGTGGCTGTTTTCGAACGGTTTACTTACTGTTATTAGAGGTATCAGCTACTAGTAGTGGACTAGTGGCTGGTTTCGAACAGTTTACTTACTGTTATCAGAGTATCAGCTACTAGTAGTGGACTAGTGGCTGTTTTCGAACAGTTAACTAACTAGTATGAGAGGTATTAGCTACTAGTAGTGGACTAGTGGCTGTTTTCTAACAGTTTACTTACTGGTATCAGAGGTATCAGCTACTAGTAGTGGACTAGTGGCTGTTTTCGAACAGTTTACTTACTGGTATCAGAGGTATCAGCTACTAGTAGTGGACTAGTGGCTGTTTTCTAACAGTTCACTTACTGATATCAGAGGTATCAGCTACTAGTAGTGGACTAGTGTCTGTTTCGAACAGTTAGCTTACTGCTGTTTTCGAACAGTTTACTTACTGGTATCAGAGGTATCAGCTACTAGTAGTGGACAGTGGCATTGAGCAATTTGGCTACTAGTTTCGAACAGGTTACTTACAAGTTTTAGAAGAATTGGTGGCTAGTGGATTAGTGGCAACATCTGTTTCATCATTATAAACCTTACATACCATATCTATAACTAGGATAAAAATCACTTAATTTTGATATTCTTTCAACCGATCTATGGTAAGTTATTTGATTCTCTTATCTTTACATTAATAAAAATAAAATATTAATTTATAATTTTATTTTAAATGCTAATATTACATGAATTTTGTATAAAGTTAAGAAGAGATTAAAGAAATAACCTATTAAAATTATGCAGAGAAAGTTAAAATGAGAAGTCATAACTGAGTCTGCACATGCGTGATTCCATAGCGTGATCAAGAGTAGGAATATCAGTGTTACCAACCAAAACATGACTTAACGAAAATAGCAGTTTTATCTTAAGAAGTATTAAAATTTATTTTTACTGTCTATAATTTTTTTACTAATATTTGTGACTTTAAGAGGGATTTACAAACAGTACATAATAATAATAAGACATTAGATGTTACAGAACTTACTAATCCGATATTGTGTTTATTAATAATTAAGTTAACTTTCCTACAAATTGTCAGTTTGGTCACTGACGGAGACTAACAAAACAATCACAATTTAATTATTACATGCTTTTAAATACAAGTATTTTGTTATTTAACAATAAAATAAACAATTATTGTACTTTTGAACAATTGTTTAATTGTTCAAAAGAATTAACAAAATGTAATTACCTTTTTACGAGACGAAAACGGCAGAAACTAAAATCTCAGCTTAGCCAACACACGAGTAAACATTTTTTGAGAACATATTAGTTCTAAACAAAGACTTACCGAGGTTTTTGTGTTTCTTAAATAAATAAAGATTTAAATTGAATTAATGTTGTAAACTTATTAATTATTACCGTTTTAAAGAGATTTCAACGTTTAGATGTATTTTATTATATGACTTAATATTAACATAGTGTTGTAGGACTTTTAAAGATATAATTAAAAAGGTCTCGTGCAGAAATGGAATAATTCATAATTAACACTTTTTCATTACAATGGCTCCCCCTCTCCTCTTTTGTTACAGGAGATACATATAGGCAAAATGAAAGTCGTATTTATTTTTTTAACAACGTGCCGCAGGTATGTAAGAAAATATCGCGTACACCCAAAAAATTCGAAACGAGATTAAAATGTTTCCCCTGCGAGATTCGAATCGCTCTTATCCTCCCTACTTCGGACTCGCTTCGCTCGTCCTCAGAATATACAAGTTATAAATTTATTCTCCAACACGTCTTCGGTCTCGCTTCGCTTGTCCTTAGATAGTATGTACAACCTTTTCATCCCCAGTTCTCACCCATCCAGGCACTAACCATGCTAGATCCAAAATAAACCCACAGATATACTTGTCATATTAAAACAAAACATAGTGTACGGGTAATTCCATGTCAAATCATTACAAAAAAGTACATTTTTGGACTCTATGTCACTGATTTTAATATAATTTGGCTGACAGGTGGGCACCATAGTAGCAAGAAAAACTCCAGATTTTTGGCTCATTCGGTGCAGCCATATGCCACAGTAAGGTGGCGAATTTTCCAAAAATGTGTTTTTTTAACTTTTTTTTACTACAAAAATGGCTGTATCTAACATTCTGCGTAGGATATGATTCTATTTTTTGTGGCGTTCGAAAGCTAATACTTGGCCCTTTCAAAAAGATTCTACATAGTTTTGGATAATTCGTTAAATTATAGTTTTTATATTCGTTAAATATAAAATAAAAATACTAATATTTCAAAAAGCCAATTTTTAAAAATAAAAAAAAATCCTAAAAAGAGCTTAAACTGTTAGTAATATGTCCACAAAGTTTCATTTTGGGACCGCCATGGGATCGGACACAGTTACGCTTATCGTGTGTCAAGGTATGTCGAGGTGTAAAAAATTTAAGATTTATCACATAATCATTGATAAAAATTGCAAAGAAAGTGACTTATTTACACTTTGATACACACATACCTTGACACACGTTATGCGTAAGTGTGTCCGATCTCATGGCGGTCCCAAAATGAAACTTTGTGGACATTTTACTAACAGTTTAACTTCTTTATAGGAATTTTTTTTTTAATTTTTTTAAAATTGGCTTTTTGAAATATTAGTATTTTTATTTTATATTTGCTCATAATAAAAACTTGTAACGAATGCACCTATAGACTGATATTTGTACAAAGTTTTAACTCTCACGCATAAATATACTCAGAGCTACGATGATAACAGATACACTCAGACAAATTTGTGAGAACCACTTCCTAAGTGGTTTCAAGACCTCCTAGGTCTTGAAAACACCTGAAACGGACAATTCTGGTGACATCCTGGTTTCGGATTTATTTGCAAACACAATACTTTTCTTCTATACCTACGGTATAAATGAGGAAAGTAAAAAATAATATGGATTGGTCTTTATTGTTTTGTAAAACTAAATTAACAAAACAAAAATTAGGCCGAACATATTGTGTATACTGGTTTTATTGTAAAACTGAAAGAAAATGCGCTTTAAAATGTATATTTTTAGTCCTGTATTTTATGTTTTGCTTTTTAAACCTTATATACCCACATAGTATTCAAAGAAAAAAGGAAAATGAATAGTGTTTAGGTTTATTTATTTTTCAAATAAAATCATTTCCAATATTTATATTATATTTAGAGTCTACAAGAACGAAATGCTTGTATACAATAATAAAAGTTTTATTTTAAGAATTGAGAACAATTGAATCTATTCTGAAGACATATGACATTCTATTTACACTAAATGCACAAATATAATGTGTCGATACAGTTTTATTTAGAAAACTAATGTAGTTTTTTTCATTTTTCAAACGAATTTTACTATTTAATATTCCAATAGAAAATAATGGGTTCGAGGTACCTCTAAACCCGTAAGATGTTTAGTCACTTTTTTCTCGCCTAATAAAATTCGATTCGCTAGTCTACAGAGCCAAATTTATATTGCAGTACATCTTCAAACTCAATTCGCTCGTCTTCAAACAGAAAACCAATCGGTTTCACTCCCAGCGATAACACAGTCATGTGACATGACTGTGATGATCTCGCTTGATGGCTTTTAACCCTTAAAATCTGACAAAAAAATAGATATAACCCTAAGGTTATAATAATACTGTATATAGAAGGAGCACTACTGATAACACTAAAGGCGGTTCACTGGTGGTTTTAAGTAATTCTGCCACCTTAACAATATACAATTTTCTTATAAAAAAGTTGGCAATACTTCCGGTTGCTGAATTATTGGTTACTATAATTGCTTAAATGCCCGTTTTAGGGCCTTTCGGCCCATCAGGGTATTCACCCTGCGGGAACAACCTCAGGTGGGTTGCATCTACTACACTCTAAGAATTAATTAAAGTTGGCGAAATCTTTTTAATACAAATACTATTTATAAAATCTTAGAGCATAGCCCGGGCTGTGCTGAATTATTATGTTCTATTATTAATTAATGATGGTTATTCATAAAATACTAATATAAATATCGGTGCATAACAATATTTTAAGCATTTTAAATTGTAGTTTAACGTTTTTAATTAAAATTATGTTAAAAGTAGTCAATGTCAACTAAATGTAGATTGTTGTATTCCGTTACCCTTTTGCCATCTAACACCGGTTTTTTTAAATACTCAGCAGGTGTTTTAAGTCATTATATTCGTTCTTTGCGATATTTCTTCATTAATGGATACTTATGACACATATTTAAACTAATGTTTTGTTGTTAGGGTGGTACCCTTACTTAAGACCACCAGTCAACCGGCTTTCGTGTTATCAGGAAATTACATTGTGTTTACGGCCCTATGCTCCTTCTATATTAGTATTATTCTGAGGATATAATAGTAATTTTAGAATAAAACTGCGCACTCGTGTTAAATTTTTAGTCAATTGGATATTTATAAGGATGTATTAAAACACCTGAAGTTGAAAATTTAGTTGTAATCTCGGTTTCGGTCTTATTAAGTTATGATTTATTATTATATTAGATTTGGTTTAGATTAAGGTTTCTTAAACCTTAATCACAACTAACTGTTTTAACACAACAATACCTCTCGATATGTATTATATTATTAAAAATATTATATTATATATAATGTTATTAAAAAAATAAGAGGGAGGGGGGAGCAAAATTTTTACAAGTTCAGGGGCCCATAAGCTCCTTACTCCTTAAGGCGGGCATGGGAAGCAGGTCAAAAACCCGCGTGGAAAAGCGTTGTTTTTTTAAATTTGCGACAAGGCCAACGGCTGTATGAGAAGAAAGATAACAGGATAACAATATTTGAGCGTAATGTTGTTAAGGGGGCGAAGGCTCCTTAAAGCTCCTAATCTAATAATGCTTTTTGATGATAGATTAGTGTTCTGCTGAGCCCTACAAAATTTCTGTTTGTAAAATTGAAATATACTGAAACAAATATACACTGAAAAGTATATTTTGTATTTTTTGAGTTTTTAAGGGTTCCGGCCTTGAAAGCCGTCTCCTTCCAACGGTCATTTTAAATGCATCAATATCAGAATAATTTACTGCCTAAAACATGCAGTCTGGTGTTCAAAAGCTTACAGAAGTTAACAAAAATATTTCAAACAAACCGTTGAATAAAATTCTTTGTAAGTTCTAAAACTTGCCTTCCTTAACGGAGTGGCAACTAATTAAAAAGTTGCTCTCGGTAAAAGTTTAACTCAATTTAGTGTGTTGGAAATTAACTCAGTTTTACTTTACTTAAGCTTCATGAAAGTACAGTCTAAGTTGAGGAGTTATGATATGATTGTTTACTCTTGGATAAAGTAAAGATAGCCCGCTTTTGTACTTAGTTATTATGGTTATTTGTTCATATATAAGACTAAGACGAGGCAGTAGCTTAGCCGAGTGATCTACGTTTTTAACGTTTTGAAAAGTTAGCTGCAAGCTAGACAGTGGTTCTTAACGTGGGCGATATCGCCCCCCTGGGAGCGATGAAAGATTCTAAGTGGGCGATGAGACGTAAGTAGGCTAGAAGCAAAATGAAAAGAGGGAAACAACCTTTATTGTTAGGGAGTTGCAAAAACACCATTAATTCGATAGATTTGCAAAAGGTATTTTATTTTCACCATTTTGAAATATTGACTATTGTGGAGGTGCTTATTTCTTGGTTTCTTATTATGCAAATTTTTCATTTGACGCGGAACCCCTAAAGAGTTAAGCTGCAAATATAAAATAGTTCACTACATCTTTAAATATTACGTACAAGATCCTCTCTGAAAATGTGTACCTTCTTTTCTCCCCGATTATTAAGGGGAGTGAGGGGCAATGAAAAATTTGAGAAAAAAGGGAGTGATGAGTAAACTATGGTTGTGAACCACTGAGCTAATGGATGGCGCCCTATTACAACGCAAAAAGTTACTAGCAAAGCAACAACTTATTACTAAGTATCATTTGATACTACCGAGTTATACATAACATGAATAATTGTCACAATTCATGACACAAGCTTACTAAGTTCTTATATTTGTTGAATATTTGCATCGGTTTATATTTATTAGTATTATTAAACGGTAATGAAGTCGGAAGACTTTGGGAATTATAAATTAGAGTTGATAACTGCGTCAATAATAGATTTTCGTTCTTGAAAAGTAACTTCGCTCAAAAAATTAGACGAAAAGTCAGCACTCGAGAATTATTTCAAATACAAAGAACTACTAATAAAGCACAGAAAGTATTGTTAGGAGTATTTATTTGAGACCAGAATAAAAGTTATTAAGAAGAAGAAAAAAAGACCATTCTATTGTACTTTACGATTTTACCACAGAGACGAGAGGTTATATTTAGTCTGTTTAATCGTTCAGGGTTATTTTAATTCGTTTAATGTGTTAATAATTTAATATTGTGTTGTTGGTTTGTTTATCATCATTTGGTAAGATTCATTTTCTTTATAAACCGTGTATTCTGTTAACCATGTCGAAGAGCTTTTTACCAGATGATCTAGTGTTTGCGAAATTGCGAGGGTTCCCTTATTGGCCTGCTCGAATTATACCCCCACTTTACATTTCTGGTAATAAATACAATGTGCAATTTTATGGCACTGGAGATACTGCTGTTGTTAGTTCTAAAAACATTGAGCATTTTCTGGGAAATCAAAAAAAACTTGGCAAACCTAAGAAAGTTAAAGGTTTCAATACTGCTATGGCTGAAATTAGAAGTGCTGTTAATTCTTTGAAATGTAATAATATACCAGAACTTGATACAGCCATGAATGCATCTGGCAATTCTTACGAACTTATTAATTGTGACATAATAATTGACGAGTCGTTGATCAAACATAATCCTGATTTATCAAATGATATTTACCCTATTATTATTTCTAATGATAGCTCCACTATTATAAATCCGAATACTGATGTATCCAATAATTGTTATACTATGACCAAATTTAATCATAACTCATCTGATATTTATTCTATGAGTAAACCTAATAATTTTATATCTACTATTGAGGCTATGACTACACCTAATCATGATACATCTGACGCTATGACTACACCTAATTATAATATGTCTGAGGTTATGATTACATCTAATCATGATATATCTGAGGCTATGACTACACCTAATCATGATATATTTGACGCTATGACTACACCTAATCATAATATGTCTGAGGTTATATACATCTAATCATATATTCTGAGGCAATGACTACACCTAATCTTAATGTACCTGAGGCTATGACTACACCTAATCATGATATTATATCTGACAGTAAGGCCATAACTGCACCTAACCATGATGTATTTGATTGTAAGGCTATGACTACATATAATCATGATATAATATCTTCAAATGAGGCTTGTGCTACACCTATTCATGATTTATCCAATAGTGAGGCTATGACGTCACCTAGTCATGATATTATTTCTGATAGTGAAACTAGGACTCTTCCTAATAATGATGTATCATATAGCAAAGCTATTTCTGCACCTTATTGTGATGTATTTGATAGTTTTACTAGAACGAAACACAATCATGATATATCCAATTGTGAGACTTCAAATACGCTAAATCATGATATTATGTCTGATAGTGAGGCAATGACTGCACCTAATCATGATATCATATCTGATTGTAAGGACCTGCACCTAACCATGATGTATTAATAGTGAGTCAATGACTGCACCTAATTGATATCATATCTGATAGTATGGACATGGCTGCACCTAACCATGATGTATTTAATAGTGAGTCAATGACTGCACCTAATCATGATATATCTGATAGTATGGACATGGCTGCACCTAACCATGATGTATTTAATAGTGAGTCAATGACTGCACCTAATCATGATATCATATCTGATAGTATGGACATGACTGCACCTAACCATGATGTATTTAATAGTGAGTCAGTGACTGCACCTAATCATAATATCATATCTGATAGTAAGAACATGGTTGCACCTAACCATGATGTATTTAATAGTGACTCAATGACTGCACCTAATCATAATATCATATCTGATAGTAAAGACATGGCTGCACCTAACCATGATGTATTTGATAGTGAGGCTATGACTACACCTAATCATGATATCATATCTGATAGTAAGAACATGGCTGCACCTAACCATGATGTATTTGATAGTGAGGCTATGACTACACCTAATCATAATGTTATTGATATTGAAGCAATGACTGCACCTAATCATAATGTATTTGATACTGATGAGACAATGACTGCACCTAACCATAATGTATTTAATGACAGTGACGGTATTCTTAATAACTCAATTAGTAGTATAAATACTTGTGATTCTATTAGTACTATGAATGAGAGTTACGGTAAAATTAAGGAATGTTCTGAGCAAATTAATTTAAATACTGAGACTCTTAAAAAAAATAATGATGGGAAATCATCAGATGTTAGATTTGTTAAAAGCTGTGAAAGTCGAGTCCTTACTTCTACGTCATCTAACTCAAAAAAGAAATTTTTACCTGATGATCTAGTTTTTGCTAAATTAAGAGGTTTCCCTTACTGGCCTGCTCGAATTTTACCTCCGCTCAATGTCTCTGGCAAAAAATACAATGTAATATTTTATGGTACCGGGGACAGAGCTGTTGTTGGCGTTAATTGTATTGAACATTTTTTGGAAAAACAAAGTCAGCTTGGTAAGCCTAAAAAGATGAAAGGGTTTAATATTGCTATGGCTGAAATTAAATATGAGCTTAACAATAAAATTAAGGCTGTTCTTAACGACCCAGTACTTGGCATTGACAATCAAAGTGTGGCGGATTATGAAAATAAAGAAATTAATGATGAAACTGAAAATGATATTCTGCTCAAACCTTGTGTTAATAAATTTTATAATAGTGACCTTACACTTGACTGCTCAATTTCTAGTTCTATTAGTTTTGATTCTAGCAGCTCTAGAGTAAATTATAATTGTAAATCAGATAGAGTTTTAGCAAGAAATAATTCTGAATCAAGCAATGGTGATTTTAAAACAAATAAATCATCACTTTCACCGAGTTTGTTTTTGAAAAAGATTTGCATTAAAAAGTGTGATCAACGGAAGGTTAAAAAAAATAAAATGAGCACTTTAAATAATTATGAATTTAAGCATGATGGGGAGAAATATATTTTACCTCTTAGTATAAATAGACCTGTTCTTCATTGCTCTAAAAATATCAATCATTGGAATAATCTTGTTCAGAAGAAAGCTGATGAACTGAAAGACCAAATCATAGAGGGACATATAAATTCTATAGATGCGACAAACCTTCTTGACAAATATACAAAAATGATGTCAATTAAATTGACACAATTATATGCAAAAAATTATAGAGACTATAAATTTCTTAAGAGAGAAGATAAATTGGTAGAGCTCGACTATAATATAAAAGAGGCATGCACTACTCGAAAATTTAACACAAATCAGGTTTCTAAATATCTTAGTGATATGCTGGTGTTACCAATAACAAAACTTATGCTTAAAAAGAATCCAGGTGTGGTGTATACTTTGATCAAATTGTGTAAGTACAAAGTTGAAGATAATGTTTTTATGATGGAAAAAGAAGCTATAAGATTAAATTTAGAAGTGGAATTAATTCGGGTAAAATCCGCTCAGGTCTTAGATAAAATAAAAGACTTGTTCAATTTAAATGATAACAATTTCATAAGAGGATTTTTAGCTGAAATTTCTATATTTAAACTAGTTACTGAAGATTTAACAAAGGAAGAAGTTTCATCCCTGGTTATTGACCCTACCTTGTGTTTGCTAGAAGATTAAAATTTATGAATGCTCAGTTTTAAATAACTTTTTATTTTATTTATTTACAATATGAGCTCTGTTATTATTTATATCAAAATTAAAATAACCATACTTTTCATCCATCATCCTTAGTCTCCCCTTGAAACATGAGTGTTTTTAACTCATTTTAGAATTTTATTTGAAAGAGAAGTTCAATAAATAAAAAAAAATTATTTATGATTTTAAAGTTTAACGAGTATTTTCCAGTACCTTTTTAATTTTTGTTGATCTTTATTATTTTTTTTTAATTTTATAATTTTTTTAATTTGTTACTTAAAATAAAGTGTATGACATAAATACAATAATTATAATTGTTTGATTTAAGCCATAGAGATATTATTACTTGAAGGATTTTAAATTATGAAACATTAAAAAACTAATGTAACACCTTACTATAAATATATATGAAAAATAGTAAAAATTACACCACTTATGTAATAGGACGTTTAAAATAAAAACCAAACCCCAACAATGTGTGGAAAGCAGACAACTAATGATTTATTATAACCTTATAAATTTGAGGTATCAATGATGTTACACTGAGCCCTAGAAAGCCCAAAAAGATGGTTCAACCTTCTCCAATGTATTGAGATAGGCTATGCCCCCTTCAATAATATATCTCTATGATTTAAGCTGTGTACATAATTTCTGCATTAAGGTAAATGTAAGCTATATCAACCATAGAGATATATTCTAGAGGTGGCATGGCCTATTTAAATATATTGAGAGGCTTGAAACATCTTTTTTGGGCTCTCAGGGGCTCTGTGTAACCTCATTAAAACCTCCTTTAAGAGTGAGTTAAGGTTATAATTAATCTATTTTTTTTGGTTTCCCGCACATTGTTTGTGTTATGATTTGTGTTATTATTTACGTTCTTCTATATAAGTTACTGTAATTTTGTACTGATTATTTGATTATATTTATGAGCGAAGGTGGTCAGGTTACTTTTTTGATGTTTCAAAATTTAACCTATAGGGCCTTGTAATAATATCTCTATGATGGCAACTTTGAGATAGGACTTATGAAAAGAGGTGTTACAGTCTTTTTCATGTCAGTGGGGCAGGTAACTTACTCTTACCATAGACTTAGCTTGTCTCAGTGGGATTAGCTTTAAACCAATTAATTTATTAAATGGTTAAATTTATTTAATTTATTATATTGTTAATAATTTATTGAACCATTTAATTTAACTTTAACCATTTAACTTGCAAGTTATTAATAGTGATAAATAATTAACCATTTATAAATAATAAATAAATGTTTAATATTTCTTTTTACATGGTATGTACAGACAATATTTTTGACGTATACAAAAATGATTTTTTACTTATAAATTTCCGATTTATCTATAGAATTTGGTTTTTTTTGACAACCATCACATGTCCATGTCCAGTTACTTGGTCCTTTTTAATTGAACTCATATCCAATTAGAGTTGGAAAGCTGCTTTACAAGGTTACACTTTTACTATATAGACTGTATTATTTTTAATTAAAGAATATTGCTAAAGTTATTTAGTTTTTATATTATTGTTGTTAATGTTTGATTTTTGTTTTGCTTACTATATTATTGTTACATTATGTGATATATTTTATTATTCTGATGTAAATTTTGAGTTCGTGGTTATAATAATAATTATTAAACAATCATAAAAATATATCTTTATAATGTTCATATAATTGTTATTATTACTTATTTGTATGGGAGTATAACAGTAGAATGTTAAATACTGCATATATTTAATAGATATAGTTCTAATTAAAAAGGTTGTATTTACCGCAAGTTGCAATTGAAGTATCAGCTACTGTCGATACTTGCTGTTGGATATGAATATCCCTGGAACGTTTTCGGCATAACACCATCATCAGCAGGCGGGGCAACACTTGAGCTCTCAACTAATAAAGTTATATCAGTGAATAACTTCTAGTCTCAATGAGTACGACGAGCCCTCTGAAGATGGAATAGATAGAAGTTATTCACTGATATAACTTTATTAGTTGAGAGCTCGAGTGTTGCCCCACCTGCTGATGATGGCGTTATGCTGAAACCGGTCCAAGGATATTCATATCCAACAGCAAGTATCGACAGTAGTGGTTAGCCAAAAAAGTTATGTGCAATGTAAAATACAAATGTACTAAAATTTTTAGTATTCGAAATAGTTTTTTTTTAAACGTGATAAAGTGTAAGTTTGCAAATATTTTCATAGCTGTATTTAGGTCTGTTAAAATATTAAGTTCATTCCTTGTCGTTTAAAAAGGTTATTCTGTATATTATCGTACAGTATTGTTTCCAATATTTTAGCCTCAAATTTCAAGTTTCTAAGACTTTTTTCATATCTATTAAGTGGAATTTCTTTTTTTTATCATTATTGTGATTGTTATGATTGCATTATCATTGTTACAGCATTATCATTCTCATCCCTAACACATCATAGGAATAATTTTTTTATTTATTATTTTATATTCAAATTTTTACTATAATATATTCTTAATTTGTTTAATATATTATTACATGTTGTTAAGATTGTATTTTATTATATTGTTTTTAAAATAGCTTTCAATACTTTACTTCAACAACATGTATTCAATTTTAATTTAATTGTGAGTTAAAACGTCCAATATTCCTGTATTGATATTTGTATTGATGTTTCCTGTGTTAATAAATTTGATGATAGTGGTCTTACACTTGACTAATGGTGACTAGTTTACTAGTGGCAAGATATTTACAATGTTGAAGTATAAAGAAGTTAAAGACTTAGTTTTCTAATTAAGTATTTCTTTGTTTTAATAAAAGCTTTTCTTAAAAATATATAAATAATTGTTTCTGTTTTTCAAAATATATGTTTTTAATAATATTTTTTTATGTATTTGTATTATTTTTTTTTTAAATATTTGAAATAAATAAAAAACAAATAAATAAATGAATACAATAATAAATAAATAGAAAAACAAAAATAAATAAATAAAAAACATTTTTTTATTAATTTTATTATTAATATTACTTTTACTTATGTTGTTTATTTTACTTGTTTATATTACTTGTGTTAATAATTGTATTTTTATCAACATGATCTTAATTTATTTACCATGCGTATTGTTACATTTTTATAATGAGTGCATTTTGACTTAATCATTTTAATAATATTCATTGACTATATAGAAGTATGACAGAATAGAGCCAGCTTCACAGTTACAAAGTGTGTCAAATTTGGAGTGTATGTGAAGGATGATTGGGGGTAAAAAATATTAATGAAAAGCAAAGAAACCAGAACTACTTGTGACCTACAGAATCTCAAAATTCAATATTACGGAGGATAGTGTCCTCTTCACTGTGTTTCCCTCAAGCAATTTTTTTCAATAAACTTTACTATTCAATAAATAGATAATTTTTCAAAAAATATATATGTTATCAAATAGATATTTATTCACCAAGGTGGTAAAAAATGCTATTATTTCCTGAGTAGTTAGTTGGTTCCTAAGACGTAAGCCAAAGGAATCAAAGAATTTAACTCCCAAGGCGAAGCCGAGGTATTTATTTGTTTAACTTCCTTGGCAAAACCATGGAAGTTATGACTATTAACTCCTGAGCCCAAGGAAGGTAATTGCCAGAGGTAAAATATAATTTTACTCCCAAGGTACGTACAATAAGGTGACGTCATTTACTTGGTGGTATATTCTTATTTCGTTTTGTTGTATTCTATTCTATTTTTTTGGGTTGGGCCCCCCCTTATGAATTTGGAGGTGCTGCCCCAAAAAAATCAAAATTTTATTGCTTTAAACAACTTCTTTTGATCTGAAATTGATTTTGAGCCAATATTTTTTTTTTTTTTTTTGTCAGCCCCCCTTATAATTATTTGGAGTGCTCCCAGGAAAGTGTTACAAAAATTAATCGGCCCCCCTGTATAAATTAAAAGGACACACCTCCCCTAAAAAAGGTATAATTGGCTCTAACCCCAATAATAGGAAACACTTTTTTATTTACAAAGAGTGAAAAGTGCTTCTTTACTCCCTAAAAACAAGTCAATAAACTTCACATTATACACCGTCTGGAGATAATAGTTATTTATGCACCAAGGGAGTAAAGAATGGTATTATTTCCCTGAGCAGTTAGGTTCCTAAGGCGTAAGCCGAGGGAATCAAAGTATTTAAATCCCGAGCCGAAGCTGAGGGATTTATTTGTTTAATTCCCGAGGCGAAGCCGAGGGAGGTAATTGCAAGGGTGAAGATTTTTACTCCTAAGGTGCATACAAGATGTTAACTGTTAATTTTATTTTAACATGTTTTGTTGTATTTTATTCTTTTTTTTTTTTTTTGGGTCAGACCCCCTTATAAATTTAGGGGGCTGCCACCAATAAATTTTTTTTGCTCCAAACAACTTCTTTTGACCTGAAACGGATTTTGAGCCAGTAAAAAAGTTTTTTTTTTGGTCGGGTCCCCCGTTTAAATTTTGGAGGTGCCACCCCCGGAAAAAATTACAAAAAACTGATTGGTCACCTGTATAAATTTAAAAAATCTTAATTTTAAAAAATGGTGATGAAATATATTTTATCAATACTGAGCACATGTTTGCAACAAAGATTATGTTGTTTACCAAAAAAGGTATACTTAATATTCCTTGGTTTTCAATTTATAAATTTATACTTAAATGAATAGGTCAAATGAAAGGTTTTTATTACTATAATAGGTTACGTTTTGAAAAATCTAACTATTAATAGGCAAAAACATTAATAAATTCACTTTTACTTATGTCAAACTTATGCGTATTAATCCTTAGGGTGTAAGGTTCTTTTTTAAAGCAAAGAGTTATGGTCATGCTGACCCTAACTACATTTTTTTGTAATTAACTATTAAATTTTTGGAATTGGTTGCATAGTTTTTTTTTTAAGTAAAAGAAAAATAATGTTAGATATGCATAAATTATATTAACAATATAATTTATTAAATTACATTGTTATTTGTCCAAGAATGGACTGGTAAATTATTATTTTAAGATACTAAGAGTCTCTAATTTTAACATACGGCTAAAATCAGTTGACAGCGTCAGAAAATAATGGGAGGGAGCCAATGAGATTATTCAAATTTCAAATCAGGCCAACCTTATTGGTTCCTCAACACTATTTTCTCGCGCTGTCAACTGATTTTAGCCCTGTGTCATATTGTAATGGCTTGGCACGCAGTATTATTATAATAAAGTTATATGGATACCACAACCAAATCGTAATATGTTATTTGTTTTATCTTTCTTTTTTAACTATAGCACTGATGATGGTCTTATGTTATGTGTATAGCCTATTAGCTCTTCTTTTTTGCAGATGTTATATAACCTTATAGAAATACACTATTAATACCAATGTGAACGCATCACCCAGAATAAAGTAGGGTAAACTTGGAAAAAATTGCTTATGACGCTTTTTATGTTTTTACTTTCTAAGGCTATCACAAGTTTTAGAATTAGCCTTTGGGAGCCCATTTTTGGGGTCTTAAAACCTCCCCTAAAAATCTCATTAAAATTTAAAATAGTTTTTAATTAAAGCAGTAGAAGTAGTAGAATAGAAAAGAGCTTGTAATCATCTAGCAAGTTGGGAAAGAAGTTGGGCCCTTTTTGCTAACCCCCTAAAATAGTTAGGAGGACTCTATTTCTTGTGATTTCAAAGGGTGTAGGTATATTTTAACTTAACTATACTAAACAATGGAGCCATAATTTTAGAATTTTGCTTATTACTTTCAAGCATTCATATGTTTAGATAAATTCATAATATTTTGCGACACTTGTCCCCTCCTGTGAAATTAAATACTGATATTCTTTGAATTATATAAAAGGCACCTTTAAAGAACATCTCATGTTCATGTTAAGAACATCTCATGTTGTTTAGAGAACTCTTTAATGTAAAGAACATCACATGTTCAAGAGGTGTTATAATCTTATAGATATCCATAAACTAAGTAATGTAGGACATTAAACATTAATGGGGCCTCAACCATAAGCACAAAATAGGGTTCAATTCTTACTAGATCCCTATAATTTGATGATGGTAGAATAGTAAATATTAAGCTCTAATTGGGCCTTATGTATAAGTAATAGAGGTAGGGTAATTATGACGGGCTTCTTGTGATAGAATAGACAATTTTGAGCTCTGATTGGGCCCTATGTAAAATATAAAAGAAGTGATACAACACTAATTGGTCCCTTGTTGAGTTACGTAATTAAAAATACTGTATTTAGTCCTTGAAGGAAGCCCCATGCAGAAGTGATTGTAGTATTAATCCCAGATAGGGACCAATTATAAATATTTTTTTACATTTTTCTAGCCTCTACATTTTTGGGGCCCTAAAGGTCCGAGGGCCTTCCCACGTTGCAGGCCCTTGCATGGTTATACGTCTGGACTTAAAGAAAATAAGTATTTTAGATCACAAAAAATATTTATGCGAGCATCCCACAGTATCATTATTGCTCTGACTTAAATATTTTGATCTACTTTAAATTTTAGACGTTCTATAGAATTGATTGAGGGAGTCTTTGATCAGACAAATGCCCCCAAGGATTCAAGAGAACACTTAGCAGATCTAACCTACTTCAAGGCACGAAATCTTACAATCCTAGGGGCATTCACGTACACTCCCCTAGGTATAATACCCGACTTGCTTCCTCTTAACAACGTCCTTTGTGAAGATTCCCTTTAGAACAATAATAGACACTTTTATACGCAACTGACAGAATCTCTCAACGCCTTTGTTCCTCTCTGAAATGGAAGCATTTTTTTAAACGATATAACATCTCTTTTTAAGTTCTTAAACGCTTTATTTTCTTTTTTGTACATTGGAAAAAAGGAATAACTTTGAAATAAGAGCTTTTAAATGAAATATTCACGGTCCACTTTTATCAATAAATCAAGAAAGGTAGTGATACTTTTCATGCTTGTCTTCTTTCTTGGTGTTACTAGTCCTCTGTTTTTATTTTTAGAGTTAGCACATGTTATACTTTTATAACATGTAATTAAGGAATAAATTACATTTTATTTTTTATCTTCGCATTGCTTCATGCGGTGAAACACGCATTCGTTTTAATATATAGTATAAAGAGCACAATAACTCTCCAAGGCTTTCTCGAATTGAAACGAAACTTGGCATATGCCAAGATGTTGGGCAGGTTTCGAAGCCTATTGTTTGTTTTTGAAAACTTTAATACGTCATCAAAATTTATTGAGAACGGTTTCAGCAGCTCCATCAGATTATCTAAACTAGATATATATATATATATAATATATATATATATATATATATATATATATATATATATATATATATTATATATATATACACTTACTTTTGTTCATGTAAAAAATTATAAATTTTTTGTTTACTTAGAGAGTCGATACAAACTCTCTAAGTAACCAAAAATTAAAAAAAAACATTTTTAATTAACTAGAAAGCTTAATTACGATCGGTAAAAATGCATTTCAATTGGTATGACGTTTTAAATGTTTTTGGGGAGCTAAATCAAGTAAACATAAGTAGTGGATACGACCTCTCGCAAATAACCGGAAAATTTAAAATACGTGGTAATACTGTGGAATTTTCATTTTTTAAAAGGTTTTGAGTAGAGTACAACTGGTCCGGAGTCGATCCGAGTACTAAAACCCAGGGGGCAGGTTTTAAAAATCATCTTTAGATTATTTTTACTTTTCCTCATTTATACCGTAGGTGTATAGGAATTATCCGTTTCAGACGTTTTTAAGGCCTCCTGAGTGGTTTTCTCAAAGTTATCTGCCTGTATGTGTGTGTTTGTTGTCATCGTTGCACCCAGTGTATTTATGCTAGAGAGTTGAAATTATGTACCGCTGTAGTTGTGCTATTGGGAAAATATTTTTATGACGTCATTAACCCGCAATAATGACTCAGCAAAAATTTCAAAAAAATCATTAAACGCGGAAAAACAATGTGATCGGATTGAGATTTGGCACGCATGTGACTATGTATATATGTCTAACATATGTGCCAAGTTTCATTTCATTATCAGCATTAGAATACTGGTCCAATTGAGTTGAAATTTGATAAGAGTATATATTTTTACGTAATAAATAAGTACACTAAGTTTTGTTTCAATCTAACAAGTATATCTATGATTTTTGTACGATCATAAAAATTAAGGAACATTGAGCCTAGTCAGTGCTGTATGGGTGACCGCTGAGAATGATACGGAAGCATTTACAGAGTCAAAAGGCATATTGCAGTGTAAATTAGGTGAACTGTATTTCTAAGGACGAGTTAATGAGGAAAAGTTCCGAGGTACCCCGTACCCGATTTTTTATCGTTATATTTACACTTTATATAAGTTTAAAACAATATCAACAAAAATTATGAGGAGGGACTGCTACTTTAAGTACTCCGTGCTTCTGAGCTTCGCAAGATCGGCGAATTTCTTTGAGACTGCTTGCTTTCTTGCTGACCAAACCTGTTTTGGGTTATGCTTTATATAGTCTAAACAATAACACTTCCACTTGTTTGTCAATTTTTCAATAATTTTAAGGGAAATGCGCCGAAATGTTAGATATATAAACCACGCTTTGTATAACAGCCTCAAATGTTGTGCACATCTTATTAAGCAAATTCGAGTATTAATGTAAAGCAAAAAGATAGTTTTAAACAGCATAAATTAACAATAAAGTAGATAAGATTCTGTTCGACTGTAGACATTGAGATAATACTACTAGAGGAGCCTTCTAGGTTAAATTTTGAAACATCGAAAAAGTAACCTGACCACCTTCACTTATAAATATAATCAAATAATCAGTACAAAATTACAATAACTTATATAGTAAAACGTTGAAAATACAAATTTGCGGAACAATGTGCGGAAACCAGGTATAAATTTATTAATTATACCCTTATCTCACTCATGAAGGAGGTTTCAATAAGTTTACTGAGAGCCCCAAAAAGATGTTTCAGGCCTATCAATCTATTAAGATAGGCTATGCCCCCTCTATGACTGTAAATCATGAACCTAAAACCTGGACAAGAACTGAATTGGTGTACAAGGAAGGAAGCATTCCAAAGGATTTTCGCCCGGCTTGCTGATCTCTGGGCCAAAATTATTTTTGCATAGGAACGTTAATCATAGTTACATTTATCATGGTTAAAGGTTTAGAAAGCAATCGCCCATGTTCTGTTCCAAACGGCTAGAATACTGAATAGTAGAGTACTTATTATATTCTAATATAGTAATGCTGAGTAATAAGTAAGTAAAAAGTAATGCTTACCGTGATCGTCTTCATGTAATACATTCCATGATTGTATTCATTCAATTATTAACCCTATTCGATAAAAGAAACTTAACTCTACTAATTCCTTTTAATACCTAACATAATAATTAAATTAGTAATGAACAAATTAAAGCTATACGATACTATTTAAAATATAAAAATATAATGAAAAGAAAAAACTAATTTATCACAAAAATCAGTCTGACCAACTACCAAACTTTAGGAAATCAAAATGACTAGAAGTTTTCTTTAAATATTAAACTAAACTTAATAAAACAAGATTGGATTTAAATATTCATAATTTAATATATTAAATGTTAGTACGAGTATACCTAATAAATATTTATATTTTTACAATTTTCATAAAAAATTAAACACAGATTTACTTTTAATTATCAAATCATCTGTTTATTCTATGTGTTTGTTATTGGAATTAATCATTTGAACTTTATTAAATTTTGTGAAGTTTTTATTTAAATTTGCTATTCTTGAGTTTTATTGTCACTATTTAAGTTATTAATAAATAATTTTATTTAATAAGCATATTTTAAATAAAATTTAGTTATCACAGTTTGTAGTAATCGAACCGCAGCGTCATCTTTAAAATATACATTTTTGTTAACGACCGCCATCGTATTTCATAGAAGACTCATGTAAGTGTGATCTATTTTTAAAACCTATTTAAAAGATCGACTAACAAGTTTTGTTTGAGAAATAAACGGCCCAGAGCTTTTTACTGACGCCTTATAGCGCCTATAAGGATGATGCCGTAATTATTTAGCCAGTTCCGAGTTCGTTATCGTCTGGTTTAATTCAATCTCAAATCCATGACGATATAAACAAGTGGGCATATGATTACTATGATAGATATGATTACTAGAGGGATTGGTTGAATGTTGAAATAGTTGAAACATCGAAAAAATAACCTGACTACCTTCGATTTTCAATATAATCAAATATAGAGAACAAAATTAAAGTAACATATATTAAAGAACGTTTAAAATATATATAAACACACACAATGTGCGGGAAGCCAAAAACAATTGATTTATTATAACCTTTACTCACTCTTGAAGGAGGTTTTAATGATTTTCCACAGAGCCCCAAAAAGATGTTTCAGGCCTCTCAATGTATTGAGATAGTCTATGTCCCCTCTAGTATATATCTCTATACTAGAGGGGGAATAGCCTACCTCAATACACTAAAAGGCCTGGAACATTTTTGTGGGGCTCTCGGGGCTCCATCATTTCAAAAACACAGATCTTTTTTATTGAAATGTCTTTTGAGAATGAGTTAATGTCAAATAAATCAATTGTTTTTAGCTTCCCGCACATTGTTTGTGTTTTGATTGGCTTTAACGTTCTATCATGATTATTATCTGATTATTTAATTGTATTTATAAGCGAAGGTGGCCAGGTTACATATACGATGTTACAAAAATTAACCTATAGGGGCGCTAGTAATAATCTCTATGGCTAGTTATCTTTTCTAGTTCCATATTTGGCTGCTTATTTTTTATATTTATAAAAAGTATAACAATTGAGAACAACCTATAAGATTTACAAGAACGCTAGAGCAAAGAAATTTGCATAAAGTAATTAGTTAGAAATGCTTGCAATGTATGTTTAATAGTACTGCCTACTTTCTTTTCTTGAGGCAGTCTAAGACTGATGTTCAATTAACATGCTATCACTATAAACTTTTCATATTAGATAGCAAAACATGTTCTGTATGAACTTATTGTGTTGTATGGTCCGTTGTGTTGGTATTGATTTTTAATTCAAATCTCAATTGTTTCCGCATGTAATTTCACATTTTCTCAATATGCGTTTTGCATGCAATTTTCAGGTGTTTATCCTTACCGTTAGATACTACATAAAATGCACGCCTATTATACTAAAAATTCTTTATTGTTTTATTATTTATTATACTATATTAATTTGATAGTGTTTAATACGAATTAGTAGCTCAATGACTGTTCTAAAAACAATAGAAAATTTTATCGGACCTTTGGAAAAACTTTAATGTTTAACATTAAACATTATCAATACCAATCAATATCAGTTTTTCTCAATACCAATATAAAATAAGATATTTTATTATGGGTAACTTCGCTTGAGCCTAAAAGTGTGGACCGATTTTGATCTTCTTGATTAAGTGAATTTCTCTCTTAAATAATATCCAAAAAAAAGTTGAAATAATATTCGCTTTCGCTAATTTCATAATTTTACTGGATAAAATATAAATTTTATAAGATGAAAGGTAAAAAAAAATAAAAAAGTAACAATAAATAATTTTATTTTTAAAAACTAATAATACAACATAACGAAGCTCTGACACAGACATGAACAAATCATGCCAGAAAACAATTTTAAATTCTGAAAAAACAAATGAATAAAGATTTATAAATTTTAACTGAAGTTATTTTGAGGGGGGGATGAAAGGAGAAGGGGGACTCTACTCACTCTATAGGGTTCCTGTGTAAATGAAATGGGACCCCATATCTTTTGTTTTATTTTAAAAGATGTGCTCACAGCTGTTTTTAATCTGTCAGAATTGCTAAATTTCATTAATTTTTAAGAAATAACATAAACATAAATAATTTGTATATGATTTCACAAAAATTTGCCAGATTGACAGAAAAAAAGTAGTTTTTTTGGAGTGAGAACAAGATGTTAAAATTTATATGTGATTCAATTCGATGTAAACAAACTAAATGCATTCGAAGATTATAACCTGACGTTTTTATGAATGACGTGTGACGTCATTGCAGGAATCGGTATTGGCGGTCAACATTGAAAATTTACTATTTATTCCTGAAATGACGTCAATTCCGGACTGTTACCTAACATGTCAAAACATTGCTTTCATTCATAAAAACCAGGGGGGGTTAACTTAAATGAGGAAAAGTTTGGATTCGATTATCGCAAGCTACTAAAAATAGCGCTGCGGCGGACCGGTGCGGATAACTCATGAACTAACTCAAATAGCTTTCCAAAATGATATGATTATATTTTTTATATTTAAATTTATGAATACCATGGCAATTCTTGGTTATGACAGCTACATTTATTATTATTTAAAATGATTGTTTCTGTATGTATTTTTCACAAAAACGGTTCGTCGTTGCATGTTCTGTATTTCAAAAATTCAGAAACCTTTTTAAAACTTCCAGAGAACGCTACTGATGGCAGATAAGTAAATTTCATTAATTAATTTATTGATTTAGTCGATTTTACATTTAGTCAGGTAATTACATTTCATCACATGTGCGCATCTTGCCGATGTAATTAAAATACAGGCTGCATTAAATGCCAAAATTCTAGCACGTGTAAATTTTAGCCACTATTTCATTATTACCTGATTGAATCAATTAAATTAATAAATTACTTGAATGAAAAACTTAAAAATAATCAGAAGTGTTCTGTGTAAGATGAAGGTGGTAGGGTTAGTTAGAAGTATAACTATACAAAGTATAAAAATTAAATTTCAAACTGACAGTGGGCAAAAAGCGGGAAATCAAGACACGCCCATTCAATTGAAAGGTAGGTCCCCCACCGCGCTAGCGTCGATCGGAATCCAAATTTTCCCACCATTGAGTCGACTTACTGTTTAAGTATCTATAGTCTCTGATAAAAACCCTCGCATTGGATCACCTTATAAACTATAAACTAACTCTATCAGCTTGGACTTCCTCCCCCCCCCCCCCAAAAAAAATGACTTAAATTTTAATCATGATTTGTAATGATTTCAAAGTGTGCTATCATTACCAATTTACAGTGCAATGTTATGAAACAATATTTTACAAAGGGAAAAATAAAACAAGATGACATATATATCAGATTGATACAAAGTATACCAAATTTAAAGGGGATCTGGTCGTAAATTGAGTTATTTCCTGAATAGCTGAGAAAATGTCTGGCTTATAGGGTATGAGACTTAACACGGAAGGCTAGGGCCCCTCCCGAAACAAATTGCCCCCCCCTGACAAAGTAGTTTTTAGCGTAAAAAAAAGTAGTTTACTTTAAAAGTAGTTTACAAAGTAGTTTACTGGCTATGGTCCTGTGTTGTGTAGTTCTTAAATTCTGCAATATTTTTTATTACACATATAATTTACTACAATGTCTGAAGATTTGTTTATATGAAGCAATTTCTTAAATTAAAGTCTTTTTGACAGGGGAATTGAAGGAGAAGGGGAACTCACTCTCGAAAAATACGGTTCCAAACAAAACACTATCGAACACACATTTTTTTTTTGTCAATCTGTCATATATTTATTATTAACTGTTTATGTTATTATTATTTAAAAATTAATGAAATTTAGCAATTCTGACAGATAAAAACAGCTGTGAGCACACCTTCTAAAATAAAAACAAAATATATGGGGTCCCATTTCATTTACACAGGAACCCTATAGAGTGAGAAGACTTACCCTTCTCCTTTCACCCCCCCCCACCCTCCCTCAAAATGACTAAAAAAATGAATGAAATATATTTGACAGAAGTATCATTAATTACATTGAAAACAATTCAGTTGGATGAGTTTAAGAAAAAGACTTTATCTAAATACTTATGACTTTATCTTAAATACTTATTATTTACATATTTTATAACAAATATTCATATTTTGCCTTGAGGTACTTCGAGTTAATAAATACATAAATAAAATTTAGTCTTTTTAAATTCTGAATTCAGTTCTTAAAAAATCGGGTACGGGGTACCTCGGTACTTTTCCTCATACCATATGCTGCAAAACATTTGAGATCCAACAAAAACCGTAGCTATACTATCTGCATTAAAATGAAACTTAGAATTATTTATTGAAAAATGTTATTATTTATTCGAAATGTTATTATTTATTTGAAAATGTTATTATTTATTCAAAAAAGTTATTATTTATTCAAAAATGTATTTATTCAAAAATGTTATTATTTATTCAAAAATGTTATTATTTATTCAAAAATGTTATTATTTATTCGTAAAAAGGCACAATTGTTCTGAATTTCAACTCATTTGGTGTATCTTTTAATTTTTGATTTGATTGAACGTTTTCATTCGATAAAAATTGAACTAATACACATAAGGACATAAAACATGCCACATTTGTTGTTCTTATATTATATAAGATAGGTATCAAATAGAACCAAACGTTTTTTCGCGTTTTATGAAAATATTTAATTCTTTTTCTAGTCATTTACGACGTCATAAAAAATATTTTTTATATGGCACAGGACAAAAAAAGATCATTTTTATACCAAGTTTTTACTCTCTTGTACTGTGAGCTACGATGATAATAGAAAGACAAACACACATACAGCTTTGTGAATGACAATAAGCTATAACTATTCAGGAGAACTTTAACTGATAATGCAGTTGATATCTCGGTTTCGGAGTTTAGCACAGACATTACTTTTCCAATATACCTACAGTATAAATGAGGAAAAGTCAAAATACATTAAAGAAAAAAAAATCTGGCAGCCTGTAATATATTTTTATTCATTTTATTTATTACTAAAATTTTCAAGTCTGACAATTTTAATAATAAATAAAATAATAAAATAAATTGGGCTGCTAATAAATACAATTAATGAAAATATATTACAGGGCTTCCACAAAATCATAAATAAACAACCCTTAAAACATAAGAAATAAAAATGCTACAATTTTAATTCCTCTAAAAAAGGTATTATGAAGACCTTTACATAATAACTTTTACATTCAGCTTCTCTTTTAATTCATCACAAGCTCACCGTTGGGTGGAATTAAGTTGATTTCATTTCTGTATTTTAATTTAACGATGGATTTTAAAGGTGATACTTATCGGGATCTAATTTGGCGGGAACTCGGGGGGCTTGACTAATTTCAGTCACATTTTCATTGCGGTGGATAAGTCATAACTACAATAATAGTTTCCATAACTACGCTACAGGCTCCGCCTTTTAGCCGGGACTTTATTCCTTCTCCTTTTTTTACCAACCACAGATCCACCTAAGTCCGACCAACTGGTGGATTTTCAGTTAAATTAAAAGACAAGCTGATTACAAATGATGACAATAATAATAATTTGTAATCAATTATCAATTTGTAATTCAATTTTCAATTGTCTTTCGCCCTAAAAGTAAATTCATAGCTTTAGCCGACTTTTATGTAAGCATCAGGCACAAACAAGGTAGAAACTTTTGTATATATATATATATATATATATTATATATATAATATATATATATATATATATTGGAATCAAGAAGACAATCGGGAATCGATTCCCCTACTTACCCCTTCTGTCATCCAAATAACCTCATTAGCGTTACTTTCGCTAAAATATTTTTTT
>JACMZG010000002.1:32359031-32404031 GCA_018340805.1 Microvelia longipes | reverse complement strand
TATGGGAATGTATACTATTCATATTTAGAACATGTTTACTGTAATATCGTGTTATCTCCTTAAAACACAAAGCAAGTGTAAACATTTTCATTTAATTTGTTAAATAGTTTGTGATACCAGACTGTACTGACTTAATATTCAGACTTAATATTCAGACTTAATATTCAGACTGTACTGACTGTAATATTCAGAATTCTAAATAAACACAAGCACGTGTAAACATTTTTCTTTAAATTGTTAAATAGTTTTTGATGCCAGACTATACTGACTTAGTAATACTCAGAAGTCTATATAAACACAAGCACGTGTAAACATTTTTCTTTAAATTGTTGAATAGTTTGTGATGCCAGACTATACTGACTTAGTAATACTCAGAAGTCTATAAACCAAGCACGAGTAAACATTTTTCTTTAAATTGTTGAATAGTTTGTGATGCCAGACTATACTGACTTAGTAATACTCAGAAGTCTAAATAAACACAAACAAGTGTAAACATTTTTCTTTAAATTGTTGAATAGTTTGCGATGCCAGACTATACTGACTTAGTAATACTCAGAATTCTAAATAAACACAACAAGGTAAACATTTTTCTTTAAATTGTTAAATAGTTTGTGATGCAGACATACTGACTTAGGTAATACTCAGAAGTCTCTATAAACATAAGCATGTGTAAACATTTTTCTTTAAATTGTTGAATAGTTTGCGATGCCAGACTATACTGACTTAGTAATACTCAGAAGTCTCTATAAACACAAGCATGTGTAAACATTTTTCTTTAAATTGTTGAATAGTTTGTGATGCCAGACTACACTGACTTAGTAATACTCAGAATTCTAAATATACACAAGTATACTGCGTTGATACTTGCCAACAGCAAGTATCGACGGTAGCTGATTCTTCGATTGTAAACATTTTTCTTTAAATTGTTGAATAGTTTGTGATGCCAGACTATACTGACTTAGTAATACTCAGAATTCTGAATAAACACAAAGCAAGTGTAAACATTTTTCTTTAAATCGTTGAATAGTTTGTGATGTCAGACTATACTGACTTAGTAATACTCTGAATGAACAGGTAGCAAGAGTTAATTTCCTTTAATTTATTGACTTCTTGGTCGACTTAAGTGTAAAGTGAAGCTCAACCACACATTTCTTCCTAGCTTTTATGTACTGTTATAATTTCAAAATTAATAATTTTATACATTTATAATTTTGATAACAATACATATAAAATTATATAAATTAATAAACAACACAATTATAGTTTATTATACAATTAATAATCAATACAATAATGACTATAAATAATAATTATTGATTAAGAAATAATTAAATTTTAAATAAACTTTATTAATATACACTTAAAATACTTAACAACTGCTTAACCCTACAAACTGCTTTAATTATAGACTAAAAACTAAATATATGTAAGTACGGATAAAATTATTATTCATCCAAAAATAATAAGCACATTCAATTTAACAAGTAAATGACTAATATATGTATTTTAAATTTATTAAATCACATTCATTTTAAGTTTGACAAAATTATAAAAAATAACAGTTATAATTTAACTGTATAATTTAAAATTTATGAGGTGTTTTAAGAGCACAGTTACATATGTATGATATGTTTTAACAGAACAGTTCTATATCTACAAAAAGTTTTATAATCTTTATACAGTGTTTAACAGAATACTTTTATCAGGAGTTTAAAAGGTATATTTTACTCTTGGAAGAGTCAGAATTGTATTTATTTTGTACTGTTTTAATAGAAAGATCACAGTTTCAAAAATATTAAAGATAAAGCTGCATTAATTTCGTATATATATAATTGACAAGAATCTGATTAATTTTAAATAATAAGATTAAATCTTATTTTTATAATGAATAAAACAATATACAAAGCTTTATGATAGGTTGAATAAAAAAACATCTTAGATTACAAAACTAAGGATGCTATTCTAGAGCAGTACATAATCTTGAGTAAACGAATGATAAAATTCTAGAGCATAACTTAAGCTTGAATAAACTAAGGATGCTATTCTAGAGCACAAATTAAGCATGAGTAAACAAAAGATGCTATTCAAGAGCATAACATAAGCTTGAATAAACTAAGGAATGGTATTCTAGAGCAGTACTTAAGCTTGAATAAACTAAGGAATGATATTCTAGATATTAGTTTTACTAAAACTTGAGTATTGTTTTAGGATACCACCCAAGTCAAGTTAGTTACATAAGCTTATTAAATAAAACATTAATTGTATTGTCAATGCATTAATTAATGCATTAGTTTTTAACTTTTACCTATATTAACACTCTAAATTATGTAATGAAGAGTGTTAGTATATATTCAATTCAAACAGTAACACATGGCTTAAATAAAACTACTTTAAATATCACATGTTGACTTTTCTACTTAAAATAACTATGTCATAAAAATAACAAAATTGAATTCAACTTTTACTTAAACATGTAGGTTTGGTTTAAACAGTTGATAGATCACAGAAAACTGTTAGAGAAGGAATTCTATTGGTGCATTCTGACCAAACCATTGGAGGAATGGGCATAAACCAATAGAAATCATTCTCTAAGAGATTTTTGTAACCTTTCAGCAGCTATAACCAGAAAATACAACTATAGAATGTGCTAAAGTACTTTTAAATTAGTTTTTTTTTTTCATTTCTAAATTTTAATATAAAATTAGACAATGGCACAAACATTTTAAATATATATAAAAATTTTCAAAAGTATTTTGATTTTTAAATCAACTGTGATGAAAAACCTTAGAATAAAAAAAAAATAAAAATGTAATAATAAATGTAAAATAAAAATTGACATGAAATTAATTTTACAGATATATATATATATAATATATAATATATATATTATATATATATATAATATATATATATATATATATATAATATATATAATATATATATATATATATACATGTGGCTCTTCAATATCATTACAATTTACTTAATTGTAGAGTTTAAATCTTATATAATAATTATTTTTTGTGTATTTTCAAAGACAAAATTACACTTATATTATTTTAATTTGTCAACTAAACTAAAAAAATTCAACTATAAAATAAAATGGCAGTTAGGAAAATAAAATAAGAGGAACCAACTTGATAGCCGTATCAAAAATAGAATGTTGGAGTTGAATTGTAGAGAAATTACAGTTTATTATTAACAAAAAAAATCAGCTATCAAACTGGTAAACTAGCTGTCCAACAAAAATCACTATTATTCTAAATTTTATGGGATCACTTGTAAAATTAAAAAACTGAGGAAACAGCTATGTTAAATTAGTTTTTATTTAATTTGATATTTTTTAAATGAAGCACTGAAAATTTGCATCAACAGGTCATTAAGTCACCTATATTTGAAATACATAACTTTTTCTTGCAAGGTCTAGAGTCTATCCAATTTTTAAGGGACAAGTAGACTTCAAAAATTATATACAGCAATATATTAACAAGTGCAATCACACATTTTTAGAGCTAACAAATTATTATTTGTATAAAAAGTGGTTTCTTTGTTCAGTTAAATTCATATACCTTTATAGAAAATATTAATATTTTTCGAGATGGTGTTCCTCCTGAAACCCAAAACTTTCAAGGTGTAGTAAAACCACACCATATTCTTCAATCGTTTTATTTGTCATTTATTTCAATTTAGATAGACACCAATCTTGTTGCTCCATAACACTATTTTCCTGCAATGTCTATTTTATTTATTTATTTATTTTTGGTTTTTTTTAATTTAATTGGTTAATAATTTAAAATATGTCTTTCATGAAAAAGTGGAAACAGGGAAATGTGTTTTTACCAATTGGCCAACGAATGCAACAGGTCCCCAAGTCTTACCTCTCCTTAACCTGCTCCTTAAAAGTAAAAATGCTAAAGCTCTGAAAGCAATTGTGAAACCCATGATGGCACAAAACGATACAAAAAATGTTCCGTTTTCCATTCCCACATGTTTGAGGAGGTAGTCAGGATCTCTTATTTCACAAATAATGACATCTTCAGGGCAAAATAGTTTGTCTCTGCCTCCGCCATAGACTGCATTGACTAGCCCTTCTACTCCATGTCTCATGTAACTCAAATTCATAGCTACTCTAACCAGGAATGGTATGGTTATACTGGGTGAACCCATGCCGTAGACAGACAGAAGCATAAGAGGCACTGTTAGCGTTGGCCCAACAAATATACAGTACTAAAACAAAGCAAATATATTGTGAATTAAAATAGAAAAATAAAAGTTTAAAACTAAATCAATGACACTGGAAACCTCAAGCAAGAAAAACATTGCTGCATGGCATTGACCCCTCTGGTTGTTTTACGCTCAGACTGCTTTGCATTCACGTTATTGTTGTTCCTTATTAATTGTAGTTTTATTATTATTTGTTGATACAGGGTAATTTGCCATGTATTTAGCAAATTTGCTTCACAGACTTGTCAAGAAGCCAAATGAAATTGATCCCCCTCACCTCCCTCTTAACTTCCATCATCCAAACAACCTTATAAGCGTCATTTGTCATTTTCATTAAGAGAATTTGCTGCCAAGGGACTTTAGTATCTGCCAGCTACTTGAGGCCTTTGGTCTGCTCAGAAAAGTTCCTTGAGTATTGTTGTTTATTATAATTCTTTATTACTTCACACTTTGCTGTGTATTTAGCAAATTTGCAATCCTCTTCTGTCATCCAACAACCTCATAAGCCAAGCTGATAGAATTTATAAGGTGATTAAATGGAAGGGATTTTATGAATGAAATCATTTTTTTGACATGTTAGGTTATAGTCCGGAATTGACGTCATTGCAGAAATAAATAGTAAATTTTCAATGTTGACCACCTATACCGATTCTGATAAATGACATCATGCGTCATTCATAAAAAACTCAGGTTATAACCACCGAATGTGTTTGGTTTGTTCACATCGAATTTAATTTCCCTTTAAATTTTTAACATCTTGCTTATAAGCATCATTTTCTGATAAGGCTAAAGTAAGGGCCAGTGATGAGTTACATCTAGTATCTTAAATCAGACACCGCACTGTATTAATAATAATTTGAATTTAAACAGATTATTGATCTTGTTTTAGACTCACGAAGATGAGTTTCCTGATAAATTCAATATTAGAAGCTAGAATTTTTTCTCCTAACAGAAAGAAAATTTCAATGAAAACCCATCCCTTCTTACAACATGCATTGGTATTATTAAAACTTTCTTTTTTATGATAGACTTTCTAATCATTGATAATATCTTGTGTCATAATATCAGAAAACTTTTTGCTTTGGTTTCGAATATTACTCGTGTAAATAATAAATGTCATTCAAACATTACTGATAATTGAGTGACTCTTATCTGCCTCAAAATGACTGTTTAAACTACTGTTTGAGTGACACTTATTTGTCTCAAAATAGCTGTATTCAATGGATTTTATACATGACACCCTTATGTAATTTTAGCATTTGACACTAAAATTTTGTCTCATCTACATGGAAGATCTCTGAGCTTTAATTGGTTCTTGCCAATCATTCATGGTAGGTACACACTGCTACCAACTATGCCAAAATTAATTGTCCTAATTGGGGTGATGTCATAGAGCAAAGGGGTACAGCTTCAGCAATTTATTCGTTCTGTAGCAATGCTGATCCCTCAAGGTAGTGGAAAAAATAGTAAGCTTGCTGTTTACAATCAGTAAGACTCTTGTATTTCTCTTGAAATTGTTGTACTCGAGTAAACCATTTTTATTTCATTGTTAGACATTTGATAAGACAATTTGTTTTTTTTAACTTCTTGTGTACATTTTTTATTGAACATTGAACATTTTTGTTTGAAATAATTTCTTTTGAATTCCTTTTAATTTTGCTTATTAAAGTCATAAACATGCTTTTACAATTCGTGTTTCGTAAATCCATACAATACATGTATAAATACTGCAGATCCCAGAGTTTCTTAACTCTGCAGAGAGCTATTTTTTCTTTAGCACATTTTTTATTACTAAAACATAAATTATGGCACTCCATGGCATTTTGGGATTACATTTAAGAGTAAACATATCTTGGGAAATCCTACAAAAACTTGACCATTTAAAGTGGCTAAGTTCAGAACTAGGGAACTTTAGTCTTTGAAAAGGTTTTCCTACCATTTTTTTTTTATTTTAATATGGCATCAGATGCCAAAAATTACAAGACATCAAAAGTTACTATAACCTGTAACTGTATTTTAAAACTAAAACATTTTTTAAGCTTTTTTTGCCCCAGTTAACATTAGAGTATCACCATTGTAAATAACATTTACAAAAATAACATTTAAAATTTGTCTAATGAGATACAAAATAATGGGAGAACAAAATAGAAAAATCCATAGCCAGTACTCCAATTAAATACTTACTATAATGTTCAAACGAGCTGATATTGCTAATGCAAGGGACTCCGAAGCGAATCCAACAAGGTAGCAAATAACTGCAAATTGGAACATCCTAGAGAGCTCTAATGGTTGACCAGTCACAGTGTAGGCTATTGATAAATAACACATTCCCAGAACTATCTGAAAAATAAATTCATCATAGATAAGTCTTTTGAAGCTGAAACCAATAGAACCAATTTTTAAAGTGGTGAGGGGATGTATGTGGTGGGGGGGGGCTTGGATTGGATTCGATTATCAAAAGCTAAAAATCAGAGCTGCAGAGGACCAGTGCTGACAACTTATGAACTATCCAAAACTAACCAATTATATTTATCAATTTAAGACAGATAACCAATACATGTTTAGAAAATGATTTGTGAGAGGAAATTAACTCATAAGTGATTTTCACAAAGTTGTATGAGTGTGTCTGTTATCATCGTAGCTCCCAATGAAATTATGTTAAAGAGTTGAAACTTTGTACAAAAACCATTTTATAGGTGTAGTTGTACTATCCAGAAAATTTCATAAATTTTCATAAAATAAAATTTCATAAAATTTTTTCATGATTTCATAAACCCGAAATAATACTCAAATAATTTTGAAGAATCATAACACAGACAAATGTTTCAATTTCAGATTTGGCATGCATGTAGCCATGTATAAGACTAGCATATGTGCATAATTTTCATGTCATTATCAGCATTAGTTCAATTTTTATCAAATGACTTGTGTACGTTTTTTAAAAAGATGTAAAAAAATCAGAAAACAATCCAATTGAATTTAATTTTGGTACAAGAGTATACCTTTACATAATAAAAAAGCGCACCAAGTTTCGTTACATATCCATGATTTTTGTTGGATCATAAAAGTTAAGGAGCATCTTGCCCGGATGGGTGAACGCTGGGAATGAAACGGACGTATATTTAATCTGAGAACGAGCGAAGTGAGTCCGAAGATGTGTTACAGAATAATTTTAACAAATTGTACATTTTGAGGACAAGCAAAGTGAGTTGGAAGATGTGTTACAAGTTTAATTTTAACAAATTGTATATTCTGAAGATGAGCAAAGCAAGTCCAAAGTTCTGAGGTACCCCATACCCGATTCTTGATTTTCAAGCCAAATATCAGCTGATCATGCACGTCTGGTTATTTTTACGAGTTTCCCTTTATGGTTTATACAGGGGTTTCATATAAAGTGTCCCCAAAGAAGGAGGTGATAGTAATTCCTCAAAGGGAACAAAAAATGTCCTATAATATAAACCCGACCTCCTACCATTTTCCCACAAGGTAAAATTTAATATTTGCATGAAACATGATTTTTTGAAAAATATTGAATTTTATGGAATTTTTATAGTTGGGCATTAGAGGAAGTAAGAGATGAGCAAAAGTTTTGCCAAGAACGGAAAAACTTCACTTATGATTGCCCTTTAAGAGAATCTGAATATTTTTACACATTCAATTGTCAAAAATGTAAGCTATTGTTGCTAGAAGTTGCAAAAACTGATAATTTTTGTCGTATAAAAGTGAAAATAATGAGTTATTTTAACAAAATATTTGTTTTCAAAAGTAAACTAATAATATGATTTTTAGACTCCAGAAGGAAAATAAACATATTTTATTCTTACACATTTTTCTCTAAAACCACTATTTTCTCCTGTTTTAGAGATTTTTAATTATTTTAGGTACCATGTTATTAACATTGTAAAGATATGCAAAAATGCCAAAAAAACATTTTTTTCTTAAGTTAGAAAAACAAGTTTTTCTAACTTCTAGGAAGAATGGCTTAAAATTTTGACTATTGAATGTATGATGAAGTTTGGGTTTTCTTAAGGGGCAATCATAAGAGAAGTTTTCTCCGTTCTTGGCTAAACTTTTGCTTATCTCTTACTTCCTCTAACCCCTTACCATAAAAATTCCATAAAATTCAATTTTTTCAAAAAAATCATTTTTCATGCAAATTTTTGGGCAGTAGTTCCAAATATTTGACATAGCTAGTAGTTTGTCCTTTATGAAATTTACTCAGCTTTCTAATGAGACTAATTTCGCCTTTCTAGCTTGAACAGTTTAAACGCTATCAACAACTTTATGATGTGAGGTCAAATATTTTTTTTAAATATTAAATTTGACCTTATGGTATAAATAGTTGGAGATCGGGGTTTATATTATAGGACATTTTTTGTTCCCTTTGAGGAGTACTATCACCTCCTTCTTTGGTGGACACTTTATATGAAACACCCTGTATATTACTTAAATCTTCACCCATAACTGAGAGGAATGAAACACAGGTTATACAAAGGTTCATATTAAGAGAGTCGCTATAATATTATTTAATTTCTATGAATAAAATTTTCATGAGTTTAATAACTAGAGACTGAACTTACATGTAATGGTATTTTGGCTATAGTCATAGCTATGAAATAGGCTGTTAAATTATACCATCGATTAAAATGCTCTCTCTTTATTATTAATACTTCCAAAGGAACTATAAAAAAAGAAAAAATAATAAATTATTGGCATTATAAAAAAAATATATTATTTTTTTAATTAGGTAAAATTTATATTGCCCTGAAAACTAAAAATTAGTGTTAATAGGTTTGTTCAGCACATAAACCAAATAACAACAACAGACAAGATTCTTCCCTTTATTAAAGATAGAAGGCATTAATAAAACAACAACAAATAGCTCAAATTCCACGTAATAATTTCACAATTTGAACAAAAGTATGGTGAGCAAACTATCACTGATAGTTTATTATGAGCGCAAAACATTAAAAAAATGCCAGAAAATAATCACACCCACGCCAAAACTCCTTCCTCTGCTTCCTCCTCTTACTTGCTACCCAAATACTCAGTCTGTAAACAGCTCTGATGATGACGTAAGTCAAACGGTTAGTTATAAATGTTTTTATACTATTGTGGTAGACAGTATATTAATTATTTTTAATCCTAGTGTTTTTTTAATTAAATATTATGGTGAGTCTATACTACAAGATCTCTGTCAAAACAACTAATGATTTAAAAAATACCACTAATATTTTGTTTTACTAACTATAAATTGAGTTATAAAATTATTTAATTTAGTTAAAATATATTAATAAATTATTTAATTTTGATAACCAGAACTTAATTTTACTCTTTTAAGAGGAGTAAAATGTGCAGTTTAGAGTAAGATTTCTTAGAGTCTTATTGCCCGAGATTTGTTAAAAATATATTGTAGTGCAATTTACAGCACTACACTGAAAGAAAAGAGTAAAACAAAATATTTTATTGGAATGTGCTTTCAACCTAGCATGAGGCCATCATTAGTGCCTGTACAAACAAGTCAAAAAGCTCATCACTCAAATAAAAAAAAATAAAGTAACATAAATACAAAACTAAATAAGAAAGATAGCAACAAAATAAATAAATAAATAATAAAGGAACAAAAAATATAGGGAAATAATTCGAATAATTAATTAAATAAACAACAAATAAATAATTAAATAAACAATAAAAAATACTTTAGAATAAAGATGAAATTAATAAACATGACACAAATAATATTAATATCACAATTTTATTTGTCTCATGCAAAGATTGTCTCATGGTTTATTAATTTCATCTTTATTCTAAGGTATTTTTTATTGTTTATTTAATTATTTATTTGTATTATTTCCCTATGTTTTTGTTATTTATTATTTATTTATTTATTTTGTAGCTATCTTTCTTATTTAGTTTTGTATTTATGTTACTTTATTTTTTATTTGCCTGATAAGTTTTTTTTTATTTGTTTGTACAAGCACTGATGATGGCCTCATGTTAGGTTGAAAGCGCTATGCCAATAAAATATTTTTGTGGAGAAACTCTTTTCTTTCACCCATTATGAACTCCACTGGTGCCCAATTTCATCTAGTTTAAAGCAGTTTGAAGTAGAATTGAGGACGTGCCTGAACATGGTTCTTACCCTAGGTTACTCTAGTGTATACTGGAGTAATGTGCCAAACAAGCCTTATATATTTTAGCATTTGAGCACTAATGGTAGATAGCTGTCATTTAGTTTGAGCTGGTAATAAGTAAACTATATCTTATTCTTAATCCTATTAAGGATTTTCTTATTTAATATATTCACCCACAAAATATAAATTTAAATAAATAAATAACAATTTTAATTTAAATAAAAAATCTTACACCAGACAAGAGTGGGTAGAAGTGGAATGTACATAAAATCAATGACTGTTATAAAGCAGAACCCAAAGTTAAATATTGTTTTAGATCCATCATTTCCCATCTTGTAGTAAAGCATTCCTATTATAACTCCCACTAGTAGTTGAAGACAAACCTTAAATAGTATTGATTCCTGCAATCATGAAAAACTAAAATTAGTATAAAACACAAAATTTTTTACGCTTTTAACCCATAGGGTCATTTAGCGTTTTACCTCACTCAAATCTCACTCAACATTAACCCCTGAGTTTGTACACATCCAATCATCTAGGAAGTACCCCCTCCGTACATGGTAGCTCATGTAACCGGTTCACAGTGTGTCTAGTTCATCCAGCCCAACCAGACTCTATCCAAACTCACTGCTCTGGCTAGTATCTGCGACTAGTTCACCGTGTGCCTAGTTCATCTAGACCAGCTAGACTCTGGCTAGGCTCACCGCTCTGGCTAGCACCGACTACTAGTTCACTGTGTGCTTGTTTATCTAGTCTTACTAGCTCCTCTAATCACATTAGTCTCACTTGACCTCGTCCTTCCAGTCTCACCAATCTCATCAGTTCCACTAGGATCACCAGACTCTAGCTAGGCTCACCGCTCTGGCCAGTCTAGCGCCACCCGACAAAGAACTCTAGCACCCAGATGTCAGCGTGTACAAACTCATTCTATAGCCCTGACCTGAAAGTCAAAGCTCCGCAGTGCCATTAGGAGACGTCTGTCTTCAAGAACCGAGGACTTTGTTCCTAGTCACTTACGTTACTCGTGTCACCGCCATCACTTTCACTGACTAAGTTTTCGGACATACAAAGGCTCAGTATATCTTTCCGACCTTCATCTCCCCCAGCTCGCAGAACATTAACTTTTCGTGAGCTGGAGACAACGGAAACATGGATCCAGACTTGTCTCAGATGAAACTAGATCCAACCCCGCATTTGCGTATTAGTAGCCAAGGAAGCCACGTAAAACCTTGGCTGGGTTGGCCGGCCTTGAATTCAAGACCTCCCAAGTGTAAGGTACAAGGGATAACCTCATATTGAGGTCATCCCCCAGCTGGATTTGAACCCTCGACCTCCAGGTCGAAAGGCGCAGCGCTCTACCACTGAGCTACCGGACTCGGTTAATAGTAATTTATTTTCCAAAATGTAACTGTTTTTTCCCTGGCACTTCAAGCAAAAATATTCTGCTGCAAGCTAAAAATTATTTTTAAAACGGGGGTTATAGGTTAGATGAATTATATATGGTTTAAATGGTTATAGGTTCAACTTCATATATTCTTGATCAGAGAGCCTCCCCCCCCCCTTCCATTAAAAAACCAACTCTTCCCTTTCATGAAAACAACCTTATAAGCTTATTTTTTTTGCAATTTGTTAAAAATAATTGAAAGTTTTTAAATTAGTATTAAAATTTGAATGCACAACTTAAAATATCATTCAAGTAAAATAAAAATTTTATTTTATTGTGCTGCTGTCACAAAATATACCAATCCATAATATATGATGGATAGGTACGAAGTGGGATGAAACATATCACCCTTATATTGAAATAATACTATCATAGAAGGAGCATAGGACTGTAAAGACATTGGAATATATAATTAAAGATGGATAAACTTTCGGACACTTCATAGGCTGAAGGTTTAAAAAAATTCGCTTTATTTCATAAAAGATCTATTTTTGTGTTCTAATGAAATCCCCATCTGCCAATTTTTTATGTGGGAAGCTGCAAATAATTTTTTTTCATTAAAAAAAATGTTAACTAATACAAGTATTTAGTTCTTACTATTAATTAGTCATAACTAATAAAATAATAAAAAATTATAAGCAAAGACTTGTTTATAATTTTCATGTATAATATGTTAAATTTTATTTTAACATTATTAATATAAAAATATGTTAAAAGTAGTCCTTGTCAACTAAAAGTAGATCCTTGTACTTAGTTAACCTGCTTTCATTCTGAAGTCATTTTTGTCCTATTTTAATTGAATATTTAAGTGTTTTTTTTTTTTAATTTAATTTGTATAAAATTTCTTATTGATTTGTCATATTAAAATTGGTTTTGTCATATTACATGTATGACACCTATTAAAAATATTTTGTTCTTAGGGTTATACCCCATAGAGTAATATAGTAAAACTCTTAAAGCCACCAGAAAGCCAACTTTTATGTTATCTGTGGACTTTCATGTTAAAGATGTTGAGGCCTGAAGCCACCTGAGGCCTGTTAAATTCGCCCTTGAGTTTCAACTCTACCAATTCTATCATGAGATTTTTTATTTCTTATTACTATCTTTATTTAATTCTTATACTATCTTTAATAAGAAATGAAAAAAATCACGATAAAATGGGTAGAGTTGAAACTTAATGGCAAATTTAACAGTGTTGGCTCCAGGCAATGACAACTTTACTTTAATTGTCGATTCTACTGATAAGAACAAAGGGCAGGTAAGTCGGTTTTCTTGTGGCTTTATGTAGGAGAATAACCCTAACATTAAATTATTTTTTATCAGGTGTCATACAAGTCCATCAATAAAACAAGAGACCTTTGGCATCTTTGCCGCTCTGCAGCCTCGGGGCTTCATGGCTTGGTCGCTACTCGAGGTCAGTACTAGTACTGTACCGTATCTCCATGTGGCTGCAAATTGGCCTTATAGTTATTGTACTGATGGAGGTTATATTTTATCAGTTCGTCATTACTGCAATTTTGTCACAAAGTTGCTGTATAAAAAGTTGCTGTCATATAAAAAGTTTGCTGTCATATAAAAGTTCTGTCATATAAAAGTTGCTGTCATATAAAAAGTTGCATCATATTTACTGCAATTTTCAAATGTATTAGTCAAAACATGATTTGTTTACATTATGTCAATCAATGAAATAATGTTTTGTTTGACGTATATCTCAATCAATAATAAAATGAAATTTTGTATTTTTTTAAACATACATTGTAGTATATGTTTAAAAAATTTCAACCCAATCTAAACACTATATGTTTCAATTTTGTGGGTTAACGACGTCACACATATTTCATAAACAATTTGGTTTATAATAGGGGACATTAACAAGGTTAATATTTGTACAAAGTTACATTTCAATCCGAGAAAGTGATCAAAGGTTATAGTGTCCCATAGTAGGAACAAAAATCTAGTACAATATAAATATATATATATATATATATATATATATATATATATATATTATATATATATATATATATATATATTATATATTCTTGATTAGGGAGTCCCCCTTTTCAAAAACATCTACCTCTCCCAATTCCTATCTATGACCCCAATCTCATTTTTTCAATGAAAATTCACTCAAATTTAATAAAAAAATTTAAAAAAACACTTAATTATTTAATTAAAATTAAGAAAGGATGCAGGTTAACTGAGTACAAGGATTTACTTTTAATAAAAAAGGACTACTTTTAACATATTTTTATATAACTAACGTTAAAATAAAATTTAACATACAAAAATTATGAACAATATTTGTATTAGTACTTAATGACCAGTTGATCATTAAATAAAAAGTTAACTTAATATTTTAACCACCAGAAGTTTTGCCAACTTAGTTAAAATAAAATAGTGCATTGTTAGGTGGGAGCCTATTAACTTATTATTTCAAGACTGGCTTTCAGGTAGACAGCAAGGAACTTATATTAAGGGAAAGGAACTTTTCTCAATGTAAAAAAGTGTTGCCAACCCCCACCCACACTACCCCTTTGGGCACTCATAGCACTACTTAATCCTTCCTAAAAATTCGTCAGGTTATAATCATGTCAAGCCAAATTTGAGTTAGTTTATTGTGTTTAGGGTGTTGGCCAATTTTATGTATCTAATGTTATTCTTACCTTGTTTGAGATTCTTAAGTTATGAATCACAAGAAAAGAAAAAAATAAAAGGATTAAAGTATGTTGGTGTACAAGTCATATTTTATGGATTTCACTTAAGGTCTAACACACTTAAGTGTGTTAGACCTTAAGAGTGAAAAACAAACTTTATAGGCTTCTCCAATACTTTTCTATTGTTGTCCCATGCTCTTCTATTTTCTAAAAAACAGAGGCAACACTTTGCTCTTCTAGTGGTTGTCTTCTAATGCTCTCTCTATATATAGTGTTATTCTATGAAATTAACCATATACACAATCTTGCTCCTTGAGCTTTTAGATTCTCACCACAAAGTTAAAATTCTGGTGAACATCTTACAGTGAAACAGCTTCATTTTATAAAATCTTGTAATTTATACTGTCTCTCTCGCTCTCAAATATTTACTTACCCTATCTCTCCATTGTTGATAAAACATCCTTTTTAATAATATTCCTAACTGATTGTGTGTCTTGCAGCCATAATCCGGCAGGTATTTCAATTTGTTTATTTCCACTTCACCTGTAAAAATAATTTGAATTTCTGGTAAATCTTCGTAACGGTGCACCCTGTTATCAATACTATATATCGATATATTTTTTAGTTACGCGACACGTAAACGAGAACTGAGCACTTAAAAGATAAGCAGCGTCGTTAAATTATTAATTATAATTAAAACATTAAAAAACCATACAACAAATAAATGAAAACATTAACAACAAAATATAATAAAAACCCTGAAAATAACAAACACAAAAATACATAAAAATACGCGTAACATAAAATTAGATGTGGTGTATCATCGATTATTCTAATGAAAACATAGTTAAAACATCATAAAAACATAAAAAAAATATGAAAATAGTTATAAACCATTTTACAACAAATAAAAAAAACACAAACAACAAAAAAACATTTAAAAAAATATGTTCATAAACGTAAAAAAAAGGCATATATCGATTATTCCTACGTCACATATCTAAACTAAAAATATATCGATATATAGTATTGATAACAGGGTGCACCGTATACCGAAGTTCAGCCGAATTTCTTTATTCTAGATGTTACACAATTGTTTAATTTATTCGTTCTACTAAATTAAATTTATTAGGTAATCAGATTTGATGCAAATCTGCACTCTAAAAAATTGTTTAAAATTACTTAAATTAATGATAGTGGATTTTGTGACACTAATGAAATGTGAAATAAAATTAGATTATTATACATATCACTGTATTTCGCCTCTTAAAACAAGGTATGTTAAATAATTAAAATTAAAAAATCGAGTAGGGGGTAACGTTTCAACTCATAGGATTAGCTATGCTCATCCTCCCTGCTTCAGACTCGCTTTGGTCGTCCTAAATAAATACATCCTTGTCACATAATAATATATCAGTTTCCTAGGCACTGACCACACTCGATACTGCTTAACTTTTATGAACCAACAAAAATCATAGATATTCTTGTCATATTTAAAAGAAATTTACTGCATAAAGAGATACTCTTGCACCAAATTTCAACTCAATTGTATTGTATTATTGTTCAATTTTTTACAATTTTTTTAATAAATGTATATAAATCATACAAAAAAAAACCTTTGGCCTTTTTGCTGCTTCGAACCTACCTGCGGCCCCTGCCCCTTCCTGTGGCTACATGATTGCTGCACTTTATCATTTTGTCATATTACTGCTTTATATAGAGGCATACTGCCACGATATAAACAAATTTTCAAATATAATAGTAAACAAAACGTGATTTGTTTGGAATATGCCAGTCAATGACAAAATGTTTTGTTTGACATTTATATGTTAATCGACAAACTACTTCTTTGACCTCATAAAATACATTATTTTATCAAAGTAACAAAAAATAGCACTAGTAAATAGGGACAGGTGATAGACCACTTAGCACGTTAGTGGGCCCTTTTGGCTAACTCCCTTAGATAAAAGAAAATATTTTCTTGTCTTACCCACAAGAAGAATCGGGACTATTCTGTAAACAAAACGTGATTCGTTTGCAATATGCCAGTCAATGACAAAATGTTTTGTTTGACATTTATATGTTAATCGACAAAACTACCTTCTTTGACCTCATAAAATACATTATTTTATCAAAGTAACAAAAAATAGCACTAGTAAATAGGGACAGGTATAGACCATTTAGCACGTTAGTGGGCCCTTTTGGCTAACTCCTTAGATAAAGAAAATATTTTCGTGTCTTACCCACAGAAGAATCGGGACTATTCTGTAAATTTCCTTAGCTTTAAATAGAATCAGCACATGCTTTACTGCAACACTAAGTTTCCCTGCTTTTTAAAACCACAAGGCAGAAAAATATACCTAGTTTATTTACAAGTTACTATTGCAGGTCCTAAATTTGGCCTGTACCAAGTTCTATTCAGGATTAGGGATTCTTTACAAGGACATGATATCTTACAGACCCGTAACCACCAGCTTAAGGTCCTTTTCAGAGGACTGCACTTGTTAGGATTTCCCACCCTCACATAAAAATCCTACAGGACCCCACTGGGACTGAACCAGGCTAACTGTTACATCACCAGGCACCCTTGGAGTAATGAATAAAACTTAAAAGAGTTAATTCAACTATTAACTAACCCATGGATATTTATCTAATAACATGCATCGTCAGAAACATAGCCATGGTGATCTTTTTTTTAATAAATAGAATAAAATGGCTTATAGTTTCAAATCAACAATAAAAACTAAAAAAAGTATTTTTAAGATTTGTGTTTGAAAGCCTGAAGATGGCCACAGAATTGGTTGAAATATATAGCTACCATTAATGTTAGCTACCATTGATACACTGTTTTTATTGTAGGTTTAGAACTATAAGCCATTTTATTATATTTATTAAAAATGTGGAAGTTCTATAAGATTAGTTGAAACCAAAGAGATTTTGCTGAGTGATGATCTTTGCAGAGTTACAGACCTGAGTCTAAGAACGTGGGAAAACAATTCCTGATAAGATGTACTATTAAATATTGTTAAAGTAAATGCTATACTTACTGTTGTAAACATTATTGTTAAGTATTGGCCTGTTTTCAACAAGTTTTCCATTTTCTGTGGCTTGAACCATTTTCTCCACGTGATTGCCATATTCACCACAACAAACATCTATCACTGTAACAATATTATATTGCTGTAAGTAAACAAAAATAAAGTAGTTAAGCTACAGGAAGGTGGTATTTACAAAAAGTTTTTATCAACTTTATGTAAAGACTGGTGCCATTTAATGAATGTACTTAACAAATGTGATCATACTTGGAAGCCTGATTTTGTATTAGTATAGTTCTTTATAAGTATAGTTCTTTATAAGCATATTAGCTCTATAGTTTATATATTCAAGCTTTTGAGGAGGAATAGGTCCTAGGAATAGGTCCTCCTCAAAAGCTTGAATATTTAAAATAGAGGTCCCTATAAAGTTTTTTGTGCTCTATATTTTATCAATATATCATATAATTTGTTAATTTAACATCAAACAACAAATTCTGTCTTTTCCACAAGTATATGTATATTATATAGCAGAGCCAGCTTTCGGCTTGCACCATTAACTGTGTTACTTTAAATTTTATGGGGTAAAACATAATAATTTTGATTGGATGTAAACAAACTTTTTCATCAAATTTTTAAATATCGCAACGAAAAATAAATATGTTTACCAATAGCATACAAACTTAAAATTCATTTTAAGTTTTGATATCTGAAAATGTTTCTAATATCAAAAAGCAGTAAGTAATTGAAATGTATAGGCCATAAAAGTTTTAAAATGTAATAGTCAATAATAAATATCACTGACAACCACATCCCTCCACTTAACATTAAAAAAAAAAATAATGCCCGTTTTAGGCCTTTCGGCCATCTGGGTATTCACCCTGCGGAACCACCTCAGGTGGGTTGCATCTACTACACTCTAAGAGTTAATTAAAGTTGGCGAAATCTTTTTAATACTAATACTATATTCATAAAAATCTTAGAGCATAGCCCGGGCTGCGAACCCGGACCTCCGGTGCCGAAATCAAACGCCTTTACGATCACGGCCACAGAGGCAGACCCACTTAACATTATTCATTGCAAATAAATTGACAGAGCCAGCTTTCGCCAAATAGGCATCAACAGTGCTAGCAAGGTGTAGGAGGAAGAATTTAGTCCAGTGACTGGTAGTGGACTAATAGTTAATATTTTCATAATGGTGACAAATATGAATATGATTTTTTTTAACGATTGATCACCTATAGATGTACATTTATGTTAAATTTCAACTCAAATTTAAAATATTTTTTTTTTAATTTTCAATTACTAAGCAAATTAGGATATGTTAGTCTGAAAAACAGCATCTTGCGGACAACACAACTAGACCAAAAATCTCATTTTCGTGGAAAAGTTTCAACGATCTAGCACAAACACAGTGGGAGTTATGTGTGAGACAGACAGACAGCATGATGATGAAAACCACCTGTTAGTGGATAAATATGGTGAAACCTCGTTTTTTTATTTTTAGAGTGAACACAATACTTTTCCTTATACCTATGGTAGTAGGCAAGGAAAAGTAAAATCATCCCGTAAGTAATGACAGACAAAGATATATATAGATATAAACTAGAGGGGGCATAGCCCATCTAAATACATTGAAAAGCCTGAAACATCTTTTTGGGGCTCTCAGGGGCTCTGTGTAACCTTGTTTAAACCTCCTCTAAGAGTGAGTTAAAGTTGTAATAAATCAATTGTTTTCGTTTGTGTTTTGATTTGTATTTATAACATTTTACTATATAAGTTATTATAATTTTGTACTGATTATTTGATTACATTTATAAGCGAAGGTGGTCAGGTTACTTTTTCCATGTTTCAAAATGTAACATATAGGGCCCCTCTAGTAATAATATCTCTATGATGACAGACATGTTTGAAAAACAAGAAATATTTGATTAAGTAAAAAGGACTGACTCATTTTTAAATATTTAAAAAATCCATAATTTTATATTATAGATAAAATATATAATATAGCATAGCGAATCAAATGTGGTGAGGAAAAGTTCCGAGATACCCCATACCCAAATATTTTATTATGTAATTTAAGTATCAATACATTTAATAAATAATTACTGTAACAATATATCATTAAGATAATAACGGATCATATCACCTATAAAATAAATTACACCATGAAAGTATTATTTGAACAATAAAGTATAAAGTGCATAAAAAAAACAAGTATCTCATCTTTTGAAAGCTACATATGTCAAAAGATTAAATTTAATCATGCTTACATCCTGAACAATTCATTTTATTTCATAAAACCGCCAGTAAAATGTTCTACGTTTTTCCTAAAAATATAAATTTTTGATTATAATTTTTGGAAAACAATTATATATTAAGTATTTGAAAAGAAATTTCCATAAAATTTGCTGCTTAAGAAAATGACAAGTCATTTTTCCTAATTGTGCGCATAGAATTTTATTAAAAGTTAATACAATGTCAGTTTAATTTGACCTTGAAATTTAAACCTGTTTAATTCAATTTTTTATTTTATATTATAATTGAGTTTTAAACTCCTTTTTTAATTTGAAACTCAATCGATGTTAAAGCAGTAAAGAAACATCAAAAACGTTTTTATTTACATTGCATAATAATTATGATCAATGATGTCTGAATACAGAACATCTAATTTAAGTAGAATGTTTTTAAAGAAATAAATTCAATGATTAATAACATACATAAAGGTGGCATGTGATTCCTTAATAATAACATACTGAAGGATATGTTATTCCTTAAAAATAATATATACTGAAGGATACGTTATTCTTAATAATAATACTGAAGGATATGTTATTCTGACGGAATATACCGTACGTTCCTTAATAATAACATACTGAAGGGTATATTATTCCTTAATGTAAACATACTGAAGTATATGTTATTCCTTAATTATAACATACTGAAGTATATTTTATTATAACATACTGAAGGATATTCCTTAATTATAACATACTGAAGTATATTTATTCCTTAATAATAACATACTGAAGGATATGTTATTCCTTAATTATAACATACTGAAGATGTGTTACTTAAAGTGTATAAAAAAATTTTAGTACATTAAAGTGTATTTATTATGGTATATTTATTTTATTATGTTGGTAATGATTTAAATCAGCTGATTTTCAGAAGATTATAGTAGGTTGTATAATGAAGGGTACAAAAGTTAGTTGGTCACATGTTCATTGTCTATTTAATAGAGTTACAACTTGATGATATAAAATATTATAGTCACAACCAGCTATTGAAAACTAGTCAACTATTCGTTGATAAAATTTAATATGCAACATTGATCAAAACATTTCCACTCACGGTTTATTTTCTTTGACTATACCTAGGGAAACAAAAGTTAAGTAAGTTACAACTAAGTTAACTACTTTATCTCACTCAACCAAACGTCCTTGTAAGCAACTTCAGTTTTCTCTTGCAGAGACAAGACCTCGTGTAGGTAAACATACTCTGATCCCTTGTTACAAAAATAATATGTGCTGCTTCCTTTATTTTAAATATATTATCTTTTAGAAAATAAAATTTAAAGATGAAATTGTCTTATAATTAAAGACTTGGCTATATAATAATACAGTTTTTTCATAATGAAAAGACCTGGATTAGTAAATATTTTTATGAAGAAGGATTTTTTCCTTAAAACATCGTGTAAATAATGTGCTCTTAAATCTGATAAAACACTGCATTCTAGTAAAAAGTGGTTCATTGAATCATCATATGAATTACAAAGTTTACAATAAGCATCTAAATCAAATCTATAATTTTTACTGATAATATATAAAGTAGTTATTTGTGGATTACCGATCCTAATTTGACTTATTGTTCTAGTGATATTTACACCAACTCTAAATTTCAGATAAGATTCTTCGCTATTTGGAAAGGTAAAAATTACTTTATATAAAGGAGAATAAGAGGATGTTTCGTAAATATACTACTATATATAAATATAGAACTCGGTACCAAATATTAATTCTATAGATAGAGATAAGGAAAATTAAAGCTAATTAATGTTTCATTAAGATTTAATTATTTAGAATGTTTCAGGGGACGGGATTTTTTATCACAAGACAAAAAACTTTATAGGGACTTCTATTTTAAATCATTAAAGCTTTTGAGGAGGAATAGGTCCAAAATAATATAAAAAAAAATAATTTTGCCGAGCTTTCAATATAATTTAATCTTTTTCAAGGCATAACATAATAAATACAGTTATTTGTCTGTTACTCTAGTTGTTGTCCAAACATCTAATTGTTAGCAACCATGTAACTGTTTTTTTGGTTATTATTTATTATGTTAAGCCTTGAAAAAGATTAAATTATATCAAAAGCTCAGAAATTTTTTTATATTATTTTGGACATATTCCTCCTCAAGATCTTTAGTAATATTTTTCACACACACTTTACTTCTCCTATGGATCAACGATATAATTCAGGAAAATTAATAAATAAATAAATATGTAATGATACACACTGAAATCGATAGGAGTATAATGTTTGGGGCATGTCAAGCCGAAATTTTCAAGAAACTGAACTATGTCCTTTCCGTTGCCTTGATAAGCACACTGGCCCTCTGCCACTATGTAGACGTGATCAAATAGACTGAATATTTTGGCACTGGGGGTATGAACGGAGCAAATAACAGTGCGACCACCACATGCCACGTCTTTCAGCAGGGATATACACTGCATACTTGATGAGTCATCTAACCCTCTGTAACAAACAAGTAATAATTAATTTAATTAGGGTTAAATTAAAATTTGATAGGAAATTTAATACCTGGAAATGTTAGAGAACAACTAGACCAGAAGGGTAAAGTTAGTAGTAAGTTTTAATTCTTGTGCTAAATATGTTTTGGTTGACTACAGGCTGAGTAATATAATAAAATTAGGGAAAATCATATACCAACCTAAGCATAGATAAACAATACATACAGGGTGGTACATTTCAAATACATTACCCTGAATAAATCAGCTTCGTGTATAGCTATCGAGTTAAAATTGGTATCTATCCCCACTAAGTTGACAACTGGAAGTTCAAATACCCAATTATTTGTTTGGTAATCTTCTGGCATGTATGGCAATGAGTTTACCAAAATGTATTTTTCTACGGTAGCTTAAAAAAATTAAATTGGAGCGAGCATACCGTGATATTAATTATTTCACAAACTGTGTCATAACGCAAACAATTTGATAGCTATATAATTAAATTCTGGAAATTTTCTCTCGAGAGGAAATTTTCTTATGATCCCTTGGCATACATAAGGACTATTACCCTAACACCCTAAAACTTAACTGGCATGCCTTTGCTGGTTGCAGACAAGCAAAAATGTTCATTACTGAGCCAATTGTAAAAAATACAAATTTTCTAATTAACCTCAGCAAGCCTTGCCTTAGGAACCTAGTTAGTGTTCTGACCGGTCACTGTAGATTAAATAAACACCTTAATACTTTAGGCATAATCTCAGAGGCTAACTGCCTATGTGTGGGCATTATGAGGAGACAGCCTTTCACCTGCTTGCAGACTGTGAGGCCTATACTACTCTTCGTACCAGCATATTTGGCGTAGGCCTCTTGTATGAAGAGGAGCTTTCTTCTCTTAGTTGGAGAGATATCCTACAATATATCAAATCTATCTATGAATCTGTATAGTATTATTTGTAACTAACAGATTGTTAATGTAAGGCAAGTAAGCACTGTATTCAAAAATAAAGCCTGGTGATGAGGATCGTTCCAATAGTTTCCTATACTAGTGTGTTGTCCTAATATTGAATAAAACAATTCATATGCTTCTTCACATGCCAGTGTAGGAAAGAAAAGATGAAGAAATTTTGCTTATCAAGAGATTCTTAGTAGAGGTGGTAGGCTAAGGAATCGGGGCTGGCAAGAAGGACCCAACAACGTGGCCTATTTGCCTGGCTTTGCCTCCCCCTATTACTACTACTACTACTAATTAAAAATACTGTTTCAGAAATGATCCAGTATGCTCTAATTTAACTTTTAACATTGCCGGACCTTCTCACTAAAGTAATGTTCTTTTATTTCATTTAACCTGAAAGTCCATCAAACAGATAAGCACCATCAATTTTTTCAAAACATGAAAATAATCACTTTAAAGATTTTTTAACATAGACAAATTTTATATCTAAATTGGTTAGATTATTGCTTACCGTTGGTGCAAACGGATAAGTCAAAGAAACATGATTTCTTATAAGAAAAATCTTTTTTGAAGTTCGATCCCAAGGGGAACCAAGGAAACAATTTTTATATTTTTATCCAATTCATACGAAATTCTTATAGAGTTATAGGGAGCTGAATAATCCCATGTCTTATCTTTTAGCACTGACTAACGGATGGTAGAACTCAGGTTAAATCATAGAGATATATACTAAAGAAGGCATAGCCTATCCCAATACAAAATCATTGAAATCTCTAGGGCCTCTCTAGTAATAATATCTCGGTAGAGTTCAGGCTCTTGGGGCCCCACCTACGGCCCTTCAGGGTATTCGCCCTGCGGGAACCACCTCGGGTGGGTCACATCTACTATGCTCGAAGTAAAGCTAAAGTTGGCGAAATCTTTTTACATAAAATTCTATTCATAAAACTGAGAGCATAGCCCGGGCTGTGAACCCCGGACCTCCGGTGCCAAAGTCCAGTACTACACGCCCGCGGCTACGGAGGCAGATAATATCTCCATGGGTAAAACTTAATTACCCTTAACAGCTCGTTGTTTGATGAATAAAAAAACACTGATAGTTTCACGCATCTATCACTAGAGTGTACTGCTTGTTTCTCTTGCTTCCTGTCAATTATTATATTTTAAAATAATTTCAGTTTTCCACCTATGTTAATATTATTTATATATGAACCCATGCAAAAAAACCAAGACATAAGTGATCAGCTAATAAATAGCTGGTTCAAAAATAAAATTTAGAATAACGGTGCATGGGCCTTCTAGGATTTACATTTGTTTAAATTTGTTGGCAGCGCTGGTAACAAAAGGCGACTTTTTTTTTATTAGTGTGTTTCCGTACGATGTTTAGGGCTAATTCGTACTAATTTTTTTTATTAAATTCTGTGTATTAAATCATTAAACTGTTAAAATAGTTAAGTTAAAGAAAAGGAGGAACCATAGTATCGGTAAGTCACATATGCTTTCTAAGATTTAAAAACTATACAGACGAAAGTCTGAAACGTTTTCAATCGCAGTCAAAAATACAAGGTTTCTTCGCAGTCAATGCTAACACCCCACTTAGAATAAGTCCCTTATTGTTGTTGATTTGTTTTGTTTGTTTTGCTATTATTTTTTACATGTCATATACTGCCATGTATTTATACATGACATCGCTCGATGCTGCCTCACTTTCATAATCTAACAAAAACCGTATACTTGCCCATTCAAATCGTAGATACTTGCCGATTCAAATGCCGTTCACGTATACTTGCGATTCAAATCGTAGGTATACTTTCAAGATCTTGGATATCAAATCGTAGGTATGCTTGTCGATTCAAATCCGTAAAATCCGATTCAAATCTATATCGGTCATACTTGCCGATTCAAATCCGTTATTATATCTATATATATTATATATATATATATATATATATTATATATATATATATATATATATATATATATATATATATATATATATATATATATATTATATAATATTATATATATATATATATATATATATATATATATATATATATATATATATATATATATATATATATATATATATATATATATATATATTTATATATATATATATATATATATTATTATATATATACTATATTAATATTAATATTCTTGCCGATTCAAATCGTAATATATATATTATTCAAATTGCCGATTCAAATAGTATATATATACTTGCCGATAGTAGATATACTTGCCGATTCAAATCTAGGTATACTTGACCGATTCAATCGTAGATAGCTTGCCGATTCAAATCGTAGATATACTTGCCGATTCAAATCGTAGGTATACTTGACGATTCAAATCGTAGGTATACTTGCCGATTCAAAACGCGATTCAATATACTTGCGATGCACGATTCATCGTAGGTCTTACTTGCCGATTCAAAACGTAGATATACTTGCCGATTCAAATCGTAGGTATACCTTGCCGATTCAAAACGTAGATATACTTGCCGAAATCGTAGGTATACTTGCCGATTCAAATCGTAGGTATATTGACGATTCAAATCGTAGGATATACTTGCCGATTCAAATCGTAGGTATACTTGCCGATTCAAATCGTAGGTATACTTGACGATTCAAATCGTAGGTATACTTGCGATTCAAACGTAGGTTACCCGATTCAAATCGTAGGTATACTTGCCGATTAAATCGTAGTATACTTGCCGATCAAATCGTAGGTATACTTGACGATTCAAATCGTAGTATACTTGACGATTCAAATCATAGATATACCTTGCCGATTCAAATCGTAGGTATACTTGCCGATTCAAATCGTAGGTATACTTGCCGATTCAAATCGTTCAAATCGGTTACTTGACGATTCAAATCGTAGGTTACTTGCCGATTCAAATCGTAGGTTATACTTGACGATTCAAATCGTAGGTATACTTGACGATTCAATCGTAGGTATACTTGCCGATTCAAATCGTAGGTTATACAAATCGTAGGTATACTTGCCGATTCAATCGTAGGTATACTTGACGATAAATCGTAGGTATACTTGACGATTCAAATCGATACTTGCGATTCAAATCGTAGGTATCAAATCGTAGGTATACTTGATTCAACTCGATTTCGTACTTGCCGATTCAAATCGTAGTATACTATCGATTCGCATTCAAATCGCGAGATGCCTCATAAATCTTGCCGATTCAAAATATTATTCAATCGGTATACTTGCCGATTCAATCGTAATCGATTCAAATTATACTGTCGATTTATATACTTGCCGATTCAAATCGTATATATACTTGCCGATTCAAATCGTAGGTATACTTGCCGCATTTTATCTAAATAAACTTATTTATCACACAAAGGGATATACTTATGCCAAATTTCAATTTAATGGGATTATTTATCGATTTTTACTTTTCCTCATTTATACCGTAAATATATAGGAAAAGTATTGTATTTTTGCTCATTTTTTCGGTATATATTTAATAACCAGAGCAATAGCGTCACAAATTGTATGTTTTTTAAATATTTAAAGAAAATGCGCATATTTATTCCAGAAGCTCTCAGCTTATGCTACAAAAAATTTGCCAAAAAACTAAATAACAAGTTGTGACACTACTACAAAGGTTTTTACATATATACCGGAATATTAAGCAAAAATTAGATTGATATGCAAGAAAGGGCACATTTCAAAGAAAATTCTCTAAGGTCTAGCAGACCTTAGCGCCAGAATTATTTTGAAGTTATAAACTTAAATACTGATAAAAAATTAGCGCCGATACCAAGATTCCAACCCCGGAACCCTAGCTTTACAAATTTTTATGGACTCCGGACCGGTTTTATTGAATTCAGCACTCAAGAAAACACCCTACTCGAAAATCATTTTTTACTGGCCGCTATTTTGGTTGCTGTTATTTTTCACAATCTTTTTTACTGTTTAGTCATCTAGAGTGCTCGTATCGACTTCGGACCGGGTTCATTTAATTAGGCGCCCAAAAAATATAAGAAATGACCTTTTTCACGGCGAAATATATTACCCCGAGTTTTTAAGAATTTTTCAAATTTTGCTGATTCAACAAACCAAGTTAATGACGTCATAGATACCTGATTTTTCAATAGGGTTCGTGTCCTATTGAAATTTAAAATTTTAAGTTTGATTTAAAAATATTAAATTAAACAGTGTTTACAAAACTCCACTATAGTTGCTAATTTTGCCCCTTTTAATGAATTTCAAAGAAAAACGATCTTATGAGATTCTGTTCATGGAGAAGGGGAAATTGCAAGGAATAATTCTGAGACACCCAGTACCCGATTTCAATAAGTATTTAATTAACTTAAGGAATAGGAAATACTAACAGCACGCTTTTAATTAAACCAAGTTGTAATTTTACAAATAAATCTGCATAATTTGCAATGATTATCCTGTCAGAATATTATGAACAAGATGATTAAAATCAACGTCTAAGTCATAGTATTAAACAAAATAAATATTAATTTTTAAATATATTACATCATTATTACTTTTAAAAATATGTATTTGTAATACTTATATATTTTAAGGATAAAAAGTGCACACATTAAGCTTAAAAGACGTATTACCCTTAATTAGAGTTTAATGGTTTAGAGAAAGATAAATGAATATTATAAATGCGGCTGTCAAGTTAAAAATTTTACTCCCAATATATTTTAAATAATAATTTGAAAAGGGAAGGTGATATTGCATTTGTATGAAGTATTTATGCGCTTTTAAATCTTGGTGTTCAAGAAATTATGAATGATGAGCAATAAATTTAATTCAACTTTCATAGCTTCAGAAAATGAAAAGGTAATTTACATGCAATGAGGCTGTCATTTTATAATGATGTGAAAATTCTCAAAATATTGCCAAATAAAAAAAGTATCGCTGAATGTATATAGTTATAAGAGATAAAACTTAATACTTAAATTCAAAAATAATTTATAAAAATTAAAAATTAGCGGATTCATGTGCTACACGAACTAAGATACACACCATAAACGCTTTTATATATATATATATATATATATATATATATATATATATATATATATATATATATATATTATTATATATATATTATACATATATATATACACACACACACACAATATATATATAATATATATATATATATATATATATATATATATATATATATATAACTATATTATACATATATATATTATATATATTATATATAATATATATATATATTATATATATATATATATATATATATATATATATATTATATATATATATATATATATTATATATATATATATATATATATATATATATATATATATATATATATATATATATATATATATATATATATATATATATATATATATATATTATATATTATATATATATATATATCAGTTCATAAGTGCAGTTGTGCTATCCGGGAAATAAGTTGGTGGCGTTAGTAACCTGCGATAATGACTCAGTAAACATTTTGAAAAATCATGCAATGTGCAATGTATAAGAAAAACATGTGCTAATTTTTATCACATTATCAGCATAGTTCAATTTGTATAATAGACTTGTGTACGTTTTAAAAATAATTGTAAAACATTTTTTACAAATTTTTGTAAAAGATAATTACGGAAAATTATCTTTGTACACCACGCTTCCTTATAATACGATAAGTATATCCATTTTTTTATGGATCAAAATAGTTAAGCAGAATCGAGCTTGGTCAGTGACTGGATAGGTGACCGCTGAGAATGACTCGAACGAATTTCCTTTCTGAGAAAGAACGAAGAGTCCGAAGACGTGTTCCAGTAAACATTTAACGACTTGTATATTCTGAGGACAAGCGAAGCGACTCCGAACCAGGGAGGATGAGCGTAGCGAAACCTATGTGATGAGAAAAAGTTCCGAGGTACCCTCTACCGATTTTTTATATGTTGTCGCAAAATCTGGTGTTGCGTGAGACACACGAAGTTGACAACACCACCAAAAAGGATTAACACAAAAAGGTACCCCAAGTTTCAATAAGTTAAGTCCAACCGTATAAAATTTAAGAGGGGGGAAACAAAAAGTCTAATTAAGTGGGTAATTAATTGCCCACCCCCTTCATTATAATTTTTGATTTTATTATTTATTTATAAAAATAAATGAAATAAAAAAGAATAAAGGGTGGACTATATATCAGGGTGAGTGAACTTCTTCGCTAAGAAAATTTAAGCAAATAATACATTTATTAAAACGAAAATATATGTATTGTACACGACAATATAATATATCCTAAATAACATGACACATGTCAGCTTAGTCACTAAGGTGTAAAATATGATTCTAAATCAACTCGTTATGTCATCATATTACTTAAAAGCTGCAAAAGAATTGACTTATTTTTAAATATTTAATCTTTAGAGCTAAATGTGTATTGTATGTATGAACATCTTATTCGACATAATAAACATTCTGAAAGACAAGGTAAAAGGATTAAAAGGAAAAATAAATAATGATAAATGAATGTTTTGTACCTATTAATATTATAATACGACACACGGCTAAAATCAATTGACACCCCGCCAAAAATCTGTGAGGGAAAGAATTCTATTGGTTCAGACCGACCCCGCTCTTTCACCCTCCACTTTATGCCAACCTCGGTATAAAAAATACCTTTTTCGTAAATAAAATCATAAAAAGGCAACACTGGTTGTAAATATTTGAAACCTCGCGTCGCTTTTATTTCCCTCATTGTGCATATTTATCTGTTCGAGTTCGTTTCGTTCCATTCCAATCTGTTTAATTCATCCATTTATTGCAGAGTTGTAATATGATCTGAGTGCCTATATTTACGCAAGGACATTGATGTATTCTTCAAGCATTTCTTGCTATTAGAGTACAGCGCAGGGTTTGGGGTCTGTCAACCAAAAGACAGCATTTTTTTTCGAAAATGCCAATGTCTTTCAATACATGACAGTCTTGACTTTTTTAAGTCATGAATGCATATTGTGTCATATTATTTTTATAATATGTAACAATACGCATTCAATTATACAAACATGACACAAAAAAGCAGTTTATTTTGGAAAAAAAGTAATTATAGTTGACGATTTATTAAAATCGTCAAACTTTTATCATAGAACTATTATGATCCATTGCATTACGTAATCAAAAACTTTAACTTCACTTAATTCATACTTCCCGAACAAATTTAATGCAACACTTAGGTAAATTTATAAGATACAACGGTATTCCTACTTAAAAAGTAAATAAATAAATTTTTAAAAATAAAAAAATACGATATCAAATAAAAACAAATCATAAAATTCAAAACAACCTGACTTTCAGTGTTGCCAGAGTAGGGAATTTTTTTTGTTACTATAAAGAAGGGATTTTTTTATTTAAAAATGAGGGTTGAAAGCATTGAGATTTTGGCGGGGTGTCAATTGATTTTAGCCGTGTGTCGTACTATAATGAGTTCTTTGCATAAAGACAAATACATAGCTGTCTCATTTTGGATGCATTTATTTTTTATTGACTATTTATTTAATTAGGTCTATGTTGGTTACGCTTAATTTATCCTGTAAGTTCGTCAGTATAAACTATAAAAATGTAAATATTTCTGATTAGAAAAACAAGATTAATGCTTTTTGAGTATCAAGACTTTTATTACTTCAATTAAGTCAAAGATAGTAGGAAAACACCATACCACAGTATTAGATTTTCCTTATATCGATATCATATATATATATATATATATATATATATATATATATATATATATATGTGTGTGTGTGTGTGTGTGTGTGTGTATAAATGCATACAGTTTCGCAAAACGTATTTTTTCGTGGTAGGGGACCTTTAAAACGAATTTTGGACCTATTCCCGGGCGCCCCCACCACCATACAAGCCATTAGTGAACTTTTTTCAAAGAAAATTTAAAAAGACTAACGGATGCGTGGCCTCACAAGGTGCCTTTAAGCGACTAAGGGGGGGGGGGAAACCCCCTCACCTTCCTTTAGAATTTAAATATTAAGTAGCAATTACGCAGCAATAAAGACAGCCGAGTTTCATCATCAATTATTCTCAACAACATAAATCTACCTATGTTAGTCCTAAGTGATTAATTCTATCAAGTACTTCATATCATTTAATCAAGTTATTATCAATTTTAAAAATTGATAACTAAACTACTACACACTAACACAACAAATGACTTTATAAGTAGTGATATTAGCGGGTATTAATTACACACAAACACTGAGGTAAATGAATTATGTCAATTATGGGATCAGTCAAAGCTATTATAAAATACTTAACAAAATATTTTTGTCTGATCTTTTTAACCGATCCTAATTGATGTCGATTTAAAATTATTAGGATTAATTTAACAATATTTTGGATTAAGGTCACTCACAAGGACTTATTTTGGATAATGAGAATTCGACTACACAAATTTGTTGAATTATACCAGCATGTTACAACTAGTATTGTTATTTCGTATAATGATAATTTACCTCACATCGGATTCGTTACGCTTATTCTGACCACTTTGGACTCGCTTCGCTCATCAATTGAATATAGAAATCACCAAATTGTAGAAAATCTTTGGACTCGCTTCGCTCATCAATTGAATATAGAAATCACCTAATTGTAGAAAATCTTGGGACTCGCTTCGCTAGTTTTCAGATAGAAAAACATCCATTTTATTTCAGTCCCCAGCGGTAACCTTTACTTTTACTGACCTCGCTCAATTCTTCTTAATATTAGTGATCAATAAAAACCACAGTCATACTGATAAAATGAAATGAAATACCACAGCGGTGAGCCTAACCCGAGTGTAGCTGGTCTAGATGAACTAGGGACACTGTGAACTAGCCTCTGGCACTGGCCAATACGGTGCGTTTGGATAAAGTCTGGTTGCGCTAATAACAAACTGAGAACTGACATGTACGGAGGGTGTGCTTCTTAAATGGTTAAGAATTTGTACAAACTCTAGGATGGATTAGTTTAGTAAGATTTGAGTAAAGAAGAAAACTCTAATATGACTCTAAGGGTTTAAGCGTATAAAAAATAAATAAATAAAAACTATAGATTAACCAGTGCTATTAATATAAGACTTAAATTTTAACAAAATAGAAGCTAGGGGGAGCAAAGCGAGTCAAAAGTGGAGTGGATGAGCGTAATGAAATAAGTGAACTTAAAACCTCCTTTGCCCTTAGCCCTTAACCACGCATGGCAGCAGTGTATTGCGGAATTGCCTAGCCTTGCGAATTTAAGGATCCCACGTTGTATTTTTCCCGCTACTCCCACTTCATGTTTTTTGTTAGGTTTTTTGCGCTGGATCAATGAAAAGATCTAGTGCTGTGCTGTATCTTCGTCAAAGGTCATTATTTACTGACGCCTCTTAGCGACCTCGGGCTTCGGAGATGGCTCGTCTTCAATATTATAATCCATATGAAATATCATGAGTTCAATTATTTTACAATAAATCAAATTGAAATAACTCAAGGTTAATAAAAACAACATTAAACAATTATCTCGGCTATTAACTTAGTGTAATTATCAGAACATGCTTAAAACATACTGCATGAAACATCCCGTGTCTATTTCAAAGTAATTCTGACACTGATACTCAATTAGTAATCATAACTATTATTTATAATAGTTATTATTTTTATGTTACATGAAGTCAAAAATTTGTGATTCGATCAGACAAGCAAAAAGAGATGCTGGCTTTCAAGTTAATGTACTATGAGTTAATATATTAAACACATAGGAAATTTACTTTTCCTCGCTTACCTTCCTTCCCTTCCCCTTTCCTTCTTAGCTTACCTTCCCTCCCTCCCCTTTCCATCCTCTCTTAACTTCCTTCCCTCCCCCTTAACTTTCTCGCTTACCCCCTCTCTCTCCCCCTACCTTTCTCGCTTACCCCCTCTCCCTCCCCCTCCCATTCTCCTTAACTTCCCTCCCTCCCCTTTCCTTCCTCGCTTACCTTCCTTCCCTCTCCCTTCCCATTCTCATGTGTCTTCTCTCCCTCCCTCTTTCCTTCCTTGCTTACCTTCCTCCCTCCCCCTTCCTTCCTCGCTTGTCTTTCCTCTCTCCCCTTCCCTTCCTCGCTTGTCTTTCCTCTCTCCCCCTTCCCTTCCACGCTTACCTCCCCTCCTCTCCCTTTTCTTCATCGCTTACCTTCCCTCCCTCCCCTTTCCTTCCTCGCTTATCTTTCCTCCCTCCCCCTTCCCTTCCTCGCTTCCCTCCCTCCCTCCCTCTTCCCTACCCATCCTCGCTTTTATTACCCTTTCGTACACTTTTTCATTTTCTCCTGGAAAAGTATTGTGTTTGCTCTAAAATTCCGAAACTAGTATTTTACCTGAATTACTCGTTTCAGGTGTTATAACCCCTTAATTTTTCTACTACGTTATGTGTCTGGAGTGTATGTGTCTTATATGATCGTAGCTCCAAGTGTTTTTATGCAAAGACCTTGAATCTTAAATTTTTTTTCAATGACGTCACTAACCGGCATTAATAACTCAGTAAAAATTTTCAAAAACTCATGAAGATGTAAAATTTACCACGCATGTAGTATTATAAAAAAACCCATATATTTGTTACGTCATTATCAGCATTACTAGTTTGATTTTTGTCAAATTAAGTGTATACGTTTTTTTCAAATAGTTACTTATGCACCAAGGGAGTAAAGAATGTTATTATTTCCCTGAGCAGTTTGTTGGTTCCTAAGGTGTAAACCGAGGGAACCAAAGTATGTAACTCCCAAGGCAAAGCCGAGCTATGTAACTCTAGCTATAACGTCTCCAGACGTTGATTTTATTTAAGTTTCAGTTCTCTTGAAAAACTAATCTAGCAATACATACTCTAGCTATATATTATATATATTATATATATATATATTATATATATATATATATATATATTATATATATATATATATATATATATATATATATATATATATATACAGACAAGTTGGTATATACCACAATATTCTACTCTAGCTATGATGATATAAGACACACACACACAGACAAGTTGGTTAATACCACGTGATAGTAAGTTAACCTTGATATACGTCTTTCAACCGTCTCGCAAATCTAATTACAATTATATAAATCACTTCATGTACAATAAAATGATTAAGTTTCTATTTCTATACAGTGATAGATGCAATTAAAATAAAATTTGGTGTTATTACAGTTCTTCCAATAATTCTTAGCGTTTGACACGTGACTGCTGTACATTACATGGGTTGAAGTCATATATTACGGATGTATGATACATACAAGGAACTTAGTTATAAAATATTAGATATAATAACTCTTCATTAAGTATTGATTACAAAAAAAACATATCATTACTAACAACAGGTTAATTAAACATTTTATATAGTATTTATTATTTTATTGAATAGATATTATTTTTTTTAGCAAAATATTGAATTATTTGAATACAGCATATTGACTTAGATCTTCGCAAAAGTAAAGGCATAAGATAAAATTAGATTATTTTTATCAACGATTTTCAATAAAATTTAGCTCAATTTTCTTTTTCTAAAATTTTAGCTTATAAGATCGACCACTAAGAAGGAAACACGTAGTTCCCCCAGAAAAGAAGTCCCCCTTTAACGTATATATTTTTATAGTTTATGTATATATATATATATATATATATATATATATATAATATATATAATATATATATATATATATATATATACATAGTAATTATCTTTAAAAATTAATAAAAAAAAGTTACTTGAGGGACGCAGTACTAAAAAGATAAATATGATTCATAAAGCATTGATACCGATAAGAAAAGTCTTTTACATGACAAATGACAACCTTGTCACGTAATTCTTTATTCAAGGTTTATCCCTACTAACTTACATACTTCATCTTCACACTTTACCAATATGTGCATTTATTGAAGTAGTAACGGGTCCCAGTGGTTTAATTGTAGCACGTGCGCCTGTCACCAGAAAGTCTGGGTTCGATCCCGATCGGGGCTTCTATATATACAGTTTATACAAAAGCTACAAATTATCTTAAAAATCACGCTTTTGAAGTTCAATATAAATTAAGTGGGGATACATCTTTCTCTTCTCTCCTCTTATGAGGTTGTTCTGATGACAGAAGTTGAGGAGTGGAGAGGGGGAGATGTATCCGTATTGGGTCCTGATATTAGACTATAAATATATATATATATATATATATATATTATATATATATATATTATATATATATATATATATGTGTGTGTGTGTGTGTGTGTGTGTGTGTGTGTATGTATGTATGTATGTGTGTGTGATATAATTCGCTAATTCGCGGGAAATAAAAGGTTTTAGACTTCACATAATTTTTGTGTATTTTTCTATTGAAAAAGCTTTTAGATTTAGTAGATAAATTAATAACTTACGTGGTAGGTTCATCTAGAAATATACAAGCAGGATTGTTAACCATCTCCAATGCAATGGAGAGACGCTTCTTCTCTCCACCTGATAATTTATCCGACAGTGTGTTTCGACACCTTACTAGCCTCAGTAATTCCATTATCCCTACAATCTGAAATTATAATAAAATTGATTTAAAGGATATGTTTAGGACAGGGTAAAGGATCTAGATTGCACTATCCAGTAATAATGCAATGTGGGGGGTAATCACCCCTGAAAGGACACTTGTTTATCATGCATCTAGTTGCACTAACTAGCATGCAAGATAGACTTTATTTTAAAATAAGTTTAACCTATAATGATACGACCTCATCACCTCAGAAATTCTAAAACATCTCCCAAAAAAGAAATCCTTTTCTTGACCTATATCTGCATTCAGTCCTGGGAACATCCCACTTCCTCGCCCAATGGAAATTCGCAACTGTTATTACGCTTCCCAAGCCAATTAAACCAGCACATCTTCCCTTATCCTATCGTCCTATAAGCCCCCTTCCTATCTTGGGTAAAGTCCTTGAAAAGCTTCTCTTACGCCGACTAATTCCTATACTCAATAGATACCTTCCTAAACACCAATTTGGATTTAGATCTCATAACTCCACAATCCAGCAATGCCACCTACTTTCGTTGTCATTGCATCCTCCCATGAGAGGAAGACGTATTACTCAGCGGTCTTCCTAGATGAGGCACAAAGACAGGCTATCGGACGCCAGATTGAATAATGCTGGAGTTGCTAACACAAACACTGACTATCGGACAACAGTTTGAATAATGTAGGAGTTGTTATCACAAACACTGACTATCGGACGCCAGTTTGAATAATGTAGGAGTTGCTAACACAAACACTGACTATCGGACGCCAGTTTGAATAATGTAGGAGTTGTTATCACAAACACAGGCTATCGGACGCCAGTTTGAATAATGTAGGAGTTGCTAACACAAACACAGGGTATCGGACGCCAGTTTGAATAATGTTGGAGTTGTTATCACAAACACTGACTATCGGACGCCAGTTTGAATAATGTAGGAGTTGCTTACACAAACACAGGCTATCGGACGCCAGTTTGAATAATGTAGGAGTTGTTATCAAAAACACTACCTATCGTAAGCCAGACTGGTTTAGATTTTGAAATGCTTAGACTTAATTACAAATGCATTCCCTCATTCGACATAGTACAGAGAATTAAGTGATAAAAGATTATGCTTTCTACTAATTGGGGTGATCATAAAAGTCGCCTAAAACTTCGATTAACCTCCTTATATTTTGCTCAGATTGACATTTCAGTAAAAGTATTACTTCAACTTCATAAAAATATTATAAATGACTGTTTTACATAATAAAAAAAATTAATATTTAGACGCTATGTCCACATACACGAAGTAGGTTTACGTTAAGTGTCAAAGCTCTAATGATTCCACAGAGTGTCCATAGCTTAAGACAAATTGTTTCTACTGATTCGAATTAACTTTTGCTCCAAACGGCGGTTGTACATACGGCAGAGTTCCTATAGTGAAGTAATAGATTTAATCATAGAGATATTATTACAAAAGGGTCCCTATAGATTAAATTGTGAAACATCGATAAAGTAACCTACCACCTTCGATTATTAATACAATCAAATAATCAGAACAAAATTACAATAAATTATATAGAAGAATGTTTAAAATACAAATCAAAACATAAAAAATGTGCGGAAAGCCAAAATCAATTGATTTATATATATAATATAACAATATAACCTTGACTCATTCTCGAAGGAGGTTTCAATGAGGTTACAAAGAGCCCCTGGGAGCCAGGGGCCACTCAATGTATTGAGATAGGCCATAAAAGACGCGATGTTTTGGCGGGATCAGTTATCACGTAATCTCACTCGATCGACTAATCAAATACGCTCTAAGAACCGTGAAGTTAGTTGACCGTATTGTATATGTATGCAATACAATCTTTTTTTTTATTAAATAGTCAGGTGGAAAGTTCCAGGGCACTTAGACCTCTTAGGTGGGTCCATTGTGCCAAATGCAATACGATCGCCTGTTAAATGCTCTGTGTGTACGTAGTAATTTAATGAATAATGTGTGTTGCAATGCTTCCCCATACATATAGAAGATAAGAAAGTAAAATATTTAGCGGTAAATTAAACATCGTTATTTTTATAGCTTGGTATGGGGAGAAATTTGCCATGTTTGAAATCCTAAATAAAGTACACACATGGAGCAAAAGTTAAATCGTACATGTAGACACAAGTGCTTAAGACATTGTGTTGGAGTATAAATGGCTTTGGTTCATAAAAGGCAAGAGCTCTATCAAAGGAGTTGATCACTAGCTAATTAAAATACCATTTCGAAGGTGATTTGAACTTTTAAAATCACACCTTTCTCTCCTCAGTTACCCAACAGGTAATTGTAACAACTTAACGGCAAACAGAATAAGTCTATTTGTCTTAATTACTCGGTTTATAATTACTAATTCTTAAAAAAATATAAATATTTTGTAGCTGTGAAATATTACTTCAAATCTAATTGTACTTTACAGACATTTCTTGAGGCCGTTATGTTAATTGTTTACAGCCGCTCTAAATAAATTATTTAAATATACCAATAACTTTTAACGGTTCTTTTATGACCTTCTGTAATTGCATTTTGGAAGAGAATTAGTAAGAGGGTCTTTAGACATTATGCACATGTGCAGTGCACCCTATGAGATAGTTGGTAAACCTGCTATATTAAACCAGAAATGAAAGGTAATAATTAAGTGCGTTCAAAAACTTAGCTGTAAGCATTGTTATTTATCTTAGAATAATACTTTATATAGAAGGAGCACTACTGATAACACGAAAGGCGGTGACTGGTGCAACTAAGTAATGCTGCCACCCTAACAATATACAATTTTCTAAAAAAAAGTTGGCAATACTTCCGGTTGCTGAATTATTATGTTCTATTATTAATTAATGATTGATTATTCATAAAATACTAATATAAATATCGGTGCATAACAATATTTAAAGCATTTTAAATTGTAGTTTAACGTATTTATTAAAATTATATATAATAAGCAGTCCTCGTCAACTAAATGTAGATTCTTGTATTCCTCCACCCTTTTGCCATCTAAGACCAGTTTTATTAAATACTCAGCAGGTGTTTTAAGTTGTTATATTTGTTCTTTACGATCTTCGTCATTAATAAGATATTTTTTTTTTTTTTTATTTTATTTATATTACAATACAACGTATTAAAAAAAAAAATAATTAGACTTACAAAAAAATTTATGACAAATATTTAAAATAATGTTTTCTTGTCAGGTTGGCAGCACTACTTAGTTGCACCAGTCAATCGGCTTTCGTGTTATCAGTGAAATTACATTGTGTTTACGGCCCTGTGCTCCTTCTATATATAGTATTATTCTAAGTTATTTATAGGTGGCATTATTTAGGTTATATTTATACCGTAGGTATATAGAAAAAGTAATGCGTTTTCAAAACAAAAAATCCAAAACCGTGATGTTACCTGATTTATCCGTTTCAGGCGTTTTTAAGCCCTCTTAAGTGGTTTTCACAAATAAAGTTGTCTGCTTATGTGTGTGTGTGTGTCTGTTATCATCATGGCTCTCAGTGTATGCTAGAGAGTTGACACTTAGAACAAAAATCAGTCTATAGGTGCAGTTGTGCTATCCGGAAAATAATTTTTTTACCGTCATCAAACCGAAATAATAACACAGCAAAAATGTCGAACAGTCGTAAAAAGTCCATAAAATGTTGCAATAAATTTGAGATTTGGCCTACATGTGGTTATGTGTTAGATTTACGGTCTTGTGGCCATCATCAGTGACTCCATTTAACACAGCACATTTTGAAACATGGAATTTCATGAAAGATTTCTAGTTTATTTAGGTGACAGCATAAATATAAAGTTTGCGGGAGTCTTTACGGGATTACATTTTCGACTTAGACATAAATATAAAGTTTGCGGGAGTCTTCACAGGATTATATAGTCGACTTAGACATAAATATAAAGTTTGCGGGAGTCTTCACAGGGTTACATTGTCGACTTAAACATAAATATAAAGTTTGCGGGAGTCTTCACAGGATTATATAGTCGACTTAGACATAAATATAAAGTTTGCGGGAGTCTTCACAGGATTACATTGTCGACTTAAACATAAATATAAAATTTGCGGGAGTCTTCACAGGATTACATTGTCGACTTAGACATAAATATAAAGTTTGCGGGGGTCTTCACGGGATTACATTGTCGACTTAGACATAAAAATAAAGTTTGCGGGAGTCTTCACAGAATTATATTCGGACTTAGACATAAATATAGTTTGCGGGAGTCTTTACGGATACATTGTCGACTTAGACATAAATATAAAGTTTGCGGGAGTCTTCACGGTTACATTGTCGACTTAGACATAAATATAAAGTTTGCGGGAGTTTTCAACAGGATTACATTGTCGACTTAGACATAAACATAAAGTTTGCGGGAGTCTTCACAGGATTAAAAACGAGAGAATCGGATAATGCCGGTTTCATCCCAGTTTCGGATTTTTTTGCAAACACAATACTTTTCCTATATATCTACGGTATAAATGAGGAAAAGTAAAAACAATTTCATTTCATTTGACTAATTTGCTTATCATATCATTATTTTCTTTAAAAGTTACTTTAGAACAAAGCTTTTCTAAATGATTTGACATATTTACTCACCATATCATTCTTTTCTTTGTATGTTACTTTAGGTCCGAGTTTTAAGTCAGCTGCAAACATAAGTGACTCTGTGACTGATAGCCCAGGCTGCACTACGTCTTCTTGCATTATATACCTACGGGAGTAACAGGTAATTACTATACACCCTACGAAACAATAAAAACCACAACGGGTGGAATTTGTATCAAGGAGTAAACTGTCTGCATACAAGTCTGTATCAACTAGGTAAACTTAGGTAGTATCATTACTATTTAAAAGTTTTCAAACTTTTAAATTGTATGAGATTGAAGCTTGAAAGCTTTTAAATGAGTATTTAAAAGTTTTTTAAGCTTTTAAAAGAGTATTTAAAAGTTTTTTAAGCTTTTAAATGAGTATTTAAAAGTTTAAAACTTTTAAATGAGTATTTAAAAGTTTTGAAGCTTTTAAATGAGTATTTAAAAGTTTTGAAGCTTTTAAATGAGTATTTAAAAGTTTTAATACTTTTAAATGAGTATTTAAAAGTTTTGAAGCTTTTAAATGAGTATTTTAAAGTTTTCAAATTTTTAATGAGTAACTCTAGGTAAATTAGTGAAAAATAAATAGTGCTGATCGGGCTAGAGTAAAGTAGAAGTTCATACTTCCTCGTCCTTCTTCTAGTCTTATAGATTAATTTTAATAATATGAATACATCTGCATCTAATCCTGCCGGTTTATTCTGTTCATTTTCTCACATTATTTTACCCAAACCGTTAATCTTACTAATTAGATGGCTATTTAGTAATCAAGTTAAATTTAATGATACTTTGTTTAGTCATTTATTTATAATTATTGGAAATTATTTAGTAGAGCAGTATCAGGTCCATAGCCAGAGAGACAAAAGAAGACCTACTCCCTTGTAGTCCCTCATCAGCTGTTGTAGCGTAGCATTCTAGGGTTCTTAGTGAACCCTCCTTCCCTCTCCTCAAAGGGTCATTAAGACGTTTAGGAAAATTTAGTGCTTTTCCCAGAAGGAGAAATCGCACCAATAACTGATATTGTTATAAGACACTGCCGAGGGAAGGGAAGTTATGCAACCGTGGGAGAAAGCGTAATTTACTCTCTTGCCTCTAACCTTAAGGACAGAGGGTCTTCGAAACTGTTAAGGATATTTGCCAAAATGAAATGTATCGTACCTGGACATTTTCCTAAAGTGTCTAAGCTCTCTTTGGATGCCATTGGTTAAAATAGAGCCACTAGCTCCAACAGTCCTGAAAAAACATTTTTTTTTTTTAAATCCAACAACTATATAATAAAATTGATTAATTATGGAACATTCAGGGAGGGTAATAATACACACATCACATCACGTCTCAACATATTGAGAATGAACTAACACAAGGAGACTAAGAGAGAAAAACGTTGTCGAGACAAAATTAAAACTTTTGAATATAATAGATACTTCTTTTCGAGTGATCTGGGATCACCAAGCTTATTATCTTATGCGGAATTTTACTTGATCGTGCTTATCTAGTAATCTTGTGATAAAAAATTATATTTTTCCCCAAACTACGGCCGCTATTTTTATTATATTTAGCAATACATACGGCGTGTACGCATTATATAGGTCTGTAGGACGTATTCAGTGCCGTTGATATTTAATAACGAAGAATTAAAGAGAGATTCTAAGTATCATATTGAAAACCGGAAAACTATAAAATTATCAAGATCTTTTATCGGCTATCAACTACATGTCAAGTCCCTTCGAATTAAGTAAAATTAAATTAATTCGACTATTACGGATAAAAGAATTTTGGGAATTATAAAAGGTACTGGCAGCATAGTCTTTATAATTTGTCGCGCCAGTGGTTTTGTTATTAATTTACTAATCATTAAGGTTTAGAATGGCACTTGGCTTCAAATTCTCTAAGCCAAACAGCAAAGCCTCTTCCGCCTGGGGTTCAAAACACCAGGCGGTAACTTTCACTCTTGCTTCTGCAGCTCATAGCGCTGCACTATTATTTAATAGTATTCTAAACCAAACCCCTTAAGGGTGTAAAAACCCCTAAGGGTTTTTAATTAATTTTTTTTTGTAAGGAAAACTTTTTTCTTTGGAAATAAATCGCTAATAAAGGAGGTGGCATGGCGGGAGGCGGACCTTTCGGCTATCACCTTATTCTCATGTCTTATCCTTATGACCCTTGTAAGATATTGACTTAAGCCAAAATTAAAGCATTTCTACGCTTGGTTAATTCTTTCTAACGTCAATACTTAGAGCTTCAATTTTGAGCTGAATCATCCAATTTTTACACTTCGGGCACTCATTTTCGCCATAGTAGCAGTCATAGACTAAAACATATATAAGGTGCAAAATGTCTTGCATTCATCCATAGAATCCAAAAAGCCTAAAATGTATACCTTCGTATGCAAAATGTATCTTTTCTATTTCTTCGAAAAAGCAGTGGCTGCATGGGGCACGAGAAAGATCTACAGCACCAAAAGAAGTTCCTTTACTCAAAAAAGTACCTCTAGTTTCATTAATTTGTCAAACGATTAAAAACAGGGGGGGACTGTTTGAGCACCCAATATTTCGTTGACCGACGATAACTCTTTAAGACGATTATTGCCATGATATAATCGTTCTTTTCGTTTTATCGTACGGCAATTTATTAGACAATTTTATTAGGTATACAATGTTCTGTCAAATAAAATCTATATTTGATTACCTTTTATTGACCTTCTCTAGAAGCTGAATTTTTCACATTAGTCTAAATGACTGTTTCTATTTTTATCATAAAACTACCTTCACAGTTGAATTGGATGAGACATTATGAATGGTCGAATTCGATACGGCTGAGTTTAATTTTACGTAATTCAGCTCGTTTATCCTTAGAGCAACAAGTTGTTTATTAATCCACCACAGAAATAATAATAGATTAGATCAAGCTCCAGATAATATCAAAAAAAAAATTTACTTCTTCATCTTCTGTGTGTGAGGACAGGAAACGCATAGTAATAGTAATAGAAAAAAATGTGTCACCTAATTTTTTTTAAACAAATGCCACGTTTTAAAGTTTATTAAGTTTTGCTTATGCTTCAATTTTAACTTTGCGTCACAGATCGTTAAAGTCACAGCGTCGTTAAAGTTTTGTCTCTAAAATCAGCAACAACTATTATGCATCTGCGAATAAAATTTTAGTCCTTATTACAAAAAATTACGGAGCACTTAAAAGAAGTCAAAATTGGTCAGCAAAACTTTAATTTAATTTTTTAAAGAATGCATGGAACAAGGAAATTAGCATAACATATGGTAAATAGAGGGGGGAGCCACTTAACCCCTCCCCCTCCTCCTCTAAGTAAGCACTAACTTGTATGGGACCTTGACCTTAGTTTCTAACTGTAGGTCAAAGAGGACTAATAATTATCCCACTTTCTGTGACCTACGGATCTGAAAAAGTCCTTGATTCGAATCCCGGTCGTAACAGAAGTTACAGGTTTAAGAGAAGAAACAAAGCGAAGCGCCTCAAACTGCTTCTCTTAAAAAAAAAAGTCAGGGAATAATGACCCTCAAGTCTACCACAGAAAGACCAGGTCCTGATCTGAACCACTAGAGCTCACTAACTATTTCTTTGTTCCAACTTGTACCTATGTATATCTCGTTGTACAACTTATGCACTACTTATTCCTATTACTTGTTCGTACTTATGTAGCATGTACTGAGACTACCAGCACATGCTATATTTTGTTTGAAGGTTTGTTCAATCAGGACTAAAGAGATCATATACTCCTGGTAACAGATAATATTTCAATTGTTCTGCATTATCGAATTGTTCAGTCTCGTTTGCTGTTCTGACACTAAAAATTATTTCCTGCTATAAATTCTCATTTTTAAACCTTATTAAAAAAACCTTAGTTTTATATAATCTTAGAGGGAAGGGATGCCCTCTTTGCCCCTCCTCCCATTTTATTACTGCCTTCAGTAATTAACGTCATATAAACATTATTTTCCGGGATTTTCCGTTATGACGAAGGCACAAAATTTAAAAATTGATTTTTCGTACCAATCGACAACCCTAGCGAAAAAACAAACTTAAAACTTACAATTACAACAGGCACACATACAAAGACAACTTCATAAAAACCCCACCCAGAGGAATTTACAAAAGGCACCGGCAGCACAATGTTAAGGTAATTCTAGACTTTGGTATTTCGAGTAATCACAATACTTCATATTCTCATTGGCTAGCAGTAAATACATAAATTAAAATCGCAATAAGTGACAGAGGAATATGGGAAAGTCATATTCCTCTGTCATAGTCATCATACCGGCAGCATAATGTTAAGGTAATTCTAGACTTTGGTATTTCGAGTAATCACAATACTTCATATTCTCATTGGCAAGCAGTAAATACATAAATTAAAATCGCAATAAGTGACAGAGGAATATGGGAAAGTCATATTCCTCTGTCATAGTCATCATACCGGCAGCATAATGTTAAGGTAATTGTAGACTTCGGTATTTCGGTTAATCACAATACTTCATTTTCTCATTAAATGTAAAAACGCAAATTAAGTATGGAACATTTTCTTAGGTTTCTTGAAATAAGATCAAGGAAATAATTTTGTTAATCCTAATATAATTTAAATTACTTGAAAACTTAAATAAAATTTTTGAGTATAATTCCTGTATAACTA
>JACMZG010000002.1:32339031-32354031 GCA_018340805.1 Microvelia longipes | reverse complement strand
AATAAATTATATTGATACATAACAAATAACATCGCAACGCCCTATACTAATATTAATAAATTATATTGATACATAACAAATAACATCGCAACGCCCTATACTAATCTTAATAAATTATATTGATACTAACAAATAACATCGCAACGCCTATACTATATTAATAAATTATATTGATACATAACAAATAACATCGCAACCTTACTAATCTTAATAAATTATATTGATACATAACAAATAAAATCGCAACGCCCTATACTAATCTTTACGTCTATTTTGAGGTTTATTGAACTTTTTATAGGTAGTTATTACTTTATGTCATTTATAACTATAGTGAGATACATATGAATTCCGTTTATTTAATACAAGGTCGCCACGAAATCAGTGGCTCTGGAATATGATTCACAGTCCTATTGTACCACTTCCTTTGGATTTACGCTACCGTGTATTTGCTTCTAGTTTGATAGAATGAAATATTAAAATCACTGTGTGATTCATGTTGTGACGTTGTTGTTGTTAATACTCCATCGTGTTTCGATATATTTATTAGTTATAGATAACAAATGGAAGACAGCTAAATAAACTATATATTACTAAATATCGGTGAAAAAATATTGATTGATCTCAGTCTAGAGCCAGAATTGTTTTGCTAAAGTAAGAAAAAAACGCCAATAGTGGAAACTAGATTAAATTTGAAAAGAGTAAAAGTGATAATCTTAAGGCTAACTTAAAGCCCGCGAATTTTGTTTCAACTAGCATAGATACACAAGGAGCTACGATGATAGCAGACACACACACTTGTGAAGACCACTCAGGAGGCCTTTAGAACACCTGAAACGGATAATCCTGGTTTAACCCCCGTTTCGGATTTTTTTGCAAACACAATACTTTTCCTATACCCTCTAAATGAGGAAAAGTGAAAAAGCAATAGTCCTCGGCTTACGCCTCAGGACCCAACAAAAAACAGCAATGACTCTGACGGGGCGTAATGACTCTGTTTCCTCCCTTGGTACAGAAATAACTATTTCTATTACCATCAACACTAAATCTCGGATTTTTGTAGAGTACACATGATCTGAACATCTGTAGCTAACTTCAAAAAATCAATAATTATGGAACTAAATAAGTTTACGTTTAATATAGCCTCAAAAAGGCAGATACATAATTGTAATCAACTTTTTAAACGTTTGGATTATTAATCGGGGTTAATAGCTGAACAAAACACAATTTAAATTTTAAATGTCTACTTATTCAGTGGCGTGATCAAGTGCAATCATTTTAATTGATTTAACTGTGAAAACTTTAAACAGTCACTGTACTGTTACTTTCAATTAAGTCCTCATTTAATGTTAATGTCTTTGTTGTTACAAACCAAACGTTAATGGTGTTGAGAAAGAGTTTTGCGAGTGAAGTCTGTATTTATACCTGAACTTAAAATGGAATTAGATACTTAGTGAAAATGAAAAGGCGTTTGATTTATTATTCAACAAGTTATACTTTGTGTTTGTTCACTAATCACTTTTAAATGAAAACAATACTGTGGTTAATTAATATAAGTAATTATGTTGTAGTTTGTTTACTTTTGAATTAGCGTGTAGTATATTTTTATTAATTTCTTTTAAGGTTATTAAAAGAGTATATTAACAGTATATTAATATTGTTATAACTAAAAATAATATATTTTTATGAACGTTGAATCACCAACAAACGTTTTTTATAACTTTTTTTTTCAAAATTTTCAGTAATTAGCCGGATTTGTGATGAATGAAGCCTATTTCCGTAATCTGCACGCTCTTTTGGTTAATCTCAAAGAGTATTTACATTCACTCAACGATTTATTTTTAATCTAACTTGGTACATACATAACTACTGTTAGACGTCAATGTTAACAAATATGACATGTCAAAATATAACACAAAATATTGACGTCTAACAGTAGTTATGTATGTACCAAGTTAGATTAAAAATAAATCGTTGAGTGAATGTAAATACTCTTTGAGATTAACCAAAAGAGAGTGCAGATTACAGAAGTAGACTTCATTTATCACAAATCCGGCTAATTACTGAAAATTTTGAAAAAAAAGTTATAAAAAACGTTTGTTGGTGATCCAACGTTCTAGAAGGCCGTGGATATTCGACCGCGCCTTATTGACAATTTTTGTGTGTTTATTTGTAAAGCTTTTACATTTTTGAGTAAAAGTGTGAAGCTATGGATGAATTCAATGACGACGATAATATGGAGTTAATTGGACTTTTTTTCAATTAAGTATATAGTGCAGTTTATTTAATGAGTGCTACCTCAAAAAAAATAGTGTATGCCATCCGGCTAAGAATGTCTTTATGTCTTGGCAATTTTTCCCGACTCGCTTCGCTCGTCAGTAAATCACTCTTCTCAGCCTTATGCCATAAATAACTATTCTCACGGTAGCAAAATGAAGCATTACTATTACTGAACTAATTTTTGGACAGAAAGTAGCATTTTCCCGATTTATTACTTAAAATCGGGTACAGGATACCTCAAAACTTTTTCTCGCCAATTGCATTCCAAAAAATCATTTTCTATATTTCGGATTCACTCCGTTTGTCCTTTAAACATGCAAGTCACTAAATTTATACTGTAACAAGTCTTCCGACTCTCTTCGCTCATCTTTAGATAGTAAATACAATTTTTTTATTCCTAGCGGTCACCCATCCAGGCACTATTCTCCCTCAATGCTGTTAAACATTTATCATCCAACAAAACCCAATTGAAACGAAACTTAGTATCATTATTTATTACATAAAGAGATACATTTGTACAAAATTTCAACTCAATTGGACTATTTTTCCATTTTTTTAGAAACGTATGGAACAAGTCGTTTGATATAAATTGAAGTATTGCTGATAATGTAATGAAACTTAGCACAAATGTAAGTCGCATATATGAGTAAAAAAGCCCAAATTCTCAAAACCGATCGACAACTCTTTCTGCGTTTTAATTAACTCATTATTGCAGGTTAATGACTTAAAAAATATCCATATAAAGCTCAACAAGACCTAAAGATTGAATTTTGTTCCAAGTTTCATCTCTATAGCATAAATGCAAAGAGAGCTACGATGATAAAATACACATACTGACAAAAAACTTTGTAAAAACCACTAAGGAGGTCTTAAAAACACCTGAAATTGATAATTACTTTCAAATACTAATAATAAATAAAATAATAATAATAATTGTTGGCAAACACAATATTTTTCTTATACACAAAGCGTATAAATAATGAAAAGTATAAACAGGCTAGCTATGAATGGCAAGTACTTTACCACCCCAAGGAATTATGGTTAGAATACTACCAAATTTTACAAATTTGGTACGATCCAAGTGAAAATTTTGGTTGCTACGTTTGGTCGATTCCTTTATTACTGAAAATGTATTTTCGTTAATCGTTTAATGAGTCGATCAGTTTCGACGAACATACAATATTTAAATTCGAAAAAGCTATTAAATTGTATAAGAATTCAAACAGGAAAACCCTTGTTTAGCGAGGTCGAACACAATTGGCTATTATTTACGTCAAAATAATAAAACCTGCTTTAAAGAAGCTTTAAGTTCACATTAAATTGTGTGAAAAACTTAAAACTTATACAGTTATATTATACAAGAATTATTAATTTAGTTATTTTATTTTATTATTATATTAATTATTAATTATATCTGAATTTTAGTTATGTTCATTGCTATCAATATTAGTCTGTTGTAGTGAATTCTATTACAATAATAGAATTTACTACAACCAAAATTCTATTATAGTAAATTCTATTATAGTAAAAGAATTTAACTTATACTTCGTAGTAAGTATAGTCGATTGTTTCAGCCTATACTTATAAACTTTTTTTAGAACCTATTATACTATATATATATATATATATATATATATATATATATATATATATATATATATATATATCATACAATATACATATATATGATTATACCTATACTTTTGAGATCATGACATCGAATTTTTTGCATCGATGTTCGAGATCTTTGCCTAAACGTGAACATTTGACAAGAAATAGAAAATTGTTTGCGATCACTATACTACCCTCTTCTATTGGGGAATAATAAGGAAAATCAGCTCATCCCACTTAATTTAATTATTTTTATTAATCTTCTGCAATAATCTAATATATAAATTCATTACCATAAATACCGGGATAAAAACTATAATTACAGGGTTCTCGGGATAGAATAGCAGTAATAACAGACCTGGAGTGACACGAACTTAGTTTAAGTCTGTTATTACTTGAATCATATTCGTGATTTTCTCTCAATATTGCGGAAATCGTGACTTGAATCTACCTGCTTGTTTTGTATTGTTTCTTATTTGTTTGCTTTCTTTTATTTTTTATGATTTTTCTTAAAATTTCTTATTGTTTATAATTGGTATAATTAAACATAGCGACTCGATAATACTTCATTACGATTTGATTGGTTGGTCACTTAATAAAATTTGATTTTTAAATTTTGACAAACTACTAAAATAAAAAAACCCGTCCTTAGACTTGAATAAGTGCAACTTATTCATGATTTTTAAGTTTTTGCTTTATAATTTGACCAGTAACAATACTTATATGTTTTGTTTGCTTTCTTTTATTTTTGACGTTTTTGTTTAAATTTTTTTTACTGTTTCTAATTTGTATGATTAAATATAGCGACTCAATAATACTTCATTACGATTTGATTGATTGGCCACTTAATAATATTTGATTTTTAAATTTTGTCAAACTGCTAACATAAAAGCGTTGGCAATTTTAGTAGAATCCCGTCTACGACTTGAATAATTACTAAGACTTTTGTAAAGAAAGTTTTTGCTTCATAATTTGATCAGTAACAACACTATATGTTTTTAAAGTAGAAATGCTAAATTTTTGTTAATTTATTTATTTATTAATTAATTTTTATTAAAATGAGTGTAAGAAAGCTATTTTAAGGACTGGAAACTCTAATTAAACTTTAGATGGATTTTTTTACTTATTTTAGGAAGATTATGTTTAAATTTTGATTTTAATAAGTCCTTTTAATTGATGGATCAAATTTTATATTTTTTTATTTGTCTTCATATTGTCACCTAGATTTTACACTGTCTTCTTTATTTATTATTTTTAATCTCTAATTTAATTTCATTTATTATTTAATTATTTTTTCAGTATTCAAATTTATTTACGACTTATTTTTTCTTATGTTAACTTTTAAATTTATTTTCTATTCCATCAACTGTTAATCTAAATTTTTACTCTGCTTTTCCTTTAATTTCTCCTCTCTTTGATAATTTATTCTCAAATTTTTGGTACAGTTTGCCTTCCTAAAATAAACTTTGATGCAATAACTTAGTAAATAGTGCTATAAAAATTCACTTATACAATATTTTATTCTGTCGTAAAAATGAATAATTCTACAATAATTTTATTTATTTATTTAACTTTATTTTAATTATATTTTTTTAAAATATTAATTGCCCCCCCCCCCCTCCACACAATCTTACGATTATTGGGAGTTTTCATTGTTTTCTGTAATTGTTTTTATTGTATTTATGTATATTGGAAAAATTAAAAGAATAATAAAAATGCGCTAAAACGTTTTAAAATTATAACAAACTAAGCATTACATGAGTGGGACTAATACTGTGCAATAGGAGTATGAGCATAGCTTTATAAAACCAATAAATAGGACTATTTAAAAAAATCAAACCATAATTAGTAACAAATAATAAGTAGGGAGTCACGTTGGTGTAGTGTTAGCATGTGTGTTTACAACCCAGACAGTCCGGGTTCGATCCCGGTCGGGGCCTATAGGATTTTCATACGAGGGTTGAAATCCTTTCACGGGCCGTGCTTCGAAAGGGACGTTAAGCCGGAGGTTACGAGCCTGTTCGATGTCAGGTACTCGTAAAAGATCCCTAACCCTAAATGAACCTGGGTTGAGGCAAAATTTAGGACCCTCAATAGTAGTTTGTATTAAATATATATGTTTCCGCCTGATGGTTTCGAGAACAGGAAAGCCTGCTCTGGCAGTGGGGCACGTGTTGTTTCTAGTTGAAGCTATAGAAACATAGAGTAAAATCACTGCTCTTCTGTGGATTAGACGTAAACATAATACTTTTCCTACCGTAGGTATTAATTGAGGAAAAGTTAAAGTTAATTAACTTTTTTAACTTGTAAATATAGTTTTAACTATTATTTGACTAGTATATTTAGCCCTAATTCTAAAGAATAATCTGAGAGCGAACTCAATTAACCACAGCTCAGACTGATTTAATCTTAATCTTATAAAACTATAAGCCAACATTGTAAATTTTAATATGTAATATGGATTAATAAATGGAATATTATTGTTATTAATATTTAGCTCTACCAACGACTTTCTAGGCTGGTAAAAGCTATTACTTATGACAAACTTTTTAGCAATAAATTTGGGAAATATTACTTTCTGTCCTAAATTTAGTTCAGTACTGGTTTATTGTCCTTCAATGATTTTTTTGTTTAATTCATTTTAATACATTTTCATGTTCAAAATTTAATTTTGATAATACGCGAATTAATCTGTTTCGTACTAATATGAGATATATAATTTTAAAAATCATATAATTTATATCAAAGAGTTAATTTTCCAACGTCATTGATAACATCAATAGATTACGGTATGTTATTATTTTAGCAAAATCACCTAAACAGATAAAAGTTAAATTAATAGAACTAATTAATAGGGGACATTCGGATAACAAAATATTTCGAGTCAAGGGTCAGGTTTAATAATCATTTAGATAAAAAAGAAGAAATAAAACTATACAAGTTTTCGTCTCTCCATTCATTATAATTACTAATAACAAAGCCGACTTTCAACCGTTAACGGCCATCGTCAATGCCGGTGAATATTAAAAAAGTAGATCAGTAGTCTACCAGTGAGTCTAATGGTACAAACTTGACTAAGTTTCATATTTAGAAAAACATATTTATCACCAGACGGTGTATAATATGAAGTTTATATTATATCCCGACCCAAAAAAATGAGTAAAATACAACAAAACGAATGAAAATAAGAATATACCAATAATTAAATGACGTCATCGTCTGGAGATAAAATCTTGTCCTCTCGCCTTTACACCCCTCGGATTGCCTTGCGAGTTAAACACATAAATCCCTCGGCTGTCCCTCGGGAGTTAAATGCTTTGGTTCCCTGGGCTTACGGCTTAGAAACATACTAACTGCTCAGGAAAATAATAGCATTCTTTACTCCCTTGGTGCTTAAATAACAATCAGAATGATTGTTATCTATTCGCCTGGTATGCGGACCTCCGCGTTACAATTTTATAAATTATTGAGTTTTTTAGTATTTTTGGTAATATTGTAATAGTTATATCTCTGGTACTAATATTTAACAATAAGATAAAAACACTAATATATCTTATTTCTTATATCGCAAAAAATGGTTTTATCACATTTTTTAATTACAAAAATTTAGCTAAATAGATAAACAATTGCGTCACCGTAATGTTAATATGTTAATATGAGTAAACGAAACTGGGGGCAGGATGAGTCAGGATCATGACTACGTGTTTCTATTGTTTATGTTTAACAAGCGTAAAATGACTGATCAGATAGTCAGCTGACTAATTAAAACATTGGTACTGGTTTATTTATAGGTCCATACGTAATTTGGGTTTCCGCTAAGTTTTCTTCAAACTAATTATTAAAGTGTGGGAAAAAATCAGTGGTATGGTGTGAAATGCAACATCCTTTGAGGGGTAGATGGAAAGGTGGTCTAACTCCACCTTTAATTACCAGCAAACAAATTAAAAACTCAATAAATTATCTAAACCCCAACCAAGTAGTTACAAAAGTTGAGAAAATGTAAAAATTTGCTTCCAGTATATAATGGCGATCCCAAGTACTGCTGAAGTTAATCTTGCACCGTAATGTAATATATTAAGAATGACTTGTAAAAGCATTTAGTCTAATTGGATTAATTTTTGAGTTTTAACGATTTTTTAAAAACATATAATAGTCCAAGAGCCCAGGGGTGTTTTGTTAATAAAAAGTGTAATGGCTGGAACCGGTCTCAATTTTTCGTAAATACCTTCCTGAACAAGGATCTGCAATTCTGCCGACTCGTATCGGATGGGTGTCTTAGGCAGAACGCACTTTAGGGGTCAAAGGTTCTGCCTGGGACACCCATCCGATAGGAGTCTTGGGTGATAAATTTGTCCTGTAAAGTGCGTTCTGCCTGGGATGCCCATCCGATACGAGTCGGCAGAATTGCAGATCCTTGTTCAGGAAGGTATTTACGAAAAATTAAACCTGTTTCCAGCCATTACACTTTTTATTAACTTCGGTAGTAAATTTGACATGAAAAGTGCGTTCTGCCTGGGACACCCATCCGATACAAGTCGGCAGAATTGCAGATCCTTGTTCAGGAAGGTATTTACGAAAAATTGAGCCCGGTTCCAGCCATTACACTTTTTATTAACAAAACACCCCTGGGCTCTTGGTCTATAATGTAATCTTATAAAAGAACCTTTGGAGTCCACAATTTAACAAAAGTCATTCCAAAACTTGGTTTGACAAAAATACAGAGAAGCGCGACGATGAAAGAGAGACTTATTTCTGGCATCAAATCATCTTGCTTTACTTAACGAAACATCTTATCTTCAAAAAATTGCCAACGCTAATAGAAACTCAAATATTGATTTAACAATAGCTTCAACTTCAGAATCTTAGAGATTAGAAGATGGCATGACCGAACACAACTATCATATCTCATATCTTCAGAGAGTCATTCATGTAACATCCACTATGCACTAAAATATTTTAAATGCAACACAAAAAATAGACGAAGATAAATGAATCCAGGTCATTACTATTAATAAGGAAAATCTTTATATGAATTTTAATATTAATCATTTTCAAGCACCTCTCCTAATACACGTAAAACCTACTAGCCAACGAATCAAATGAGATTGAAACTTTGGTCAACTCTTTTTTGGATAATATTGCAGAAAATCTAAGAGAGAAGTATTAATATTATTGTCCAAAGCAATAAACGCAAGGTTCAAACACACCAGATTCATGGTAGATTTACGAACTTACCTTTTTTTGAAGAGACGTCAAAAAGAAACAAAGTAAATGCAACCCTTTGGAAGCTTTAAGATTTAGACCAATTTCCGGGAAAGTGGTGGAGAAGCTTATGATTAATAGGATAATGAATTTCTGCAAACAAATTGTATTTTGGTAACACTCTACAAAAAAATATGCTCAATGCACTTGTCTTAAAGAAAATACCTTTGTACTAGGTGCTTTGGATAAAAAATATGTAAGCTTTAATCAATTTAAAAGTGCAAGATAGATTTAATGCTACGTGGCCAAATCCGAAAAGACAATTTACCATAAATTCTTCTAGATTGGGTGACGGCAGAAAGTAAACGGATATTTTTACTACTTGACGACGAGAGAAGGGATTGTTTACTGATTTATTGAAGCACGCAGAATTAAGCCAGATCCAGATAGTCCTCTCTTCCCATAGAGATATATACTAGAGAGAGCATAGCCTATCTCAATACATTGAGAGTCCAGAAATATTATTTTGGGGCTCTCAGGGGCTCTGTGTAACCTCAATGAAACCTCTTCTAAGAGTAGGTTAAGGTTATAAGAAATCAATTTTTTTCAGCTTCCAGCACATTGCTTGTGTTTTGATTATATTTTCAGCGTTCTACTATATAATTCACAGTAACTTTGTTCAGTTCATTTGATTATTGATAGTCGAAGGTGGCCAGGTATTTTTTCGATGTTTCAAAATTCAACCAATAGGGCCCCTCTAGTAATATATCTCTATGTCTCTTCCATTCAAATGAATAAAATTCTAGCCGATTTATTCAATATACGTAACACTACATAGAATAAATTCACCGTATTAACATAGTATACATTATTACTACATACGCAAAATTAAATTTTTATTTATAAAATAAATTAAAATTTTAAATATAAAATCTATCTAATAGCGAGTCTGAAGAGGTAGTACATACATTAGATAATCGATTTTAATATTCTGGAGACAAGCGAAGAGAGTACAAAACGGCGAGGATGAGCGAAGCGAATCAATATGTTAAGGATAATACGGATAAGTACCACGTAACCGACTTTTTAAGTTTTATATGACCTGAAATAAAGTCATAACCACCAAGATGTCCTTAAAATAGATGAATAACGAGTCGTCATTTTTAATTTTTTGTCCTAAATTTCCAAACTTGTTAAGGTTACTTTAAACCATACTTAGTTAAGTTTATTAGTGTTCGTTTTTTATCTTTAACCGTTTAATCGAAAAATGTACATAAATAACACGTACACATACATATTACTTTATATAAACATATATTATTTTAACAAAAAAATAAAAAATAAAAACTATGACGATTTTTATAAGCAGTGTTTCAGCTTAAAATTTAAGGTAACTATGGGCATATATACACACGTCTATTTATGAATACATAAAGTATTTTAAACCCCGAATATGTTAACTTGACTGTTATTATATCGTTATAATACCATTCTAGCGAAGCTATAAAACTATGAAATCTATAAATTATGATAAGCTCGAAATTAAACGAGTATAGTTTACTACTCTTTATTATATTATAATCGGATTATAATGTTTTAATTTTCCTTGACAAATTTTAAAACTTCACGAAAACATAACAGCTTTTAATTTATTATTACTTCGAACTAACTCGATAGTATTTATTACTGACACCGTGATACCGTAATTGCAGAGTTTTTAATATGTTAAAATTATTTGTTAAAATGTCAAGTACGCGCTTTATCCGTCTCTATGAGTTTTAATTTTAAGTGTATATTTTTTTCAGCTTTGCGCATTTGAGGATGGAAACAGACGGATTTAACAAGTTTGATTGTCCGTTTTTGCGAACTAGTATGTAAGCGAAGAAGGCTACAACCCCCTCATCCATGTAAGTTATATGTAATTGTTTTTTCGGTATTTAGCATAAACGTACTTTTCGGATGAAAATCATGCATACGAGATTGTTCAACTTTAACGGTAACGGATATGTATGTATTTATAAATATATGTATATGTATATATATATATATATATATATATATATATATATATAATATATATATATTATATATATATATATATAGTGTGTGTGTGGGTGTTGCAAGCAGAGTATATTTCTTACTAAACAATTTTCACATCAAAACTTTATGGAGCTCTACGAAATTGCATTAGTCACAAAATAGAAAATATTGCACCAGAAATCATTAATCAAAATACATCGAAATTCAAAGAGTCAGCCTGTATGACTTCCAGTTAATGATTTAGTTGATTGGAAATTCCGAGATTGATTTAGTTGATTAGTCAGAGAGGTGAGAATTGTGTTAACCAGTTGTATTGTTCGCTAATTAGTTCTGCAAACTTCATTACAATAATAGAGGAAAGTCAATTCGAAGAGACAATCCCTCACAATTCTCGTTGTATTAATATGATTTACGTTCGATCGGAGTTTTGAAAACCATGCGAGGACTCAATCCGCTGTATGAACGTGGATTTAGAATTTCCCTCCACAAAAAAAATGGACCGGATCGCGTAATGCATTGGCAAAATTTCGACTAAATAGTAATAGAGTGTTTGCATTTTTCCAAAAAAATATTGTTTTGCTCATAAAATGATTATATGAGTTTAAAAGTTTGTTGTTGTAAAAGTTTGTGTAAAGTTTGTTGTTGTTTGTTGTTTAAAAGTTTGTTAAGCTGTAAAAAACATATTTAATTTAATTTTAAATAGTCGAAATAACCATTTAAAGAAAAGAAGAGGGGTAATGGGTGAGAGAGTGGGGTGAAAACGGAACGTACAGATGGGAGTTTTAGTTAGAAATATAAGGTCAATAGTTGCTTACAGTTCAATAGAATGTAAAGAAGACTGAAACAAAATAATTCCGTGATTCAGGTAATACAATGCCTAAGGAACGTGATGACTACAGCTGTCAGTATCATCTTGTTGACAGTATAGAATAAACTCTTATGAGTGTTGCTCTAGTGAATATAGTACTATACGAGGGTATTCATACGTCTGACGTCACACAAGCAGTCGTGGCCGTTTTCCCGCCAAAAGAAAATGTTTAAATATATTTTTCGTTTTTTGCTCTATCATCAAAAGTATAAGTTTTTTCATTCTAACATTTTACAGTGTGTTCTTTTATATGACGTACTTAAAGATAATGCAATAAAAAAAATGTGCAAATACTCTATTATGACAATAGAGTAATGTATCATCTATGAACTTATTTACCAGACCTGAGCTATATATAGGGTTAGGCTCACTTTTAGCCAATTTATAGTTTTATTAAAAAAATATGATACTCCTGATGTAAAAAGCAAATAAACGATCTAAAATGCTCAAACCCAGCTATGCGAACGGCCTTAATAGGAATTTAAAAAAAAACATAATAGCTTAAATTAATAAGATTAAAATACAAATTTACCTCTAATTCAAACTTGCAGGTCTGTGAAAATTGCATCAGACTATAATTTTCTTATGACGTCAATCTAAGGCTATTATAAAAATTATTTCCAAAATTATATGAACCACCCCTTCTGCTATAATTAAATTAGTTCAACGTACATAGCAATGTTCTTCTACATTTTATAAATACTTGTAATTTAATACTAAACCTGTATGTTTTCTAGAAACTTCGGACTTGCTTCGCCTGATCTAAGAATGTTATGATTATCTAAGGCTTTAAGTTGTGTTACCTTTGTCTCGCTAGTCTCGATCTCAGAATGAAATAGTGGTCCCAAGTTTAGGGTATTACGACTTCGGGCTCGCTTCGCTCGCCTTTGTCGGTCTCGTCGCGATTGACTACAGAAATATTAGGTAGTCATTTACAGATGTTTAATTGTGTCAAATATTTGATTTCTAATTAATGTATTTAACATGTTAGAAATGTATAAGGTGTTTAAATTCACTGCGTAGGCTTCCGCGGTTATTGTCATGAAGATTTAGGTCTACCGGTTGTGACCGCGTCAATGTGGAGCCGTGTCAGTTCAGCTTTGTAGAGCATTCCATGATGTCCTACATCCCTGAAGATGCCTCCCACAGTGGAAGCGAACGTCGAATTCATCATCTACATTGACGCGGTCACCACCGAAAGACCTAAATCTTTGTGTTTTAATTCGATGTAAACAAACCAAACGCATTTGGAGGTTATAACCTGACTTATTTATGAATAACGATTGATGACGTCATCGGTATAGGCGGTCAACATTAAAAATGTACTATTTATTTCTGCAATGACGTCAATTCCGGACTATAACCTAACATGTCGAAAAAACTGTTTTCATTCATAAAACCCTTCTAATTAAATCATCTTATTAAGTCTACCAGATTGGAATTTGTTTGCATTTTAATCGGCAAAATAGGTTATCGAAAATCATGGCAGCACAACTAGACATTATGTCTGATTTTTGTGCTAAGTTCCAAGTTATGCGTGACACAGACAGAGAGAGACACTTAAAACAGACAACACGATGAAACCACTTAGAACGAAATAAAAGTGCCTAAACGGATTATTATGATAAAACCAGGGATTCGGATTATTAAAGGGCGACACAATACTTTTCCTATCCTACGATAGTAGTCGAGGAAAAGTAATAAACTGCTGAATCATAATAAATCAATATAATAACAAAGCTCACAAGTTATATACAAAGTTAAAAGACAGCAAATGTATACTTGCAATCTTTAGTTAATCATTGAATAATTATAATTATAATTAATTATAATCCACTTGCGTGGATTGGGTGCATAATTTATGTAAAAAAAATGCGTCATATAATTGTTAAGAGCCGGCTTTTAATAACAAGTATTTTTAATTTGTTACTATAAACGTTTTAAACATTTGACGTCATAAGCACACTTTTAAATAGATTATAAGAAAAATCGTATCACTTTGTTCTTCTTTATTTTCTTCAGTTTTTTTTTCATTCTTACCTCTTGTTTTATTAATTTTTACTTTTCCTCATTTACTAAGTTGTCTGTGTATAAGTGTAGCTGCGAGGGTGTTTAGACTAGGGAGACGAAACTAGTTACAAATTCAATCAATATTCAGGTCTAGGTTGTAGTATTGGAAAATTTATTTTTTATGCGATGTCTCAGCAATGACGACAGATATATAATGATGATGCATATATAATGATGATGTCTCAGCAATGATTATGGATATATAATGATGATGTCCCAGCAATGACGATGAATATTTAATGTTGATGGATGTATAATGATGATGGATAAATAATGATGATGGATGTATAATAATGATGGATATTTAATGATGATGTCCCAGCAATGATGATGGATACATAATGATGATGTCCCACTAATGATGATGGATATTTAATGATGATGTGTCAGCAATGATGATGTCTCAGTAAAAATGTATAAAACAAGGGTAAACGATCGGATCGATTATTAATTTGACTTGAATATTCTTATATAATGTTCATCTCCTTATCAGAATAATTTTATTTTTATAAAATGAAATTGTTTTTAAACTTTTTAAAAATCGGAAAACCATGTAAAATTAAAAAAATCAGAATAACTCTGAACTTTTTTTCATCAAATCGGAATCGCTGCGCTCATCCTCCCTTATTCGAACTTGCTTTGCTAGCTCTCAGATAGTAAATACATCCGCTTTATTCTCAGTGGTCACAAATCCAGACACTGAACACGTTCGATGCGGTTTAACTTTTATGATCCAACAAAAATCATGGATGTACGTGTATTCAAACTAACCTTAGTGTATATCATCTGATACTACCGAGTTTTGAAAAACATGAATAGTTGACACAATATAATTGTTCGAGAGACCTAGGAAATGTTACATGCAAAATGCAATGCTACATCTGGGAACTGTTCCATCATTCGACATTTGTCATCATTGATGGCTCGACATA
>JACMZG010000002.1:32312204-32339021 GCA_018340805.1 Microvelia longipes | reverse complement strand
TATGTCGAGCCATCAATGATGACAAATGTCGAATGATGGAACAGTTCCCAGATGTAGCATTGCATTTTGCATGTAACATTTCCTAGGTCTCTCGAACAATTATATTGTGTCAACTATTCATGTTTTTCAAAACTCGGTAGTATCAGATGATATACACTAAGGTTAGTTTGAATACACGTACATCCATGATTTTTGTTGGATCATAAAAGTTAAACCGCATCGAACGTGGTCAGTGTCTGGATTTGCACTTGTACCGAAATCCAACTCAATGGAATAATTATCCGATTCTTTTACAATTGTTTTTTACAACGTATACAAGCCATTCGATAAATATTGAACTAATGCTGATAATAAGATAAAACTATGTGGCACATATGTTAGTGTTATCCAATCGTGCCAAATCTCAAATTGATCCCAATATTTATTCGTGTTTCGCGATACTTCGAAATAATTGCTGTCATTTTTTCGGCTTAATGAAGTCATAAAAAAATGATTTCTGGATAGCACAACCAGACCTAAGGATTGATTTTTGTACAAAGTTTCAAATTTCTAGCATAAATACAATGGGAGCTACGATAACACACACACACACACACACACATGCAGACAGATAAATTTTGTGAAAACCACTTATAGAAGGCCCTAAAAACACTTAAAAATTATATTACCGATGACATTTTTTGCAAACACAATACTTTTCCTATATATACTTACTGTATAAACTAGGAAAAGTAAAAATGTATAGTAAGTTATTTTTAACAGTAGTTAGTTCGTTTAATTAAGGTTTAAAATAGTTAATTTTAATATATTTTAAAAGTAAATAAGTGTTAATAAAAATACAACGCTATAAAAATACAATTTTAAATGGATTTAACAATATACATAACTTAATTTTACAGGAGGATCATAAAATTACAAATATAAGGAAAGATGTTCCTAGTTTTATTGACAACCAACCTATTGTTAGGTATTTTAACAAGTTTCCTTGTGGCATCAATTAGCAATTTTATTTAAAATAATTCTTAATATTGTCTGAATTAAATTAGGAAGAAAAACTTAATTAATTTAAATGGTATTAAATGGAAAAGAGTCTGGTATGACGTATTAAATTGCGACATTTATTAATTTATTTGTTACTTGTTGGGAGTCGTATAGCAGGTTCCTACCTACACACGTACAGGAAACTAAATGTGTCGCAAAACTTGTAGCGTTTAAGATTTTAGCGCTAAAATCAGTCAGGAAGTTTATGTATCATCAAGGTCATCACTCTCCTTCATTTCTTCCTTTTCAAATATTTTTAACAAAAATAAATTCTTTTTCTTTCGAAATAGAATATTTAAAATGGTATATTTAATAAATTATTAAATAGTTAATTCACTTTTTATGGAAAATTTATTTTTAAATAGATACAATGCTTCGATGCAAGGGGAGCATGCTTTGCCCTTCAAGTTGAGAGTCCCAAGGAGACCCGTATCCGATTTTCAAGTTGAGAGTTCCGAAGAGACCCGTACGCGATTTTCAAGTTGTGAGTTCCAATGAAACCTGTATCCGATTTTCAAGTTGAGAGTTCCAAAGAGACCCGTACGCGATTTTCAAGTTGAGAGTCCCAAGAAGACCTGTATCCAATTTTCAAGTTGAAAGTTCCGAAGAGACCCGTACGCGATTTTCAAGTTGTGAGTTCCAATGAAACCCGTATCCGATTTCAGAGAGTTCCGAAGATGCCCGTATCCAATTTTCAAGTTGAGAGTTCCGAAGATGCCCGTATCCAATTTTCAAGTTGAGAGTTCCGAAGATGCCCGTACACGATTTTCAAGTTGTGAGTTCCAATGAAACCCGTATCCAATTTTCAAGTTGAGAGTTCCGAAGATGCCCGTATCCAATTTTCAAGTTGTGAGTTCCGAAGAGGCCCGTATCCAATTTTCAAGTTAAGAGTTCCAATGAAACCCGCATTCAATTTTCAAGTTTAGAGTTCCGATGAGACCCGTACCCAATTTATAAAGTAAGGAAAAGTTCCTAAAAATTTTGAAAAAATCTTGTGCTCAGTACCTAATTTCTTTAAAAATATCTCAAAAGATATAAAATGTAAGGCGTTCTATGTTAGAGGTATTGCGCTCAAAATTTCTACAAGTTCCACTAAGTCAATCATATTTGGCATGGAAGGGTTAAAATAAGTTAAAAAACACCACACATCATATTATACGCCTACTTCATATTTAGAATTAAACTATTTTTTTCAAATATAAAAAAATATATATTTTAAAGGTAAGTTTATAATTTATAATTTAAAGTGCATAATAATAGCTTGCAGTTAAACTATATCTCGAAAACTAATAACTAGTTCCGCTATAAAATGCATCGCAATTTTCAAATCGGAAATTTACATGACCTTTAAATGCAGCTATTATTTTAATATTTTAAATTCCTAATAAGATAAAACAGTAGATAGTGAGTGCATTTATTGAGTGCTCATCAAATTAATATGCGATAAAATATGTCCTTAAAAATCTATTTTATATTCATCTATCCTTCTTCTTCTTCCTCTTTTGCCGGTCGTTAAAGCAAGAGTATTTATTAACTGACCTTTGACACCTAGACTTTAGCTTGTATAGGAGGTGACTTTCTTACTTTATATAGAGTTCCTAGTTATATTATATTTATATAGAGTTCCTAGTTATATAGAGTTATATTATATTAATATAGAGAGAGAATCAGTTTATATGCCATAAATAAAATACGACGAACTTCAGTAAACACTGATAATATGACTTGCCACAACAAACTTTGTGTTGGTTCCACTAGAGTTATCTCCAATAAGCCGACAAGCTCTAAACTTAATTTGTTTTATTTTATTGTTAGTCTATTATTACTTCAGACAGTGTTTATTAAAATACCTTATCCCTAAAATACCTCAAAACCAGCATTGGAACACCTAAGACATCCCCTCATAATGGGGGAAAATCACTTAAATTTAATTATGAAAAACATTTAAAAAAATAATAATAATAAAATAAATTGCTTAAGGACAAAGCGAAAGAGAAATGATAGACAATTAGTAAATATGTATAAAATAAAGAAATATTCATATGTAAATATGTAAGAAATTAAAAATAAAGTTTTCATCGATTCCTTTCCTAATACTGAACAGTGCGTGTAGTGCTTAAGAGTGGAGCACGCACAATTAAAAAAAAAGCTCTAAACGAATTACTAACTTAAATCACTAGCATTATTTTAAGAATATTATAGAAGATAGTTCCTACTAAAAATTTCATAATTGAACGTATAGTAAAAAAATCAGGTACGGGTATCTCAAAATTTCCTCAACTCAGCGGATTCGCTACGCTCTTCCCCCCACCATCGGACTCGCTAATAATTTTATTTATATGTATAATATAAATAATATTTTCCGAATAGTACAACTGAAACTAAAGGTTGATTTTTGCAATCTCTTAAAATCTCTGATTGTTTTTTGTATTTTTTTAAACTCTTGTATAAATACGCTGGAAGCTAAGATGATAACTGACAAATAAATACACACATACATACAGACAACTTTGTGGAAGCTAAGATGATAAGTGACACATAAATACACACATACAGACACACACTTTGTGGAAACCACTTAGGAGGCTTTAAAAACACCTGAAACAAATATTTCAGTAACTATCCCGGTTTCAGATGATATAAATGAGGAAAATTAATAACACTTAAAGGTACTTCCCTTAAAAGAGTGAAAAAAAGGATCGATTCCACTACGAGTCCTGATTCCAAAAATCAAGCATTATCTCAAGCAGAAGCAGATAATGGCGTTCTATCTATTATTATTTTAATATTGTTTTATACAATAAAAAGGAAGTTTATTATATGGTAATAACTCGTAAAAATTTACCTCATGTATGTAGCCTAACGTACGTAATAAAATAACATTCCTATAGAAAACTTTGTTTTTAATAATGAGCCTCAACACGAACACAACACACACACACATATATATATATATATATATAATATATATATATATATATATATATATATATATATATATATATATATTTATATATATATATATATATATATATATATATATATATATATATATATATATATATATATATATATGTTGTACCAGATTTTTGTTCCTACTATGGGACACTATAACTTTCGATCACTTTCTCGGATTGAAATGTAACTTTGTACAATATTAACCTTGTTAATGTCCGTATTGTAAACCACATTGTTTATGAAATATGTGTGACGTCGTTAACCCACAAAATTGAAACATATATTGTTTAGATTGGGTTGAAATTTTTTACACATATACTACAATGTATGTTTCAAAAAAATACAAAATTTCATTTTATTATTGATTGAGATATATACGTCAAACAAAACATTATTTCATTGATTGACATAATGTAAACAAATCATGTTTTTTGACTAATACATTTGAAATACATTCATTGGTAATGAGATTGGGATAATAAAGAGGAGGATATTATATTATATATATATATATATATATATATATATATATATATATATATATATATATATATATGGTGTGTGTGTCTTATGTGTCTTTCAAAAAAATAATATTCTTTGCCTGAAACATTTTTGGCAATTCATACCTTTTTAGATCGTCTCGTAATTTAAATAAATAATAAAAATCTGAATATTAATTCTATTGTTACAAAAAGTTAAATTATTTCATTCTTTAATTTTATTTTATCATTCAACATTTATTGTATGCTAATTCATTACAACATAAGAATTTACGATCATTTCGTTTACCAAGTAGAGTTGTATTGAAAGAAACGTTGTTTATTAAATGTTGCAACAGTAATGTTAAAATGTTGTCACATTATGTCACAAGGTTAGCAGCGTATATGATGTTTCTAATATTTAAAATAAATATATAAGTAATTAATAAAGTATACGGAACAAATAATGCATCAAGTAAAAAGAATATGCAGAAATAAATACGGAAATAATCAATAAATAGAATATTATTAATTGATTACATTCAAGAAACATAAATTTCTAAAATTTGGAGCCATATTTTTTCTTAATCAATTAAGGTACATTATAAAAGAAATTGGTTTTGTCATTTTTACAGTAAAAAAACAAAAAAAATAATAAAAATGCTGCTCTAAAAAAATTTAAAAAAAATGGTTATTTCTTCATTACAATAAAATGATAGTTATTGTAATAAACACAATCACAATTTACGTTTATAAAGTTACAAGAACAAACAGAAAAAACGGAGAAAATTAAAACGTTGCTCAAACAAACAAACAAAACAGTTCTATTTAATTTAAGAAAAATATTTTTTTTTCATATATTAAAATAATTAATACAGAAGGTTATGTATATTAATTATATTTTTAATAAAATATCAAACATAGAAATATCTAATAAAATAAAAAATTCTGCTAAATAAACGAATAATTTAATTTTAAGGCAACAATTATTGCTCATAAAAATTAAATCAAGAAAAATTAAAAATGACCTTAAAGGAAATCTGATTCTCGCAGTGAGTGACTGCGTGACCGTTAGTAAGCATATTTTGCGTTTATATGGAAATATGTTAAATCTCAATTTTAATACATCTAGAGTATTTAGCACTATCTGCTTATTATGTTTGGTAAATTGAATTTGGAATTAGTTATTTCATAAAATTTATCTGTTAACATACATAATTTATTCGAAATATTAAACTATTCGGATTATAATGCGTTAATTTATCTATAACACCGGACACGAGGTTGGCTATAATGTTTGTTTCATATAATTAACTTGCACATGCCTATTAAAAGTGCAATTTTGATGAGTCATAAAGCATTTTATATTTAATTTTTTTTTCAGTCAGGAAATTTGAAACATGTGGAATAGGAAACATATAAACTATTACGTTTTATATCCTGGATAATTGTTAAATAATTGTAATACATAATTAAGTTTAGTTTATTAATTGACTTAAAAATAATAATTAATTAAAAGTATAATTAAATAATTTTTTATATACTTTATAACTTATACAGGTACCAACTTTACACACAAATATAAAAATAAATATAATATATATATAATATATATATAATATATATATAATATATATATATATATATATATATATATATATAAATAATTAACGATAAAAACAGATGGATAAAGAATGACAGTAAAAACTTAGTATATTTGCAACGTTTCGTGTTATACAACGAAACGTTGCAAATATATTAAGTTTTTACTGTCAATCTTTATCCATCTGTTTTTATCGTTAATTATTAATATTCGCGAGAGCGAATTTTATGTTTTCTTAATGTTAACCAGGTTTTTGAGACGTCATTTGCCTGGTTTACTGAGTCAAAATTTTAAAAACATTGGTACTATGCATGGCTAATATCAACCCTATTACTCTCTCTTTCACTTGTGTCAAGCGAATATTCTACTTAAGGCACTACAAGCGTTATTTTCTGGGAATTCACTTCAAAAGAACAATTACCATTGCTTTATGGGATAATTAACAGATTCTTTTAATCCTGGTCAATGCTGTAATTTTTTCTAATATTAAATTAATTTTCAACCTGTCATATTTCAAATAACTCGACATCAATTTAGGAAGAGGTTTGAAAGGTAGAGTGAAACCTGTCAAAAAGTCCAGACTTCCAGATTTGAAAAAGCCTTGAAAAAATAAATTAAAACTTTAAAAAAAGGGACTTGATTTTAATCCTAAAACTTGTTACAGTACAACACGTCTTGTTATTTTATTAAAATAAATAAACCTGCTTATTATTAATAATTTAATACAAAAATCAATCAAACAACGTTTTCTATGAAAATAAAAGTCATTAAGGAAAAAGAAAAAAAAATAGAACATGTATTAATATTGTAGTTTAAAGTAGAAGCTGACATTCTTAAAAAAATTACACAAAAAAGATTTTATGAAAAAAAAGTTCTTTATTCATTTATTATCTTTTCTTTTTATTTACATTTATATAATAATAACTAATTATATTTAATTTGTTGTCTTCATTAACGGATTTATTTTCAAATCAGGTATTTTCAGCAAGTATTAACACTTTATTACAATAATGGTAAAAAATAAAATAAATTAAATAAATAAAAAAGGAAAGGTCAAAAATATTTTAACCTTTAGCTAAATTTAAAACCCGCGGTCTTTTTTTTTCAAAGTGTCTTCTTTCTATTTTAATTAAGTGTTAAAAATAACTTAAATTTTAAAAATTAAAATTTTTAATTTCTCCTGCTTTTAGGTTATATTTTAAGGTTAGCACCACTGTTTTATATCGATTATCAGATTTTATAATTGATACACAGGCTTACATTTATAATTGATACAGGCTTACATTTTATAATAGATGCACAGGCTTACATTTTATAATTGATACAGGCTTACATTTTATAATTGATACAGGCTTACATTTTATAATTGATACAGGCTTACATTTTATAATAGATGCAGGCTTACATTTCTTGATAGGCTTACAGATACTTACATTTATAATTGATACAGGCTTATTGATACAGGCTTACATTTTATAATTGATACAGGCTTACATTTTATAATTGATACAGGCTTACATTTATAGATACATAGGCTTACATTTTATTATTGATACAGGCTTACATTTTATAACAGTCATACATTTTATAATTGAATCGGATAATTCAGGAGACATCCCGGTTTCGGATTTTTTTTGCTAACCCTATGCTTTTCCTATATACTACGGTATAAATATACCTCTGGGATTCATATTTACAGAATAAATTCTTCAAAATTGTCATAACACTACGCAGTACACCAACATAAAAAAACTGTTCTTGCATTGACATTAAAAAATCAAACTGATAAAAAAATCTTAAAGTTTAAAGTTCATTCGTTACTTCAACTTAATATAATGTTCTGTTAGTCATGGTGGGTAGAACTACACAATATTCGTTTTAATCCAAATCAAATAATTATATATTAGCGGCATTTAAAGTAAATTATAAATTATGATTAGTACACACATACTAAGGAGAAGGCTTAACGACTTTATTTAAGTCAATTATTTGCCATTAAGTAATTTGTGTTTCAGTTTGTCCTTGTAATTATGGCGTGTCAACTAGCAAACTCAATCACAGTAATCATAACATTGGTAATTAATGATTAAAAGAAATTACACTATTATGACAGTCAAATATAGACACGTAGTGTATGGACGGGATTCAACCCCGGGTTTAAACCCCGCGGGGGCTCAACCCCAACTGTTCACACGGTATTTTTTACCGAGGAAAATGAGTTTTAGAGGGTTGAACCCCCCCCCCCCCCCCAAACCCCGTATCTGAACAAAGTATCTATTTTACGTAGTCCTTAAAAAAACTAATTATGAAATTGTTATTTGATAATTTAACTAACTGCCAAACGAAGCTAAAAGTTACAAGTTAAAAAACTTTGAAGCGACGGGTACTTTACATAGAAATATAAAGTAAGGAAAAAATTAATTGACGAATCTTTACGTATTATAGGAATTAACTTATGTGTATTATTATAATAAATAAGGAGCTAATTTCAAGCAATACAATGTCTTGTAAACGACAAGTCATATTTAACGTTTCAAATATATGTTAAGCGTTCAAAAGTAAAAGCAATTAAAAAATGTAAAAGTTAATTTAGCTGTTCAAAGCATAATTTTTTCTAAATTTTCTTCATATACATCGTAAGTAGAGTGGAAGTGCGTCGCAAATCCGATGCATTGAGGAAAACTTCAGAGATACCCCGTACCCGATGTCTTTTTAAACATCCCGTGCAGGACTAGGTTTCTCTGCGAGTTTTAAAAAAATTAAATATTTATCTAAAGGATATTTTTTCAGGGACAGAAGATGACCTATTTTTTTTTTTTTTTTTTTTTTTTTTTGGTTAAAAACATCCTTGCACGTAAATATAATTTACCCACGATTGGTATTGACATTACATGTCTGTCAACAAGCATCGAAAATACGCCTTTACAATTTTGTAGAATTCCTACTTCCGGAACTAGTGCCAAAAAAAGGAATTCTTTTTAGTTTTTGACCTACAGCCGAAAATAAAAATACTTCTCCGCATAGAGATATATACTAGAGGGGTCATAGCCTATCTCAATACATTAAGATGCCTGAAACGTCTTTTTGGGGCTCTCAGGGGCTCTGTGTAGCCTCGACAAAACTTCCTTCAAGAGTGAATTAAGGTTATAATAAATCAATTTAATTAGGCTTCCCGTAGATTTAGTACGTTCACACACACTCTAGATCCGCGGATCGTATAGAATACGTATGCAATACGGTCAACTAACTTTACGGTTCTTGCAGCGTATTTGTTTAGTCGATCGAGTAAGATTACGTGATAACTGATCCCGCCAAAACATGGCGTCTTTTATAGTGAAGGCTCACTTTTTTTGTTATAAGAAAGTTTAAAACAAAAAATATATTACACTAAATTGTGATTTCTTTGCATAATAATAAAGTTACACTGAAAAAATAATATTCCAAAAGTTATTTGATCAAAAACGGTAATATAGAAGTGAAATAAAAGTTCGACGAGAAAGTTATCCGTTAAATACGATCGTCACTAAAGGTACATACAGCGTATCGTGGATCCATTTAGATTCCATCTCCCTAGTTCTAGCGTATGCGATCGGATCCCCTCCGCATGGTTCATACAGCTTAAATTACCGTATTGAGAGATCGTATTCTATACGATTTGCGGATCTAGATTGTGTGTGAACGTACTAATTGTTTGTGTTTTGATTTGTATTTTTAACGTTCTATTATATAAGTTATTGTAATGTGGTATTGATTATTTGATTATATTTATAAGCAAAGGTTGTCAGGTTACTTTTTCGATGTTTCTAAATTTAACGTATAGGGCCCCTCGAGTAATAATATCTCTTTGCTCCTCTGTGACTACTTATCAGTGAGCTTGTTAGTTCTTATCAACAGGTGTTGCCACTTTTTGTTCTTGCGGTATATTGAATTTGCCATTTAACTATACTTCGTTATTAGTTATTAAACACAAGAGGCTTTTCGGCCTCTTTACCGCTTAATAAAAATTACATAAGTCATTTGATAAAAATTGAATAAGAAGAAACTTGGCACGTATGTTAGTCTTATACATGGCTACTTACGTGCCAAATCTCAATCTGATGGCATTATTTTTCCGCGTGTTTTAATTTTTCAAAATTTCTGCTAAGTTATTATTGCGGGTTCATGACGTCATAAATTTTTTTTAATAGAACTACTAAAGCGGTAGATTAATTTTTATACAAAGTTTCAACTGTTTAGCATAAATACACTAAAAGCTACGATGATAATAGACACACACATACTTACAGACCGACAACTTTGTAAAAACCACTCAGGAGGCCTTAAAACCCCTAAAACGGTTACATCTGGTGACATGCCGGTTTCGGATTTTTCGCAAACACACTACTTCAATTGTTTTTACTATTCCTATATACCTACGATATAAATGAGGAAAAATATAGTTTATATTTTTAAAATCCTAACAATCATAGATAAAGTACCGTACTCAACATGCTAGTGAAATAAGGAAAAATGAGTTTCAAGTAATGAAATAAAACAGAGTCTCTCCACTAATGATATATATTTGACATAGCCAGCTTTCAATCTTAACAGATCATTATCAGTGCCGGCGAGCAGCGAAGAAAAGAGTTAGGAGACAGCGGTTACAGTTTTGTCTAGAGGTTTGTAGCTGTCTGTAGGTTTGTAGTCAGCTACAAACCTCTAGACAAAACTGTAACCGCTGTCTCCTGACTCTTTTCTTCGCTGCTCGCCGGCACTGATGATGATCTGTTAATATTGAAAGCTGGATATGTCAAATATATATCATTAGTGGAGAGACTCTGTTTTATTTCAATGCTAGTGAAACGTCTTTGCATTTCTCGAATGGTGTTATCTTATGGTGTTGTATTTGCAAACATCGCTTCTCTCGGGCTGCAAATACAAATTCCCATGCCAACTTCCTTTTCCCATATTACTAGCATAATGTACTATATAAAGATTAAAGAAAAGACCTAAAACAGACAACTTTTAGGGTTTAAACGAAACTCCATAGAGATATATACTAGAGGGGGTATAGACTATCTCAATACATTGAGAGACCTGAAACATCTTTGTTGGGCTCTCAGGGGCTCTGTGTAACCTCATTAAAACCTCCATCAAGAATGATTTAAGGTTGAATTAATAAATTTATTTCGGTTTCCTGCACATTGTTTGTGTTTTGATTTGTATTTTTAACGTCTTACTATATAAATTATTGTAATTTTGTACTGATTATTTGATTAAATTTATAATCAAAGGTGGTCAGGTTACTTTTTCGATGTTTCAAAATTTAACCTATAGGGCCCCTTTAGTAATAATATCTCTAAGAAAAACTAAGTATAAATTTTTCTTTAATTACCTGCTTTTCCATTCGGAACAGTGTAGGTAAGATCTGAAAATTCAATATCAACAGGAACTCTCTTCTGAAGAAGGGATCGGATCCCTCCTCCTCCTTCTCCTTCCTCCATGCTACCTAAACAAAACCAAACAATTTGTTTAAATTTTAAAGCTTCATAATGTTTCGTTGTTTTAGGGGAGTCTTTAAAGTAGGCAATTTACAGCCGAGATATTGTAACTTATGATTTTATTGCTAAAGAGATAAAAATTATACAGGGTGGAACATTTCAGATGCACCAACCCTTAAAAATATAGTCCTTGACTTTCAAAGTGGTCTCTAGGCCCATTAGAGTTAAATTTACCCATATTTTGGTTATAATTATTACCCAAATATGGTAATTTTGTTATCACTTTTGATAACATGGAAAGTTAAAGTAGATCATACCATAATAGTAACAATTTTGAAAAATCCATTAAAGCCCAAGAAAATTAATAACAATATTATAATAATAATAATAATAAAACATTTTATTTGGCAAGAAAAATACATTTCTATACAAACAATTTAGGTAGTTCTTTTCTCTTTATCATGCAATAGTCTAAGTACAACATGCAAATGAACAAATAATTTAAAATAATTTAGTTACATATCGATTACAAAAACATATTTCTTATTTCTAATTTAATATATTGTTTTAATTTAGACATATATTTATTTAATTTTATTGGCATTATTTTATTGATTAGTTAAAACAATCTTATTAAAATTAGTAAAACAATCTTAATCAAATTTAAAAAAGAAAAAAAAATTAGATTTCATTATAAATAAACCAGTGATAATTAACTTATATTTATACTTAACATAATTTAAACTTAATATAATTTATATTTAAATTTAGTTAAATCAATCCAAAAATTTTTACACAAATAAGTTAAATTTTACATGCAACATGCTGTCTGTTAAAGGAAATTATAATATATAGTATTAATGTTTATTATTTATTCTCTTCTATATTTTATATTTTACTCTTGATTATATTTAAATATAATAAATCTATTTTATTTAATATCAATTGTTATTATGTACATTTTATTGAAATCATCTTATTATTTTTTTTTTTTTTTTATTTTTTATTTTTTAACAGGACTACTATTCGTTTAACAAGAATGCTCTTAACTTTAGAGCTTCAAATATATAGTTAGTTAAAGCTATGGCATCTGGCCTGGATTTTATATTTAGCATTATAGCAAGATCTTGATGTTCAAAGGTTCTTAAATTTTTTCTTAAAATCTCATAGGCAGAACATTCAAAAACAATGTGACTCAAAGTCTCAAATTTATGTAGATTGCATACAGTACAATGTTCTTGGCAATTAATTCTATAAATGTTTTTATTGTGAGAAATTTTTATTATATTTTCACTTGAGGTTCTGATTTGAGCAATAGCTTTAGTAACTGGGTAGGGTAAAGGCAAAAGTAAATAATGTTGAGCATCTTTTGACCAATTTAATTTTTTAAATAAAGGATTGTAGTTTGAGACAGATGCGCTAGTAATATCATCTTGAAAAATTTTTTCTTGCATGGTTTCTATAATTGTTGGAATGTTTGAGAGTACACTTGAAGGGCTTGAATTTTTATTAATTTTAAAATCAATTCCATATTTACTTATTGCTTGGTACAGTTGGGATAACCAGTTATATTTAATATTATTGCTTGGTACATCATGCAAGTCAATTAGTCTCTCCAAGCATATACGAGGATACCTGTTCCTACTCATTTCTAAAATTTTTACTATATAGTGTAGAGCTTGTTGGATTATTTTTAACTCAAGTTTACTAGTGCCAGTCTCTAATCTAACTATATAGTTAGGAGTACATTTTTGTAGGCCTAATACTCTTTTAAAATAATTAGTATGTACTACTTCTAATTGTGATAAATATCTAAGCGACCAAATATCTGCACAGTACAGAACTGTTGATATGACTATGGTTTCGTACAATTTAATTTTCATAGGCCAGGAGTTTGACTTTGTTTTATAGAGAATTGATAAAACTGTACCAGTAGCTGCTCTACTTTTGCTAATGGCATCACTAAGGGCTTCGTTAAAAACACTAGACTGAGAAAAAGTAATTCCCAGGTAACGCATATGTTTAACATTTTCAATTTTTCTATTGGACATGACAGCGTCCTTGACTTTGGGAGTCCCTTTGCAAAATTTAAGAATTTTACTTTTATCTATGTTTATCTGGAGACAACGAATTTTACAATAATCTTCTAAAATCTGTAGTTTCTTATTAATATCTAGAATAGTATACCCAAATATGATGACGTCATCAGCATATTGTAAAATTATGATTTCATTATGACCGTCAATTGATATTCCATTGACGCCATGTGACAAGAAAAATGCTTCTAAGTCTGCTGTGAGTAAATTGAACATGGTCGGACTGAGTGTTTCACCCTGTAAAAGCCCTATAGTTACCAGGAATTCTTTAGAAATTTCGTCATCAAAATATACAAACATTTTTGCTAGCTCGTACATTGAACTGATAATTCTAATTATTTTAGAGCTTAGTCCTAATTCTACTAATTTAGACCACAATATATTGTGTTTGACTCCATCAAAAGCTCTTTTGAAATCTATAACTACTGCTAATATTGAGCGTTTACTTAGTCTAATGTGATTTTGAATTAGTGAATTGAGGACGAAAACATTGTCTTTACAACTTCGATTTTTTCGAAAGCCATTTTGGCACTCAGGAATCTTAACAAATGTTTCTGCCCAATTAATTATTCTATTATTTATTATAGAAGTAAATATTTTACAAATACAGTTAGCTAAGGATATACCTCTATAGTTTTGTGGATCATCTGGGTCATTTTTTTTAAATATCATGGAAGTGGCTATCTTCATCCACTCTTTAGGTGCCTTCTCCGATCTCAAAATATTATTAAACAATTTACATAAATAAAGAATCCAGTTTTCAGGAAGATTTTTATAAAAAGAATAACCTATGGAGTCAGGCCCTGGAGAGGAGGAGTTTTTGCATTTAGAGAGCGCAATAGTGACTTCGTCCAGCGTAATTTCAGAGTCCAAAAGTTCATGTTTTATATTATTGATTTCACTGAACTGAGGACACGGCTCTCTTTCTTTTGGCAATATATCCTCATAAAACTTTTCCCAGTCTGAAATGGAGAGATTTGAATGTTGTTTTTTACGGTTTTTAAATTTGTTTACGGTTTTCCAAAAATCACGTGAATTAGAAACGTTAGCGAGTTTATCTAGGGTAATTTTCTTATATTGAGATTTCTTTTGGCGAATAAGTTTCGCATATTCGGTTTTTAACTTATTAAGAATTTCTCTACTTTCATCGCTGAATTTAAGTTTTTTACATACACGAATTTGTTGTTTTAGTTGACTCCTTAAGATTTTACACTCATAATCATGCCACGGTTGATCTTTAGTGTTACCTTTTTTCCTATTATTTGGTATTTTTTGTTCTTTCCACATGTTAGTTATTATTGACGTTTCTTTAATTGCCTTTTCTAAGTTATTATATAGCTCGTCCGGGTCATTAGAGTCAAGAGCGATTCTTTGAGAGTATTTTATACATTCGCTGTATTGATTTGCTTGACTTTCGTCCCATTTAAGCATTGGTTTTGTAGAGGAAACTTGAGTTTTGCTTTTAATTACATTTTGTGGCTCGTTGAAAGTTTGATTTAAGATAATTTTATAGGAAAATGGCCCGAAAGAGTAGCTTCATGCATGACTTGCAAATCATATATGTTTTCAATTTGGGATAAATTAGTAAACCAGAGATCCACAACACTACAACCATTCGCATTTGTAAACGTATATTGACCAGGTTTATCAGATTGAGTTCTGCCATTAAGTAATATAAAGGAGTTATTTTCCATAACATCTATTAAAATTTGACCTTTTTTATTGGAAACTATATCAAGAGATTGACGACAATTAGAGAGATTAGAGTCTATATCATCAGGTATATTATTACTTATACTAGCTACTCTACTATTAAAATCGCCACATACGAAAATGCTAATATCGGGGAATTCATGTGATATTTTTTGTAGTAAGGCATCATAATATTCCATGATGTGATTTAAATCTAAACTGGGTTTGAAATAAACGCAGCCACAAATATACTCGTAGTGTTCAGATTTCAGTCTAACAAATATCCAATATTCACACATGTCAATTATATCTGCATTATATTTATTTTTATAAATAACAGCGAGGCCTCCGCTCGCTCTACCCTTGGACTTTTCTTTGACAGCCAGTGATGAGAAGACTTTGTAATCATTTTCCAAGTAGTGGGGTAAAGTTGTCAATTCATTAGTCAGCCATGTTTCGCAAAGGCAGATAACTTCATATTGGGTCCATTCCATATCTGCCTCAAGGAAATTATTGTAGCCCGACGAGTTCCAAAATATAATACTTGATTTATTTGAACTGATTTTTGAATGTAAGGATACATGTTCCGCCTTATTTTGGTTTTTTAGTCAACTTGGAGATTCAGTAGAACTCGGTTGAGCCGTCGGGGACTTCAATTTAAATACTTTATCTAAGGTTTCGCTCATGTCCCTTTTCATAATATCTGATAACATTTTGAGCCCATTTTCTTTTTTATATAGCAGATTGAAATTATCGGTCAGATCAAATCTATCTTCGCCAACTGCAATGGAATGATTTGTTACTTTAATGTTCACGTCTTTATTTATTTTTAGTAATTCCTTTTTTAAGTGTAACAATTTTCCTTTTTTAATTCTTAGTGCATCAGGCAAGTCTCTAGTTACTGTATACGAAGTTCCTTTCAAATTATGACAGTGTTCAAAAATTTTAGAAATATCGTCATCCAAAGGAAGGTTGACTAGGAGTGGGCGGTTTACTTTCATCGAATTTCCTAAGGGATATGCCCTGTTTATAAGAATTTCATCTGTAAGAGATAAGGTTTCTGTTAAAAACGTTTTCACTATTTGTTTGTAGTCTATTCTTGTTTTACTACCAAAAGTTGCTGGCAGGTTTAAATTTCTTATTATAATATTGTTCCTTTTTATTTCATTTTCTAGAAATTCATTTTTTTTAACAACTCCCTTAACAGTAGTGTTTTAAGTCGTTAATTTCGTGTTTGAGAGTAGCTATAGTTTGAGAATGTGCCTCATTAGCTTCTTCAATTTTCTTCTCTAAGGCTTCAAAATTGCTAACTGTCGGTAAGTTATCAAATTTAATTTGCATTGTCTCCACAATCTTTTTAGAAATAATATCTGTGAGAGTATCAAGAGGGATTTTTTCAGTTGACCCTGAAATCCCTATAGTTATTTCAGATGCCATTTTGTCCTTTTTTGGCGGAGGATTTTCAGGAGATGAATTATTGCTTCGCGGTCTTTTGTTAGGCGTATTTTCGTTAGATTGATTAATCTTATTTAAATTGCATTGAACGATCGAATGTTCCATTAACAATTTATATCCAATAATCTATCAAAATAATATTATGTAAATATGTTTATTTTGATAAGGCTGTCATTTATTGTTTATTATGTAGTATAGATGTATTAGATTGTCTTTAAGGTTCAGTCGTTTATTCAGCTCTGATTAACTAAAAAGCGCATGCGCAACTTGTAGTTACAGCCAGTAATTATAGAGGGGATTTCATTCATAAAATCGGTATTTTCATTAATAAAATATTTATGATCACATGAAAAATATAGCGAAATTTACCTCATTAGTTTTGAAAGCCATGAATCACTGATTTTATTTTCACTATTATTTTATTTATAGGCACTGCTTTTAAATTTTTATTTATTTGCCCCTATACACCAATAAATAATAAAGATTTTGGTATAACTTTTAGTAACTTAAACTATCTAAAACCGATTGAAAGTTAAAGAAAACTAGAAGGTGATATAAAAACGTGTTGTACCGAGCGCCGCCATATTAGAACTGTAAAACAAATACAGTTTGTTATGATTTTAATAAATCTCAAATATACATATATTTAACTATTGTTTGACACATATCATAGATTTAAAAAAACAGTTTGTTTTGATTTTAATGAATATACTATTGTTGTTTAATGTCAACATACAACACACACATACTACTGTTGTTTGTTGTTGTTGTCTACATATGTTTATATGTCATAAATTCTTGTAAAGCAAATTCATTTTGTTATGATTTTAATAAATCTATAATGTATATTAAACTATTGTGTGACATATATTATAGATTTTTTGTAAAAAAATACAGTTTCTTGTGATTTTAATCAATCTCAAGTATATATTAAACTATTGTTAGGCACATATCATAATTTAAAAAGAAATACAGATTGTTCTGATTTTAATAAATCTCAAAAAAATACAGTTATTTGAGATTGTAATAAAGATATTATATACAGGGTGTTTCATATAAAGTGTCCACCAGAAAAGGAGGTGATAGTACCCTTCAAAAGGAACAAAAAAGTCCTATAATATAAACCCCGATCTCCAACTGTTTTCCCACAAGGTCAAATTTATTATTTTAAAAAAATATTTGACCTCACATCATAAAATTGTTAATAGGGTTTTAACTGTTCAGGCTAGAAAGGCGAAATTGGTCTCATTTAAAAACTGAGAAAATTTTCTAAAGGACAAACTACTAACTATGTCAAATATTTTAGAACTACTGCCCAAAGTTTTGCATGAAACATGATTTTTTGGAAAAATTGAATTTTATGGAATTTTTATAGTAGGGCATTAGAGGATTTAAGAGATGAGCAAAAGTTCAGCCAAGAACGGATAAAACTTCTCTTATGATTGCCCATTAAGAAAATCTAAATATTTTTATATATTTAATAGTCAAAAATGTAAGCTATTGTTGCTAGAAGTTGCAAAAACTGTTAATTTTTGTCGTATGAAAGTTAAAATAATGTGTTATTTTAACAAAATATTTTATTTTCGAAAGTAATTTAATAATACAATTTTTAGAATCTAGATGGTAAAATAATCCTATTTTATTCTTACACATTTTTCTCTAAAACCACTCTTTTCTCTTGCTTTTGAGATTTTTAATTATTTTATGTACCATGTAATTAACATATGTAGACATATGCAAAAATGCCAAAAAATATCAGTTTTTCCAACTTCTAGGAAGAATGGCTTAAAATTTTGACTATTGAATGTATGATGAAGTTTAGATTTTCTTAAAGGGCAATCATAAGAGAAGTTTTTTCCGTTCTTGGCTGAACTTTTGCTCATCTCTTATTTCCTCTAATGCCCTACTATAAAAATTCCATAAAATTCAATTTTTCCAAAAAATCATATTTCATGCAAAATTTTGGGCAGTAGTTCTAAAATATTTGACATAGTTAGTAGTTTGTCCTTTAGGAAATTTACTCAGCTTTCTAATGAGACCAATTTCCTCTTTCTAGCTTGAACAATTAAAACCCTGTTAACAATTTTATGATGTGAGGTTAAATATTTTTTTAAAATATTAAATTTGACCTTGTGGTAAAATGGTTGGAGATCGGGGTTTATATTATAGGACATTTTTTGTTCCCTTTGAGGAGTACTATCACCTCCTTCTTTGGTGGACACTTTATATGAAACACCCTGTATATTAAACTATTGTTAGACATATATCATAGATTTTTGTAAAAAAAAAAAAAGTTTGTTGTGATTTTAAATAATCTACAATATATGATAAATAATAGCGTAGTGAAAAATAAACGGAATATGGTGATATTGAATCAAATTTCTTAAAATTTAGATTAGTTCTTAAAACATGTAAATATGTTCACAATTAAAGCCAATGGTCCCCGTTTAATTTTATTACTTATTATCAATGTGTATAATAATAATAATGCTCGTTTAGAGTCTTGTGGCCCATTAGAGATAATCCATGCGGGAACCTCCTCAAGAGGTAGTGGGAACCGTTACCCTCGAAGAGTAACCTAAAGTTGGCTATCAATTGTTTGAACAATATTCTTATATAAACTAAGAGCGTAACCTGGGATGCGAACCACTGACTTTCGTGGTGTCAAAGGTCAGTACAAGAACTAACGCCTTAATGACCTCGACCACGGAGATGGCTTTAATATCAATATATTGAGATACAATATCAATATGTTGTAATATAATATCAATATATTGTAATATAACATCAATATATTGTGATATAACATCAATATATTGTAATATAATAGCAATATATTGTGATATAACATCAATATATTGTAATATAATAGCAATATATTGCATGTAATTGTGTAATATCTCCCTACATTTATTCTAACAATCGAAATTAATTAAAAATAAACAAATAAATAAATTTAGTTTATAAATAAAGAGTAATTTTGGAGATAGTATTAGTCGAGGTTAATAACCTCTATATTTATATTTTGATGGAGATGCCTAATCTATGGAGGCCGGTATGTTTTCTAGACTATCTCCTGTTAAACCGTGAGAATCAGATTCATTTTCTATAATCTACCTTTGACTGTAAATAGAAGATATCACGTTTGATTAATGGTTAATTTTTGCCAAAATATTTTAAAGATTTTTAAAGATGGACTAGTAATAAACTCTTAAAAAGATAACGAAAATTGGGTACGGGGCATCTCGGAACTCTTTCTCGCCACATTTCGGACTCACATCGCTCGTTCTCAGTGTATAAAAATTATAAAATTTATACAAAAACACGTCTTTCTGGTAATCGACAAACGGCGAGTAGACGACACCCTACTCGCGATGTTTTTGGGTTCTGAATCGAATAAAACTGGATCGGAGACGAGAAAACCACTTAAAAAGCTTAATGCCAGGGTTTCTAGCTTCAAATGTTTGTACCGGCGATATTGTAGCACATTATTCTATTTTTTGCTTCAGTTTTCGGTACAAAATTTATTTTATAACCTGAACCGAAACATTACATTTAAAAAAATGCGATAAAAATTAGCATAAACTGAGTTTCAAATGAGTGCAAATAATGGTGTGAAGTACATACAGTGTATTGCATTATTTACGAGGTATCTGAGCGCATTTGTTTACAAGTTGTGATGCTTGGAATAATATTAGTATAGAAGGAGGATTAGGCCGTAAAAATAATGGAATTCTACTGATAACACAAAAGCCAGTTGACTGGTGGTCTTGAGTACTGGTACCACCCAAACAACAGAACATTATTTTATAAATTTCCAAATTGGAGAAAAGAAATAAGTTGGGAATTTTTGTGATTGTGCTGTTTGTTAAAAGAAATTCTTAACTTTTATGGTAGAAGACTATAATATAAAATAATAATTTCTTTAGAATAGTTCTGACATTATAGTACTTGAGCTATGTATATATGTACGTCGCGGAGATGCGAGCTTATTATTATAATATATTTATTGATATTATGTCAAATAAAATCATTCGTTTGTGAGACAGCGGATCAAATAGGAGTTTTATAGCTAGTGTAAACTTGGAAATAAACAGAGGCGGACGGCCGGGCGAGTCGTTCGCCACAATGTATTCTTTGAAACATGAATATGCCTAGTGATTCCTAATAAAGGCGAAATATCATTTTGATGAAGTAATTTGTTTGGATATTATTTCGTCCCATCTAGTGTCTGAAAAATATTAAGCATAAAAACAGTGGAGACTAATACTAAACAAAATATTATTTTATAAATGTTTCATAAATATCGAATATTAAAGAAAGATCATAAGGAACCAATAAAATAACTTAAAACCCCTGCTAAGTATTTAATAAAAACGGTCTTAGATAGCGAAAGGGTAGCGGAATACAAGAATCTACATTTAGTTGACGATGTACTTTAAACATAATTTTAATTGAAAACGTTAAACTGCAATTTAAAATGCTTAAAAAATGTAATATTAGATATTCACGTTAGTATTTTAGGAATAATCGGTCATTAATTAATAATAGAACATAATAATTCAGTAAGCGGAAGTATTGCCAACTTTGAAAATAAGAAAATTGTATATTGCTCGGGTGGCAGCATTACTTAGGACCACCAGTAAACCGGCTTTGCTTCTTCAGGTTATCAGATATGCTCCTTCTATATATAGTATTATTTTAAGTTGTGATGCTACTTCTCATGTTATAAAGCATAAGAATAACAAGAAAACTTAAGTAAGAAATAGATAGAACTAGAAAATTCGCCAGCTGGCGGATTTTTGAGCTAGAATTCTTCATACATGATGAAGGGTTCCGTACTTTCATCATGTAAGTAAGAACCTTTCATACAGATCGAAATTTATAAATAAATATTATTTATTAATAAATAATATTTGAGGAAAGACATGGACTTGGTTGATTTAACGATCATTCCAACAAAAGAAGTAAAACAGCATAAAGTAATCAGAGATGGAAACAGAACATTAAGGAAGGAAGCAATTACCGCATTATAAACTCTTATTTCATTAATTAAAATAATTATTTGATTATCTTCAACTGTTGCGAAGCATTTCCATTGTCAGGGCTCTGCTGTTAATACGAATACACGAGTCTAGACGTGTCACGTTTTTCTACACCGGTTTCAACAAATCAAGTCTTCTTTTAATGAAAGAGAAGCAACTACTTATATTTTCTAAGGAACTACATCCGTAGAGACTTGAAATTTATTACAGGTGCATAACAAAAAATCGGGTACGGGGTACCTCGGAACTTTTCCTCACCACATTGGATTCGATACGGTCATCCTTCCAAAATCAGACTCGCTCGTCCTCAAAATATGCAATGCAGCAAATTTATACTGCAACAAGTCTACCGACTTGCTTAGCTCGTCCTCAGATAGTAATTACATTACTTTTATTCCTAGCGGTCACCCATTCAGGCTTGACCTCCCTCAACACTGCTTACTTTTTGTGATCCAACAAAAGCCATAGATATACTTAGCTCTTTTAAATGAAACTTAGCATACCTATTTATTAGGTAAAGGGATAAACTTGTACAAAATTTAAACTTAATTAGATTTTGTTTCGACTTTTTCATTTTTTTTTAAATTGTATAAAAGTCATTCGATTAAAATTTAACTTATACTGATGATGCCATTAAACTTGGCACATATTTTGGTCTTATATATGACTACATGCGTCCTAAATTTCAAAATGATCAACAAATGTTTTCGTGTTTTATAAATTTTCGAATTTTTAGCTGTGTCATTGTTGCTGTCTTTAAATTACAAATTAAATACAAAAACTGGTGAAATACCTATAATAGGGATCAGAAGGATCTTCCTTCTGATCCCTATTTTACCCGGTGAATAAATATCCCCAAAATATTGGTAACAATTTAGGAAATCTGGTAATTTAGTTGCCAAATTTCTTAAATTTGGTTTCCAAAAGAGTTTCTAAAGAGTCTGGAACTTTTCAAAAAGTTAATTAAGAGCATAAAATTGTAGACTCACGTTTCTTATTATAATTCATCCCCAATTATTTTATATAATAGAGGGATATAATACATAATATTTCTATATAATATTATTATATAATATTACAAGATATAGAGAAGTAAAGGTAACGAATTTAAAAATGATCATAAATCAAATTTGGGAATAAAATAGTGGGATATAATATATAATATAGTGGGAATAAAAATATAATAGGAAATAAAATATATAATGGAATAAAAATATATATTGGGAAATAAAATAATAATGGATAAAATACAATATATAATGGAATAAAATATATAATGGGAGATAAAATATATAATGGAATAAAATATATAATGGGAAATAAAATATATAATGGAATAAAATTACATGGGAATAATAGGATAATATTATTATATAATTTATTATAATAATATTATATTATAATAATATTATTAATCATAATAATATTATATAATAATAATATATATTATACAATAATTATAATATTATTAATAATATATAAGATATAGAGCAGTAAAAGTAACGAATTTTAAAAAATGATCATAAATCAAATTTAATTTATATAAACTTACATCGCTTAAAAGTAACTTCGTTTTCGGATCGAGCCAAAAGATTTTCTAAATGTAGAGCTTGGACTGATTTTTTTAACATGATTCACAATTCGACAATCACAATATTTAAATCGTTATAATGCCATAAAACCAAATTATTTATAAATTATTATAAAATAAAAATCATTTATACAAAATTATCCATGAAAAATAATTAATACTACTGCAGTGATAATAATAGCAATTTACAAAATGCATATAAATTTAATTCTTTAAATTAAAATTTATTATTATTAATAAACGACTAATATTTAATATATTGTCTTACATAATATATTTAATATAAAACCAATATTTGATATCTAACAAATATTTAAAAAATATTTTTTCGCGTTTTATCAAAACTGCACGAATTGTAGTGCCGTATCGGCTAGACTACTAAAGCAATACTAATAATTCCAAGACAGACTGATTAAACTGTAAACAGATGTTATCGGCTTATCAATATATTACGAAGAAATAATACCTAATCTATTTGAACCTATGTATAGATGTTGATTTACTTTGACAAGTATTATAACACTAACCTATGTCAATCATTAACTTAAACATGAACAACACAACTTTTTATTTATAAACAACAAATTTGGTTTAAAATTAGAACCAAAATCTCTAAAATCCTGATTTTTAAGTTTATCTTGGTGTTATTTTCAAGGTAATCATTGACATAGCTAGTTATGATTTTTATAATAGTACATAAACTTTGATAATTAAAAGTTAATAAAATTAAAATTGTTTTGATAAAAATATTATAATGCTGTTAATAGTTTTAGTGATTTAATTACATAAAATCACTCTAATATTGATTTTATTGATTCTACTCAAGTTGTTGTTGTTGATAAGTTATAATTGGAACAATGACAAGTGCAAAATTTATGAATAGTAAATAAATCATTTGGAGTGACGTGAGCATTTTAAAGAGACGCAACTTTTTCAATGTTTTCTTGGCAGACGATACGGGGAGTGGAGGAAATATAAATATATATATATATATATATATAATATATATATAATATATATATATATATATATATATATATATATATATATATATAACTATTTGAACAATTAGTTTATAATTTTGCCGCTTATTATTGGTTATAAATAAACAAATTATAACAAAGTAGTGATTCTTTAGGTCATAAACCAATAAATTAAACAAACAAACGTCACTGCATAAAGGAGATCTTTGAGTTAAATAATTTAGGGGTGAAAGATTTTAGTCCTCTCTCTGTATGAGTGCAATGTCTTCCTTTAAATATGGCGCATTATTACTTTATAAGGCGTCAGCTCGCTGTAACGTAATAACAAAGGACTTATTTAGCATACATAATACGTGCAGCCAGGAATAGGATAATAAAACTGGTCTTATTTGGCGTACCTAATATGTGTAGCCAGAATAGGATAATAACACAGGTATTATTAGGCGTATCTTATATATGCAGCCAGGAATAGGATAATAAAACAGGTCTTATTAGGCGTATCTTATACATGCTGCCAGGAATAGGATAATAATACAGGGCTTATTTGGCGTATCGTTTACATGCAGCCAGGAATAGGATAATAACATAGGTCATCTTAGGCGTATCTTTTACATGCTGCCAGGAATAGGATAATAACACAGGTCATATTAGGCGTATCTTATACCTACAGCCAGGAATAGGATAATAATACGGGGCTTATTTGGCGTATCTTTTATAACAAAACTAAGGGTAGTGACCTGACTTATTTGAAAATTGATTTGGCATTATTTTATAGGGAGTAACCTTGTCCAGATTGACTATCCGAACACAAGGGTACAAAAACTCGACTTGTAAAACCGGACTCCAGTCTTCGAGAATCTTCTCTCTAAAACACCTCAAGTTTTGCTAATTAAATCTAAAACTTATTCAAAACGGCTTTAAATAATAACTTTGAACCGACTTTCTTCTTTACCTCGACCCAGAAACATCAATTATAATTACAAACAAAAGTTATATGAAAATATTTGTCATTGAACAGTTTAATACATAAATTAATATACTTAGGCGTAACAAGTGTTTCCATATGGTTGAAAACTGTAAAAAACTAAATGGACACAAAGAGGCGTCATTTCCCATGTATTTATTATTACACTGCATATTCCTATGTATTTATTATTATACAGCATTTTCCCATGTATTTATTATTACCCAGCATTTTCCCATGTATTTATTACTACACAGCATTCCCATGTATTTATTATTACATCTCATGTTACCATGCATTTATTATTACACTGCATTTTCCCATGTATTTATTACTACACAGCATTTTCCCATGTATTTATTATTTCACAGCATTCCCTGTATTTATTATTACACTGCATTTTCCCATGTATTTATTACTATTATTATTATTACAATGTTACCATGCATTTATTATTACACTGCATTTTCCCATGTATTTATTATTACATCATGTTACATGCATATTACACTGCATTTCCATGTATTTATTACTACACGCATTTTCCCATGTATTTTATTATTACACAGCATTCCCCATTTATTATTACACTGCATTTTCCCATTATTATTATTACACAGCATTTTCCCATGTTTATTATTACACTGCATTTTCCCATGTATTTATTATTACACAGCATTCCATGTATTTATTATTACACTGCATTTTCCCATGTATTTATTATTACACAGGCATTTTCCCATGTATTTATTATACACAGCATTCCTGTATTTATTATTACACTGCATTTTCCCATGTATTTAGTATTACACGGCATTTCCCATATATTTATTATTACACGGCATTTCGCATGTATTTATTATTATACGGCATTTTCCCATGTATTTAGTATTATTTATTATTACACGGCATTTTCCTATGTCTTTAGTACTACACGGCATTTCCCATGTATTTATTATTACACTGCATATTCCTATATATTTATTATTATACAGCATTTTCCCATTTGTTTAATATTACACAGCATATTTCCGTGTATTTATTATTACATCTCATGTTACCATGCATTTATCATTACATGGCACTTTCCCATGAATTTATAATTACATGGCATTTTTCTATGTATTTAGTAGATTTTTATCACGTCAGATGCTTCGCGGGCCTGCTCGGCTCGCCGTGGATCCCTTCAGAGCTTCTTATTATTTTACTGATACAGTCTGGAAAAGTAGACTACCAAGTGTATAACAAGGGATGAGGACCAACTTCCCAACTACCAAATGGATCTAAGTTCAATTTGACATCTTGTTTAAGACATGAGATAGGGAACGTTGTTCCATTTGAAATCTTGTTCAAGACATGAGATAGGGAACGTTGTTCTATTTGACATCTTGTTCAAGACATGAGATAGGAAACGTTGTTCTATTTGACAT
>JACMZG010000002.1:32302204-32309704 GCA_018340805.1 Microvelia longipes | reverse complement strand
ACGCGATTTTTTTATGACGTCGCTAACCGGCAATAACTCCCGTAAAATTTGACTGAATTTAATAAAATTAGGTATACATACAGGATTTACTAAGTGTCAAAGCTGTACAGGTTTTGTTCGTGTTCCAACCAAAAATTTCAAAATGGCGGCCAATAGGGAGGACCAAAGGAAAATAAATTTTTAGTACAAAAAACGTGTTAAATATAGTTTCAAAGCTCTTAAAGAGTAGAAAAAGAAACATTTTGAGCGAAGTTCGCCCGTTTTTACAATATAAAATTCTAAAAACACGCAAACTAGTGAGTGAAGTGAGCCTATATGTGTTTTATTTAAATTTGCCATTATATTATGTATAGTTATCAATATACGAAATCTAGCGAGCCACTTTTTAATACGCAAACTCATAATATATACGTGATCTAGCGAGCCTAATTATTTATTTCTTTTATAATAAACATAAACAATCAAGCGGGCGAAGCGAATCCAATTTTATTATGCATAATTACACAATTGAGCGAGCGAAGCAAGCTTTAATAGTCTATAAAGAAATAGAACAACTAATGTAAGGAGCCCTTTTTACTAATGTATTATAATACATATGTACAGCGAAGCGAACTTTAATGTTCTATACATAATTGCTAATACACGGAATCAAGCGAGCCCATTTTTATAAGCAATAGTAACACATACGCAATCTGAAAGGGATTAAAGCGAGCTTTAATTTTAAATAAAAAATTAATAATACACGGAATCTAGCAAGCGAGACGAGCCCTTTATTAATTGTGGCATTTAAATTTTAGAATATCATCGTACGAATGTTTTTTACTTTATCTAGCGAGCGAAGCGAGTCCGTTATTAAATCCGTTTTTGACGCAACACATTACTAGTTTAATTAAAATTTAATTAATTTAATAAATATTGACAAGAAATATACATAAAATAAAAAGAGGATAAATATATCATTTAATTAAAATATTTAATATATTACCACTCAGGTCTGATAACATGTAAATTTAGTTGAAATACCAGTGGCTGATTTAAAGTACAACACAATACTTTTCTCATATACCTACAGTATAAATGAGGAAAAGTAAATATAAAAGGTTTAACATCAAGAATGCTGCATAGGGTTAATAAGTATATTAACAACACCAAATTCGTCTTTCCACCAATAAGCTTAAATTTAACCATCAACATTTAGCCATCAACAGTGCCGGTGAGATGTTGGGTCTTTCAATTCTTGGAGTCTGACATCCATTCATTTCTGAAGTCAGACTCCAAGAATTCAAAGACTCAATTTCACCGGCACTGTAGATGGCATTATAGTCGAAAGCCGGCTCTGCTCAGAGTTAAATTAAAGCTTAAGTTAAATTAAAGCTTCGGTGGAAAGACGAAGTTGGTGTTGTTAATATTATAGATCATTCCAGCGCTCACTGAAGTTATGTTAATAAGTATGTTTTGGCTGTCAATGGTATTGTTATTCTGATTTTAATACAACATATTAAAACGTTTTCTTGAATTTCTGATACTTAAGTGATACTAAAAATAAGTTTATCAAGATTGGCCAAGAGTCAACTTTAATCGAGACATTGTTAAGTTGGACATGAACGCGATTTTGTTTGCATTTTAATCAATTTAAATACAAAAGAGAAAACGACTTTAAAAACTTTTTATAGATTCAGTTCATGTTTCTTGGCTTAAATTACAAAATTTACATAAATTTTAGACATTTTACAAAATCTATTAAACAATTTTGGTTCTTTTGTCAATTACGTGATTGACTTAACTCAGAGCCAAAATAGAATTCAACAGGTCATATGTTTTGTTTTACATTTTCTCATTTATACCGCAGGTATATAGGAAAAGTATTGTGTTTTTATTAAAAATCCGAAACCGAGATTCCATCTGAATTATCCGTTTCAAGTGTTTTTAAGACCTTCTAAGTGGTTTTCACAAAGTTATCTCCCTGTGTGTGTGAGGGTTATCATGTTGGCTTCCGTTATAATTTTATAACAGACTTTAAACTTGGTATAACAAAATCAATCTTTAGTCTATCTATAAAATAATAATTTTATGACATCATTACCCGGCAAATATTTCGTAAATTCGTGAAACACGGAAAAATGTTTTAATCTATTTGAGATTTAGCACACATAAGTAATATCTAAAACTAACACTTGTGCGAAATTTCATCTTCTTATCAGCAATGATTATATTTTTAGTCTGCCTCCGTAGCCGCGGTCGTGTAGTACTGGACTTCGGCACCGAAAGTCGGGGGTTCACAGCACGGGCTATGTTCACAGTTTTTATGAATAGAATTTGAAATAAAAAGATTTCGCCAACTTTAGCTTTATATTGAGGATAGTGGATGCGACCCACCCAATGTGGTTTCCGCAGGGCGAATACCCTGAATGGCCGAAAGGCCCTAAAACGGGCATTATATAGTTATATGTTTTAATAAATTTGTATACGTTATTTTAAAACAAGAGACCGGACTCTTTCGCTCTCTTGGTCGCCTTTCGGTCTCTCACGCCTCGGCCGCCACGCAATATCGGTGTTTGAGACCACTTTGCAGCCCCCGTGCGTCACAGGGAGAACGCGCTGGGGGCCGCTTAGAACGAACCCCGCCCCTGACAGGAAAACAACAACCATAATAAAGTACAGCAACAACATGGTTGTTGTGTTTCATCAGTTCGTCATATAACTGGCTAATATAAGTGGTATACTGCCACGATATAAGCGAATTGTCAAATGTTTTAGTGAAAAACATGATTGTATGGATCATTAGCACAATCGTTAAGAGATAAAGGATTACGTAATAAATACGTACACTAAGACGGCTAACATGTAGGGGCTTTGTTGGAATCATTAATGTTAGGCAGCATCGAGCGAGAATGGATAACCGCTGGAAATAAAACCGATGTTTTAATTTCTGGGACGAACGAAGCAGGTCCAAATACGAACATCAATAAATTTAATGATTTTTATATCCTGATGATGAGCGAAGCAGGACCAAATACCCAAATCAATAAATTTAATAATTTTCAAAATCGAAACGAGCAAAGCGAGTTTGAAGTTGTGAGTATACTCGTAGCGAATCAGATTAGGTAAGAAAAAGTTCCGAGTGACTTCATACCCGGTTTTTTATATTATTGCATAATTAATATAACACCAATCAAACTTTCATTAAAGCAAATTTTAGAAGAATACATTGTAATTTATAACAATTAATCCTGTACTGAAGCATTTGATATATTTAAACCGTAACCTTGTTTGACCTAAGGAACAAGGGATGTGCAATTTAGACAAATATTATATCAATTACATTAAGTATGGGATATAATATAAAATAAAAAATAACATAGATGAATAGAAGATTAATAATAATTATGAGAATAATACTATAAAAATACATAATTGAAGTTAATAATATTTAATAATAATATTATTAAATATGAAATATTTTATATTTTCATAAATATTTAATAATACTAAATTAATATATATTTACAATATAAAATCAAACAATGTAAATTTTAGTGCATAAAAATATCCAAATTGTTATCTAATGCCAATAAAAAACATGTTTAAACATAAATGTTCATAAATTCGTAAAAATAGATTAAGTATACTTTTTTTAAAATTAAATATGAGAAAAACTAAGCACATAGTCTTGCTTTTGCATTCAATGTACTTGAAAGGAAGTTGCTAATTGATTTTTTTTAAACTCGGAAAATTGTATTTGTATTACATATATTTAACAAGAAAATGGCGATAATAATAATTATTATATGTAAATTATTTTAGATCTCATATACAATAATTATCAATGTTTGAAAACATGTTTTTAACAATATAATAATTTTGTTATAAGTATGTACATTACATACTTTATATACTTATACATTACATATATATATATATATATATATATTATATATATATATATATATATATATATAATATATATATATATATATATATATATATATATATATATATATATATATATATATATATATATAAATATATATATATAATATATATATATATATATATATATATATATATATATATAAATATATATATATAATGTGTGTGTGTGTGTGTGTCGATTAAAGTTGACTCTTGGCCAATCTTGATTAACTTATTTTTTAGTATCACTTAAGTATCAGAAATTCAAGAAACCTTTTAATATATTTTATTTAAATCAGAATAACAATACCATTAACAGCCAAAACATACTTATTAACATAACCTTAGTGAGCGCTGGAATGATCTACAATATTAACAAAACCAACTTCATCTTTCCACCAATAAGCTTTAATTTAACTCTGAGCAGAGCCGGCTTAGTGGCATCGCATATAGTGCCATATACAGTTCCGGCGAGATGTTGAGTTTTTCAATTCTTGGAGCCTGACTCCAATTTCAGACTCCATGAATTGGATATATATATATATATATATATATATATATATATATATATATATATATATATATATATATATATATATATATAATACGTTTTATAATTACTTAGGAGGTCTTATTAACACCTGAAACGGATACGTCAGGTGAAACCCTAGATCTAAATTTTTTAGCAAACACAATACGTTTCTTGTACATCGATAGTAGAAATGAGGAAAAGTAAACAAAATTTTCAGCGTATTTTGTTTGAAAAACCAGCATGATATTATGCAATGCAATAAAATGATCTTCCCTCTTTTTTCAAAAATTAATAAAATGCGGAAAGTTTTAAAAGTGATTTAATTAATTTGAAATTAAGCACACATAATGTCATGTTAAGAATTCAACGAATGTAATTTCTGTCTGAGGACGAGCAAAGCGAGTCCGAAGTAGTCACGATGACTCTAGCGAATCTGATCTTTTGAGGAAAAGTTCTAGGTACCCCGTACCCGATTTTTTATGTCCTCTGAACTTAATAAATTTATATAGAATGGTTTAAATATTTTACAAACTTTGTTTAAAAGTAGATATTTAAATTCTTAATAAGACGATCAATAAAAAAAATAATAAAAAGAAGCAAAAAATATAAATACTCGAAACTGGTCCTTGATTAACATGTCCGACCTGAAGTCTACCCTCCAGGGCTCTGAATTAACCTGCACCACGTAAATTAATCTTAACTCCATTATTTTTTTGCAGGTCTGACGTCAATGGAAACCAACAAGGGTGGGTAAACTAGAGGTAATTAATCTGTATAATTGCTTTTTATAGTTTGATGCTTTAATTATTATGTCTGACTTGTTTTTCCTTTTTTTATACTTTATTTTAAAATATATTATTTTAATATCATTTTTAAATATACAATAAAAATCATTTATATTTAAATCATTGCTTTAAATTCCTTTAGGAATTAATTTAATGACGGATTGATGTTTAATTACTTAAAGATTGTTTGTAAAAATGTTACTTTTATAATCGGAAATTTTAAAATAAGGTTAGCTAAAACGCGAATTATAATACACACACACACAGACACACACACCACACATATATATATATATATATATATATATATATATATAATATATATATATATATATATATTCTTAATCGAGGCCGCAAAGACGATGTGGCATAGAATATTGCTACAATGGTAAATTAGCTAAATACATGGCAAAATTCCATTTTATCAAAAGTAATAAACTTAATAATACAAAAACAACCAACAGATACAAGAGATTTCTCCTAAAACCTTAGGCCTTTAGGAGAAACGGTTATGAGCAAGTGACTCCTGTTTTATATACTTTATTTGTTTTACTTATGACCCCCCTACCGTCCTTATTTGATTGTAATTTGTAATTAGTACAAAATATTACAGTAAAATTGTAAAATTTGACTTTAACTAAAAATCTGTAAGGCTTGTGCGAAGTTTCATTTGCATAAAATAAATATGTGTACATTTAATTTATTTTACTTGCTATATTCCTGGAATTCAAGTGCGTACTTGATGTAATTTGTAATTAAATACATAATATAACATCAATTTGTAATTAGTTTTACAAAATAAATTATTTGAAGCCGCATAGCTGTGTAGTGCAGTTTAAGGTCACAGGAACAAGTTTTTCTCTAAATTGTAAACAATATCCTCCCCACTTCCTTCCGGATTAAGAACAAATCATTTTAATATTATTAGATTAAATAAAATTATAGGCGTGTTGAATGCATAAGTCTTCAATTATACGTACTTTCAATCAAGGACATAACTAACTTAAGAATAGAGAATGACTAGATATTTTTGCACGTGTATGTGTTTCATCAAATAATATCAAGTTATTATATCTTCGCCTTCAATCAATGCATCGAGTAATCATCACAACAAATATATTTTACATTTCTAATAAGCGAAATTAAAATAAATATTACGCCAATGAGGTCTTTTAAAAACAATCAAAAAGGGTAGGTGGAGACCAATTTCAATTAGACTACGGATTATATATATATATATATATATATTATATATATATATATATATATATATATTTATATATATATATATATATAATATATATATATAAATATATTATATATATATATATATATATATATATATATATATATATATATAGAAATAATAAATAAATAAATAACCTTTAATAAAATCATTAAAATAAATAAATTATCTTTATAATCATGCAAATTGTTAATATTGCACACACACTTTATAATAATTCTATATTTTTTTTATTAATTATTATATATCAATTAATTTATAAATATATATATATATATATATATATATATATATATATATATATATATATATATATATAAATATATATATATATATAATATATATAATATATATATATAATATATATATATATATTATTCGAAATTTTTTAATTACCGGTAAATATTATCTCTTTAATTAAAAGAGATTTATTCCGAACAAAAAAATCATTTAAGACAAACAAATAAAGTTTTTGAAGATATTTTAAATTTTATATTTCTTTTAAATAATTTTAATAGGAATCTTCGAAATTCAAAAGGATATTTTTATATTATTATTTGATTTAAAATTTTTTGCAAATAAGCGTGTTTAAGTTTTATATATACAGCTCTGCGCAAGAATATACTTAGTCCGCTAACAAAAGTAATTTATTTAGTGTCGTATAAATTGATTACAAAGATTTATTCGATATACCTTCTTCATCCTATGGATCATTTTTCAAATTAAAAATACTGACCATCTTTAAATTTATAAACTTTTAAAATATTTATAAATATAAATATGCTTAATCACAAATGTAAATAAAGGAAAATAACGTTAATTTGCATTTTACCTTGGCCAATTTTTTATTTTTTTATTTTTGGATTGAAATCTTAAACAATATGTATTAGGAATTAAACTAAAATGCAACATTACAGATTAAAAACAAATATCTTATACTTTAAAATAGAGTTCTTGCGAATTGAAAACAATTGGCCCCATAGCTATAAGCCATAACTCGGCTTTTCGTGGCACCTTAGGGGCCA
>JACMZG010000002.1:32289704-32297204 GCA_018340805.1 Microvelia longipes | reverse complement strand
TCAGTCCACATAGTAAATTCAGGAGATGCTGCTCCCAAAAAAGAATATACCCTCTTAAAAGATTATGGGACTTTAAACATCCCCAACTACAGAAAATGATTTTTACTGCCAAGAGAGAAAAAGTTACTCTTAATTAAAAGGAAGTAAAAAGTAACCTTTTCTCCCTTGGGAGTAAAAAGTAATCTTTTTCCCCTTGGGAGTAAAAAGTAACCTTTTCTCCCTTGGAGTAAAGTAACTTTTTCCCCCTTGGAGTAAAAGTAACCTTTTCCCCCTTGGGAGTAAAAAGTAACCATTTCTCCCTTGGGAGTATAAAGTGCTTCTATACCGTCAGGAAATACAGCAAATTTTTATGACGTCATTTAACGTAAAAAACACTCAGCAAAAATTTCTCAGCAACTAGCAATCATAGTAGGAATGGTTTAAAATTTGGCATGCACATATTCCTTCATAAGACCCAACAAATGTATAAGTTCCATTTGATTATTAGACTTGGTTAAATGTTTCGATAAAAATTAGATAATCATTAAATTAAGATAAAATGATAAAATTAAATTATCATCTAATGTTAAAAATTACATAGTCATTAAATTTAGTTGAAATTACAAAAATTAAATAATCACCTAACTTAAAAAAATAGATAATAATATTGAAATGGTTTGAAGATCAAGTTAAATATCAAGTTAAAATTATAAAAATTAAATTATCATTGAATATTAAAAATTAGACAATCATTTAATTTATTTAAAATGTGGCACGAGTATATCCCATCTTAAAGAACGATTTTAAAATTAGAGTATAGTAATATGGGGGGGGGGAGTGGTAGTAACTACCAGGCAAGTAGGCCACGTTGTTGGCCCATTTTGCTACCTCCCTAAGATACTGTTCTACTCCTTTTAATTTCAAGTGTAGGTATAATTCATTTAATATAGTCAGAAGGGCCGTGGATTTCTATGGTTCCTCTCATGCTTTTTCAGGCAATCATACATATAGTATTGAAAACTAGGAACAACACGTGCCCTCGCTGTCAAACCAACCTCCTTACACTTTTAAATACAAGGCAGACACACTACAGTATTATAATGAATCTACTATGAGGGTCCTAAATTTTGCCTATACCCAGTTTCATATAGGTAAGGGATCTTTAACGATACTGACAACGCACAGGCTCGAGACCACCAGCTTTACGTCCTTCTGAAGGATTGGGTACTCAGAATTGTTATCCCTCTCATAAAAATCCCAGAGTCCCGTGCTGGGATTGAACCCATGACTAAATAAACTCGGAAGTTTAAAGTCCATTCATTCTGTGTATTGGCCGCGTACCTTAACCACTACACCAAGGGTGTCTCTAAAAAAAGTTATTACTCTAAAATTAGAGTATAGTCTCGGACTTAATCGGATTCCAACCAGCATCGAGAATAGTCAAGAAGTGGAAAGGTGTTAGCTGAGAATATAACAAATATTTTGACAGACTGAGGACAAGCAAAGCTTGTTCAAAGTGATGAGGCTGACCGCAGCAAATCCGATCATGTGATGAAAAGTTTCGAGGTACCCCGTGTCCGAGTTTACGGGCACTTTAAGGGAGGATTTCCAGATAAAAAAACATACTCGTATAAATGCATTCAAAACCAAATTAAGTTAATTAACTCTTAGTTAATGTTTTATAAATATAAAATTTAGGACGAATCAATTAACTTAAATTGCATTCTTACAACAAATAAATTCAGTACCCTTGACTTAAATATTTTTGAGACTTGAAGTATTCTCTTAATATATTTTTATTACTTTTCCTGTTAGTATTCAATATAAATTTTTGTAATTTTATATATTTTCTAACTCATTAAGCATCTATTTCCGAGTACTGAATAATTAGTATACTGAAAATGAATAATTAGTCAGAATTAAAAATAATGGATAGTAATAAAATAATTGAAAGGAATTAAAGCTATTAAAATAATAGACGATGAAATAATTTTAATAAGTAATATATACTGTAATAAAAATTCTAATGGGTGTTTAACTACAAGTAAGATAGTATATTATGTACTAGGTTGTACAGTGAGTGTATTATATTCTATAGTTTTTTATGGAGGTAATTATATTTACAGTCAAGCAAAGCGAATTTGCAAGGTTAAGAAAAATATGTGAATATTGCACAAAGGTTATTAAAAACAAGTTTAATAGCTTTTAAAAACAAATATTACAAAGCAGAAAAACAGTGATATGACAGGTTAAGAAAAAATCGTATATTGCAAGGTTTAAAAACCGTGAATATTGCAAAGGTTATGAAAGTGAATATGTCAAAGGTAAGAAAAACAGTGAATATTGCAAGGTTAAGAAAAATAAGCAAATTGAAAACAGTGAAGCAAAGGTTAAAAAAAAACAAAGGTTATGAATATGCAAAGGTTAAGAAAAATCTTGAATATTGCAAAGGTTAAGAAAAACAGTGAATATTGCAAAGGTTAAGAAAAACAGTGAATATTGCAAAGGTTAAGAAAAACAGTGATATTGCAAAGGTTAGAAAAAGTGAATATGCAAGGTTAAGAACAGTGAATATTGCAAAGGTTAAGAGAAATCGTGAATATTGCAAGGTTAAGAAAACATGAATAAAGGTTAAGAAAAAACAATATTGCAAAGGTTAAGAAAAACAGTGAATATTGCAAAGGTTAAGAAAAACAGTGAATATTGCAAAGGTTAAGAAAACAGTGAATATTGCAAAGGTTAAGAAAAACAGTGAATATTGCAAAGGTTAAGAAAAACAGTGATATTGCAAAGTTTAAGAAAAACAGAGAGTATTACAAAGGTTAAGAAAAACAGTGAATATGGCAAAGGTTAAGAAAAATCGTGAATATTGCAAAGGTTAAAAAAACCGTGAATATTGCAAAGGTTATGAAAAACGTGAATATTTCAAAGGTTAAGAAAACAGTGAATATTGCAAAGGTTAAGAAAAACAGTGCAAAGGTTATTGCAAAGGTTAAGAAAAACAGTGAAACAGTATATGCAAAGGTTAAGAAAAACAGTGAATATTGCAAAGGTTAAGAAAAACAGTGAATATTGCAAAGGTTAAGAAAAGTGAATATTGCAAGGTTTAAGAAAAACAGTATTATGCAAAGGTAAGAAAAACAGTAATATGCAAAGGTAGAAAAACAGTGAATATTGCAAAGGTTAAAAAAACGTGAATTTGCACAAACAGTTGAAATCGCAAGGTTAAGACAAACATGATATTTGCAAAGGTTTAAGAAAAAACAGAGTGAATATGGCAAAGGTTAAGAAAAACAGTGAATATTGCAAAGGTTAAGAAAACATTGAATTGCAAAGTTAAGAAAACTTGAATTAACAAAGGTTTAAAACAGGAATATTGCAAAGTTTTGAAGCAAAGGTTACAGTGAATATCAAGGTTAAGAAAAACAAATATTGCAAACAATCAAAACAAATGCAGTGCAAAGTTTTTTCGAAAAAAATAAATAAATAATGAAACAAAGATTTAAAAAACTTAAAACTTTTTAATACAATTTTCTTTAGTCATAAGAAACGAAGATACAAATCTTTATCTTCTTCACTTAGCGAATTTCCTTCTATAAAATCGCTAATGGGTTGGATGTCATGGAGGGAGTCGGACCCGGGAGAGCGGCCAAAATTCGTTTAGCCGCTTGGACAAAACAAATTTGTTTTGTAAATTTAGATATTGATAGTCATCAGTAGGGACAGGTAATAGATAACCTAGCGAGGTCCTTTTGCTATTTCCTTTAGATAGACACCTCATGAGTTCTGGTGCAAGCATAAAAAGTCTGAGCCACAGAAGAGCCTAAAGCTTTTACTAGAAACAACGCGTGGCCCATAGTTAGACTAAGTTTCCCTGCTCTCAAAATCATGAGGCAGACACATATATATTATTATTTATATATACTACTATTGAGGTTCCTAAATTTTGCCTAAACCCAGATTCATTCAGGATCAAGGTTTTTTTATTTAGAAGTACCTGACCTCGCACCAGGTCAGAACTACGGGCTTAAAGTCTTAAAAATTAATCTCGGAAAGGACAAAAACCTTACTGAAAACCAGGTTTGTGTGACGTGATTACCTTGGTTCGCTGAGTCACTAAATAAAAAAGTAAAATGAAGAATTAAAACTTTTTGCCGGGAAAAAGACTTTCCTTGGTTTTTTTAGGGCGCTGAAAATGTTGCGATCAATTTGAGATTTAGCATGCATGTAGCCATGTTTAAGACTAATAAGCATGTAGTAAGAAGTAGTAGTAGCAGACTAGAATGTGCACGTAGGCCAAATATCATTTCGTTCGTTCAATTTCTATTAATTGACTTGTGTACGGTTTTAAAAAAATTGTAAATAATCGGAAAATTGAGTCGAAATTTGGTACAAGAGTATGTATACCTTTAATTTTAAATAAATAAGTACACTAAGTTTTGTCTCAATACGACAAGCATATATCTATGGCTTATGTTGGATCATAAAAGTTAAGCAGCATCGAACGATGGTTGAATGCTGGGAATTTAACATTTACTTTCAAAGGACAAGCGAGGCAAGTCCGAAAACGTGTTGACGTATAAATTTAACGGCTTGTATATTCTGAGGACGAGCGAAGCGAGTCCGAAGTAGGGAGGATGAGCAAAGCGAATACGATGTGATGAGGAAAAGTTCAGAGGAAACCTGTATCCGATTGATACTTCATTATCATTATTTGTTCAACATAAGTTTATAGCAACAAAATAATTCCGGCGCAGAGGTCCGCATGCCGGGCGAATTTCCTATGAAATGCGTGCTGTCGTGCTTCATTAATAGCTTAAGTGTCCGGTTTATTCTCTAAAAATTTAGCGATCGCACTATTACTCGTAACTCAATTTTTCCAGGATTTTCAATTTAAATGCAATAAAATCTGTCAAAGATAAGATTAACTGAGCATTAAATTTGTGCAAATAATGATGTGCAACATAAAATTTGGAAGAATGAGCATATTTTTGTATAATGGGATAGTTATGTGAATTTCCTTTCAATTTTTATCGAATGATTAGTTTACACTTTTTAATTTAATTATTTTTGAGTTTAAAAAAATCAAAAATAATACAATTGAGTAGAAGTTTGGAACAAGTGTAGTCCTTTAAGTAGCAAATATTATGCCAAGTTTCGTGTCAATGCGTTAAGTATATACGACATTAATTACAGTTTTTGATAAATCATATATGTTAAATAGCATAGAGCAGGGTTAGTGCCTGGATAGGTGACGGCTGCAAATAAAACGCATATATTTACTGTCTGAGGCCGAGGGAAGCGAATACAAAGTAGTTAGTTCAAGCGTAGCAAATCCGATGTACCTACTAAGGAAAAGCTACAAGGTACCCCGTACCATTTCCAGATATTTTCTTTTTTCTGAAATATAAGATAAAACTATAAAGGAGGAAACCGCTGTCAGGGAAATAAATATTTTATTTCTCTTAACCTTCAGGATTAAAAGTGAAAAAACGTATTCGCGTATATTTATATGTATAAAAAATTAGTTAAATAAAAAAAGGAAAATTTTAATTATAAACTTGTTTACGTAATCAATATAAAAAAAGTTAATGGACTTAAAAGATTTCAAACTTACAAAACTTAAAAGCAATAAATGAGACAGATGACAAATAAAGCCAACTAATAAGTGTTGTACAGTAGTATATGTTTCAACAATTCTGTAAATGAATCACGTATATAATGTTATTAGATATTACAGATCGTTACCAACTTAACTACAATGACTTTTTATCCTTCAGCGCATAGCGCAGTCAGACATTATTATTTAACACTTTTATAAACAAAAAGAAAGATGTTAAATAAACAGTTATAATTAAAGAAGTAAAAAATATAAAATGTCAAAAATTAAAAAAAAATTGAGGAAGGGAACTTGCTTTGTGGCTTTTAGCAAGTTTACTGAACTTGTTTTTATACCATTAAATGACCATGAACACAAAATAAAAGCTAAAAAATAAAATAATTCAAAGAAACAGACACCATATTGAAATAAAAGAGGAAGAAGTCTCTCTACAAAAATATATTTCTTTATAGCAAAGCGCTTTCAACCTAACTAAAGGCCATTATCAGTGCAAAACCTAACAAACAAGCAAAAAAATAAGTAAAACACAAAAAATTACTTAACAAATGATAAGCAAAAATAAAATACAAAAACGTAATAAATAAAATAAGCAAAAATAAATAAAATAAATACTGTTGAGATGGAAAGAAGAAGAGAAGTGAGTCTTTTTTATTAGATATGAGAGTCAGACTGACAATAGGAGGCGATGATGCTTGTAGCATAGCTCTCAGAAGGGGGGATGATTCTCCTCTCTCTCGTATTTGTTTAGATCGCCAACTCTATTCTGACTCCTTTCAATCTCCAATTTTTCCAAAAAGTCCATTTTCCGACCTTTGTTCACAAATTGAAGACAACCGACTTTATGAGGGCCATTAAAATGATTTTCAGCTAACAAATGTTGATAAAATTTGCTGTTCGTTCTAGGTTGATTTTCCCTCGTCCTCGTGATTATGTTCCTCCCTGTTTGACCTAAATATTCCACTGGCATATGCCACATTGCCAAGCGGAAGCGCTTTGCCAATAAAATTTTATTTTGTGGAGAGACTTCTTTTCTTTCATTATTTATAATGGACTCCCTTCACGCTCACTCTAATGATAAACCATCATCAGTACTTAAAGAAAATAGTAAGACAAAATAAATTACAAAAAGGCAAAAGAAATCGCAGAGAAGTTACTTTTCTCGTTTTGTTGTAGCTTTTTCTTTTGACTTTTTGTAATTATTTTTGATTGTTCTTTGTTGGTTAGGCACTGATGATTTGTTAAAACTAAAAGCTGAATTTGTTAAAGTGTAAATAAATACACAGTGTTGTAATATAAATAGTATAGAAAATAAATACATATTCAATAATATTTAATGATAAATAGTCATACATTTTTTAGTCAATCTAACTACCTTTCATAAACATTGTTTTACAATAATTCTTTTTATAATTTTGGTTTTACAAAAGATTGAACAGCATTTCCTAACCGCTGCAACCATTCGGTGCGTCTGTAGAGGATAATTAATTTTAACACGCTAGTCAATTTCAGGCTAAGCAAATACAAAAGACGGAGGGACGTCAGAGTACAGTACATGTAAACACAGTAATAGTAAGATAAACTTTGCAATTCGAACAATACAATTCTTTTATTCTAAGCATGTCCAATATCAAACGCAATGCAGTTAGAATAGAATATTTATTTTATTTAAATACTTTTTATTATTATTTATTTATTTTAGTAATATTTATTTACTGTTTTCTAGCGGTTTCTTTATTTGTCTCCTTTTACAAATATGCAATAAAATCGGGTACGGGGAACCTCGGAACCTTACCACATCGGATACGTTACAGTCGTACTTAAAAATTAAAGATCAAATTTAAACTAGAACACGTCTTTGGACTCGCTTCACTCGTCCTCAGATAGTAAATATATCCGTTTCA
>JACMZG010000002.1:32282204-32284704 GCA_018340805.1 Microvelia longipes | reverse complement strand
AAAATTAATTAAATATAATATAATTAAAACTAGTAATGCGTTGCATCAAGAACTCACGTCAGAAGAATACACCAAAAAAAAAATAACGGCCTTACTTTGCTCGTCAGATTGAGTAAATAGGGAAACATACCTATTATGGTGTTCTAAAATATATATACAACAAAATTAAAAACAGGCTCGCTTCGATCCACGTTATTAATGCGTAAAAAAGGCTCGCTTCGATCTATGATATTAATGCGATCTCGGCAGATTCTGTTTGTTAGTAATTATTTATAGAAAATTTTTAGCTCGATTCCCACGCTAGATAACGAAACATTGCTAATTTAACAAAATCAAAAGGGCTTCGCTTCGCTTGATTCTTCATACTTATGATAATTCATATTAATACTTTGCTCGTTAGATTGAGTAAATAGGGAAACATACCCATGTTGGTGTTCTAAAATATATATACAAAAAAATTAAAAACAGGCTCTCTTCAATCCATGTTATTAATGCGCAAAAAAAGGCTCGCTTTGATCCATGGTATTAATGCGTAAAAAAGGCTCTCTTCCATCCATGTTTTTAATGTGCAAAAAAAGGCTCGCTTTGATCCATGTTATTAATGCGTAAAAAGGCTCTCTTCTATCCATGTTATTAATGCGTAATAAAGGCTGTCTTCGATCCATGTTATTAATGCTTAAAAAATGCTCTCTTCGATCCATGTTATTAATGCGTAAAAAAGGCTCGCTTCGATCCATGTTATTAAACCGTAAAAAGGGCTCGCTTCTCTCAGTCCCGGTAGATTCTGTTATTAATGCGTAAAAAAGGCTCTCTTCGATCCATGTTATTAATGCGTAATTCCCAGTGGTTATTTATCCAGGCACTGAACACGCTCGGTGCTGCTTAACTTTTATGATTCACCAAAAATCATGGTAGACTTTTTTATTATAACTAAACTTAGTGCACTTATTTATTACGTCAAGGGGTACATTTGTACAAAATTTCAACTCAATTGGAATATTTTCTAATTTTTTTAAAATATGTATACAAATCATTCGATAAAAATAGACTTATTGCTGATAATGAGAAGAAACTTAGCACATTTATTACTCTTATACATGGCTAAATGCGTGCTAAATTTTAATCAGATTGCATCATTTTTTTTCGTGTTTTATGATTTTTCGAAATTTTTGCAGTCATTATTGTGGGTTAATGACGTCATAACAATAAAATGTCAGAATAGCACAACTACAGCGGTAGACTGATTTTTGTTTACAATACTTCAACTCTCTAACATAAATACTCTGGGCGCTATGATGATAACAGATACACACACACACACACATATACAGACAGGCAACTTTGCAAAAACTACTCAGGAGGCCTTAAAAACCTCTGAACCGCATAATTTTGTTTTCATCCAGGTTTCGGATTTTTTTTGCAAACAATACTTTTCCTATATACCTACGGTATAAATGAGGAAATGTAAAAAGGCTCATTTCACTCGCTAGATTACATAGTTATAATAATACATCATCGATCCTTCCTTGATCGATCCATTCAATGTTATCACAGGTCAGGAGTATAGAAAGAAACATCAAATCATAGAGATATACATATACTTGAGAGGGCATAGCCTATCTCAATACATTGAAAGGCTTGAAACATTGTTTTGGGCTTCAGGGCTCTGTGTAACCTCATTGAAACCTCCAAGAGGTGAGTTAAGGTAACCTACATCAATAGTTTTCGGCTTTCCGCACATTGTTTGTGTTTTGATTAGTATTTCTAACGTTCTCTTTGCTAATTTTAATATCTCTAAGCATCAAATTCTACATGCAGTCAATAAATCACTTACTGATTGCTTCTATTAATATGTTACCCTCTCTCTTACTTTGCCTTATTTAGATTCTATATTTAGATTCAGATCTGCCTATTTAGTCTTATTTAGATCAGATCTGCCTATATTTAGATTCTTATTTAGATTCAAGATCTGCCTTATTTAGATTCTTATTTAGATCTATTAGATCTCCTTATTTGATTATATTAGATTCTTTAGTTCTTATAGATTCAAATCTGCTTTATTGTAGATCAATCTGCCTTATTAGTCCTTATTAGATCAGATCAATCTGCCTTCATTAGTTCTTATTAGATCAATCTCCTTATTATTCTATTAGATCAGATCTGCCTTATTAGAATTATTATTTAGGAATTCTTATTAGATCATATCTGCCTATTTAGATTCTATTAGATCAGACTCGCCTTTTTAGCCTATTTAGTCTGCCTTATAGTAAGAATCTTATTAGTCCTTATTTAGTCTAGGTCTTATTAAGATCATTTAGATTCTTTATTAGCAGATTCTGCCTTATTTAGGTTCTTATTAGATCAATCTGCTATTTATTTAGATTCTGGCCTATTATTCTATAGATCAGATCTGCCTTATTTAGTATTGCCTTATTTAGATTAGATAAGATCTGCCTTATTAGATCTGCCTTATTTAGATTCTTAGAGATCTGCCTATTTA
>JACMZG010000002.1:32070877-32282104 GCA_018340805.1 Microvelia longipes | reverse complement strand
AACACTACGGTGGTAGTAGCAAACCGTTACGCTCAAATTGTATTCAAAAATTGGCCATAATATATTACACAATAATCTTCTATCAACTGGAAGCGTAACTGGGATGGTGTCAAAGGTCAGTGTAAAGACTAACGCCTTAACGACCCGGCCACGGAAGCAGTATTCTATACACTATTTACACAATATTCAAATGCTTGTTGTCTTTTTGCTGGTTAAGTTTAAAATTGCATCAGCTATTTGAGTAATGAGGTTTACAAGAAAATTCATTCATATATCCTGAGAAGTCTGGAACCACACATGTGATGCCTCTCTCGATTCAAAAAACGAGAAACACTATTTTTAACAACAAATATTTATCACAAATTTGTATGCTGTCTGCCTTGACACTGATGGACACCTCAGTCAGGTATGTGTTTGACTGAACAAAGCTCAAGCTAAGGTATATTAGTCTTATAGATTTAGGGTGGCCCAAGCTCCTATATGACAAACCTCCTAAATTGGTGTAGGTCATAGAGAAATTAGAATAAAATAAAAATCAATTTTACTAAATTTTATAAATATAAAATTTTAACAATAAAAGAAAAGTTTAATACAAGTTTAAATCCTAATTAAGAATATAAATATTTTGACTACAGTCGCACGAAGGTTACGACAGATGCTCGTGAAGGCTTCACCGTAATGAAACTTGACTTTCTTGAGGTGTGGCATCGCTTTGCAGTTGTTATGAGTCATAAAGTTTTGACATTACAATATCATTTTATGAACATAGATATTGTAGCATTGCATTTTGCAAGTTACATTTCCTAGGTGTCTCTGCACAGTTATTTGTGGGAGTATTCATGTTTTTGAAAACTCGGTAGTATCAAATGAAACATGTTTTGCTTGCCAAGCATGATGGTGGTAAGAGAGCACCGCTCATCTTGGTAAATACTTTACATTATATTCTTTAATTTAATCAAGGTTACAGTGAGTTCAGGCTCCGTCGGCACCTAATGAGTTAACGTGACGAACGTGGGGTATGACATTTATGTAGAGCCATCAATGAAGACAAATGTCGAATGATGGAACAAATCAGGTTGTAGCATTGCATTTTGCTTGTTATATTTCCTAGGTGTCTCCGCACAGTTATATATTGACAGATATTTGGTTTTTAACATAAATTGAGTAAATGACATTGACATCTTACAACAGTAATATTTGTGCATGAAGTTGAATTCAACTTGTGCCAATATCTCCATGATCCTTTATCAGTTAACAAAAATCTAGCATGCACGTCTTCTAGATTATAAAAATGAATAGAAGATGTTGACATTTCACTTAAATTATGCACGCTCAATGTCACAGAGTGACTTGAGCACTATCAACAAAGTTACTAAATTCCATACCACAATGCTGATATACATACTTCTTTCAGTATATAACAAATTACCTTTGTCGTTGGAACCAATAATATACGATATATATCTTAATAAGAAGTCAAAAATAGTACAAAAACACCAGAAAACAAACGAGTGCAAAATGTAAACAAAAACATTAGATTTTACTACTGTATTTATTTCTGAAAAATCTATAAACCTACTGATTTTGTTTCTTTTCGATAATATAGATGTCCAACTTTCGATTCAACATTTCAAGAGTTAAATATATGAATTAATAATAAAATAAAAAAACGAAGGGTCCAAAATGCACAAAAAAGGTGCACTTTTCACTGCCGTATTTTTTTAGAAAAATCAAGCAAACCCACTTGTTTCTTTTCTTACGATAATATAGATGTCCACTTTCGATTTCATAACATTTCAAGAGTTAAATACTAAAAATTATATTAATAACACCGCCTAAAAATTTTGTCCTATGCTAATACACGGGGAAAATCTTTTGTTAGAAAATGGTTCTTATCAGTAGGTTACACCAAAACGTACTGTGGTTATCTCTAGGTTACCCTTGTCCAGCTGTCCATTACAAAGTTAATACATAGCTACCAACTATATCAAAATTAATTGCCCTAGTAGAGGGGATGTCATAGAGGTATATATGTTACAAGGCGTTTCCTTTTACTGATGAAGTTAAGAATTTCTAATGATTTAACAAACTTCTAGAGATTAATGTCACTTTTTTAGACAGATGCATTTTAAACAAAAAAATGACTATTCAGTGTTGCTAAACTCAGAACTAGGAAACTTTTTGTTTGTAAAAAAGTGTTTGCAACCCTAACTTTTTTTACTAAAATATGACTCTGGGTGTTGAAAACTACTAGATATACTATAGAAATAGTATATTATTTGTTAACATGAATCATCAAATGTTTGCAAAGAAATTAACAGGTTGTTCTAATTCACCAAAATGATATCATTTAACTTTTTGTAAGCTTTAAGTAAATGTAAAACAAAATATAAATTTCACTGATATTATTTTGAAGCATCTGACCGTGACGTGGTGAGGAGGCTTACAGACTGTAGTTAGACTTACTCTGATAATTTGTAAATTTTATACTTTATAATTAATTTGTTTTTAGTAGGAAATAGTTAAAAAAACAAATGATTAATTTTTTAAAATATGTTGTTGGTATTAAAGGATTGATATTTATCTACTTAAATTGCTTTGCTTACCTTATAGTTAATATATATATCTATATATATATATATATATATATATATATATATATATATATATATATATATATATATAATATATATATATATATATATATATATATATGAACTTTTTAAGTAAGTAATAGTCAGCCTACCCAAAAAGGCTAAAAACATTTTACAAATTAAAAATAATTCATAGCAATTTAATAAAATTTGTACAATAGAACAAATTACAGCAATATATAAAAATATATAATGATAAAATACTAAGCATAATTTATTATGAAAAAATTTATTGAGAAAATAATAAATAAAATGTTAATTATAAAAAAAAAATAAATAAAAAAAAATATCATGTACAAGGTACCTCAGAATTTTGTTGGTACATATGTTGGTCTTATATATGACTACATGGGTGCCAAATCTTAAATCGATCAAAACATATTTCCTCATGTTTCTGGAAAGCACAACTTGAACAAAATTCAATCTACAGATTGAATTTTGTACCAAGCTTGAATTCTCTTGCATAAATACGCTAGAAGCTACAATGATAACACACACCCACATACATTGACAGACAGACATACAGAAAATTTTGTAAAAACCACTCAGAAGGTCTTAAAAACACCTGAAATAGATAATTCAGGTGAAATCCCGGTTTCGGATTTTTTTGTAAACACAAAATTCTGGAAAAATAAAAATATAATAATATTAAAATATTAATTATAAAAAAATGTTAACAGTAATTACATAAATAAAAACAAATTATCAAGAGTAAGTCTCACTATATTCTAACTAAGCAGATGCAGTGTGTGTGTCCTTAGCTTTCAATTCCCTGGTTTGAACATATTTGCTATTCTTAAAACTTAAATTAAGATTTATAGTGCACATATGGGGGGGAGGGGTGCTGGTGGGCGGTTACATTTCACCCTTTTGGTTTGAGCCTGTGCGATGTCCGGTACTCGTAAAAGATCCCTAACCTTTAATTAACCTGGGTTAGGGCACAATTTAGGACCTAAAACTTATATAATATATATATATATATATATATATATATATATATATATATATATATAATAATATATATATATATAATAAATAAAAACGTTTAAGAAAATAAATAAAAACATTATATAAAGTATTTATATATATATATATTTATATATAATATATAATATATAAATAATATAATATATAATTATATATAAATAAAACATATATATATATATATAAAAACTTTTAAGAGCTTCGCATTTTTTATAAATACTAATGTTTTTTATAACATAAAAAATCCCTCAGAACATAGGTCTCACATTTTTTTTAAGTTAGTTGCTTAATTTATATTAGTTCTTGAAGCCTCTAGCTACTATCCAAACCAATATATATATATATATAATATATATATTATATATATATATATATAATATATATAATATATATATATATTATATATATATAATATATATATATAATTATATATAGTTTTAGCACGTCCCTTTTTTTTCTTCTGATTACCACCTATTTTTTTTATAAAAAAATATAAAATTGCTAGTTAATAAAGATTAGAAATAACACTGTTCTGGGGGTATTTAACTCGTATTTACTGTGTTGCTGCTACATATAAGAACACGTCGCTAAGTTAAATTGGGGCTGAACAAACAAATAGTTTTAATTTGAAGATGTCCGACATTGTAGCTATTCTGACAAGTAAAACTATTATTTTAAGTGAAGGTAAAGAAAAACTTCCGGGAAAAATAACTGTTTAATACTTTTAAAATCGTTTCTTTATATAATATAATAAAAAAATATATGTTAAAAGTTTTCTTGTTAAAAAAATCAAGATTAGTGATAGAAGAGAAGTAAGTATAAGTAAGTAAATTCATTTAACATTTCATTATGTTGGTAATAATCGAATGTAGGAAAAAAGCTCATTGTTGTTACAATAACATCCATTGTCTTTGCTATTTACAATTATTATACGTTATTATTACAAGTTTTTAAATATCATACGTCAGTAGGTACTTCTCTCATTATCAGGTTCATCAGTAAGACAGTGTGCGTTATATGTTGGGTGTATAGTGGAACAGAATAAACTAAAGACTCACGTGTTCGCGCTGTCTATACAACTACTTTTAGTGACTATTGTAATGGTGTAATTTCGTTCCGTCGACAGAAAAATTTGTCAATGGTACGAAACGGGTTGTTGCATTGACAGTACGAACGGGTTGTTGTGTCGACAAATAACTCGTTGACGCAATGATTAGTCGATACAACAACCCAATTTGTTCCGTTGACAAACTCAAATTATTTGTTGATGGAACAATTTGTCAACGCTATGATTTGTCGAACGGACAAATCCTGTGACGAAACGATACAAAGCTGTTGTAATTGTAGAAGCTCTTATGAATACAGAATACAGAATATATTTATTATTAACAACCCCAAAAATGGGTACAATAATCGTCAAAAAAAATAAATAAATAAAAGTTTACAAAAATTTAAAAATTTTTAAAGCTTAGAAAATCTTGGTAGGAATAAAAAGCATGTGTTTTTAATACAGTTTCCAGTTTACCTTTAAAAGATTTAGTTCTAGGTCTTGAATAAATTTTGGTAAGTGATTGAAAATTTGATGCACCAATAGTTTGTACTATTTGAGTATGGTGAAGCCTGCAGTATTTAATTTCTAAATTGTGATTATGACGGGTATTATAGTTGTGATTATTATGAACATTATTGTACAAATGGATATTTTTTAACATATAACAGACATTGTAAGATATAAATAGACGGTACAGTTAATATTTATTCTTTTGAAATACTCCTTGCAATCCTCTCTGTATTTAAGATGAAAAACAATTCTGATAGCTCTTCTTTGAATGGCGAAGACAGTTTCGGTATGTGCTGAGTGACCCCAATGGAGTATAGCATAACTTAATCTGCTATGAATGACTGCATAATAAACATCAATCATATGTTTGTTGATAGTTGTGAAGATATTGAAATAATAGAAAGCTTGACTAGATAGTTTCTGGCTAAGGCGTGCAGTGCTCTTTCCAAGTTAATTTAGGATCTAGCAGGACTCCTAAGAATTTGTTGAAAGGGGGATTTTTAAATTCCTCGATATCACTACGTAATGAGAATACCATAGAAACAGTTTTGTTTATATTTAAGGCGAGTTTATTTGTAAATATCCAGGCTTTTAACTCTTCTAGCATCAATTCGAGGGCTGGCTTTATAGTGCAGGATCCTTGACCTTTATGCTGGCATTTGCATCATCTACAAAAAGCTTTATAATTTTTTTTGGCTCATAATAGGCATATCATTTATAAAAATTATAAAATACAGCGTTCCTAGTACCGAACCTTGTACTATGCCTTCGTTTATCTCTTCCCAGTCAGACAATACACCATCAACCAGAGTAGCTTGGAATCTTTCTTCAAGATAAGAAATAAGGAGTGCAATAGCAATGCCGACAGATTGTAATTCTTTAGTTTCTGAATCAGAATTTGTTTAATTACACAATCGAAAGCTTTTGTCAAGTCAATAAAAGTTGTGGCTAGGTATTCACCTTCTTCAAAGGAATGAGTATTTCTTGTACGAGTGATCCGATTGCATCAACTGGATTTAAGCCTTTCCTAAAGCCGAACTGGCAGTTGACAAAAAGATTGTTTGATTCAAAAAATTGTATAGTTGTTCTTTGAGAGCTGCTTCAAATATTTTGAGAATATAGGCAGTAATGATATTGGTCTGAAGTTGTTTGGGTCATAGCAGAGCCACCTTTGTGTAGTGGAACAACTACAGCCAATTTTAAGCAAGCAGGAAAAAAATTTAGAATAATTGATTAATTTATTAAGGCAACTAAAGGATTTACTATGTCTGGACCAATTTTTTTAACTATGTAGGATGAAATCCCATACACATCTCTACTATGGCTACTCTTCATTTGTTTATATAATGATTAATTTCCTTGCTGCTGCATGTTTTGAAGTTAAAACCAACTGTATTCGATTTTGGAAAGTTAGTAGGATCACTGTTTGGCATATCTGGTATAGTTTGATGAATATTTTTAGCTATATTAACAAAGTAAGAATTAAGGGTATTGCAGAAAGACATTTGACAGAACCTGATGAATTATTTGTTTTATATTTGTTAATTAAGGACCATGCAGCTTTGATTTGTTATCTGAGTTCGCTATGATGTTGTCATTATAAGTTCTTTTAGCAATCCTAATTTTTTTTTATATTTAGATCTTAACATTTTGTTTTATCAGGGTCGGTTTCGTTGTCCAACTGAGTTTTGATAATGCGCAATTCCTCTGTATACCATTTCCCTTTGCTACTAAGATTTCTTTTCGTGTTATGCTTTATCATCTTCTTTTTAGTGGTATGTTGCTGTCCATAGCATTAGTGAAGATACTAATAAACTTCGACCATTTGTTCTCAAGATCTGAGTTCTTCATAAATAAAATCCAATCAGTGTTAATTAATGATCGCTTAAGCCTTTAATACCTTCTTCGTTAATCTGTCTAAAAGTAATTTCTTTACTTCCTGATGTATTTGGACTTTTAAATTAAGTATTGAGCATAGTGATCGAGAAGTGTGTATTCATAACGCTGCTATTATATTCAGTTTCAAAGTTTATGCATATGTTGTCAATATTTCTATTTAAACGTGTAGATTCAGTTATTGTATAGCTAAAACTATATCCTGTAAGAAAATTTTCTAATTCTTTAAAGTTTTATCTTGTGACATAAAATGATGTTGAAATCACCAGCTATGATGACCTTGTCATAGTTTTCTTAGCTAAAATTGTTAAGCATTTATCAAGGGTTTCAAAAGCAATGCTTAGGTCAGCATTTGGTCTGCGATAGAAACCTATTATCACAGTTCTGGTGCTTTTCAACCAGATACCTGTCAGTTCGCTATGTCTTCAACTGAGTAATCATTAATGAATGGTAGGCATTCATATTCCCAGTTGTGTCAATGTAAATAGATACACCTCCGTGGCTTTTTATTTTCCTGCAATATGCATTAGCTAATTTATATCCTTCCAAGTGCCAAAGTTTAATTTCTTCACACTTCATCCAGTGCTCGGTTAAAATTAAACCTGAATTGTGTAATTCAGATTACTTACGAGAGAGCTTAGTTCTAAATTTTTGTTTCAAGCTGATTGAATGTTGAGATGTAATAAATTAAGCCACTCTTTCTTATCATATTGTGATTTACTATTACCTACTATTGTCATTTTATTGTTTATTTCGGGAATTTCACAGGCCTCCCTCTGCGAAAAGGTAATTTTTAACTATAAGTCCTTGGGCCAAAACGTTTTGTCCATCAGTTTATCGTAAATAGATGAGTCTATCTTAATTTTGAAAGCAGAATAATCTCCAGATTTGACTTCTAGTTTTTCGATATTTTGATGTGATCATTTGCACTCTAGACATAAGAATTTATTCAAGTTGTCTTCTGTAGTAGAATTATGAAATCTTGAGACAAAAATTGATCGGGTGGGATTGGCTATTGCAAAGTATTCTGATTGATCTTCACCTGTTGCTAAGTTATCAGCAAAACTGTTTGAATTTTTGCTTGGATGTTTTCTAAACTTATTCAGTGTTTTTCTTTCGTTATCTCTCTTGTTTTGTTCAAAGTTGTTTACATCGTCTAATTTAATGGTGTCGTCATCTTGCTATATGCTAATGTCATGTTGCCTGTCATTGATGATGGTTGCTTGTACTAGGTATGGAACCTTGTACTATGCCTTCGTTTATCTCTTCCCAGTCAGACAATACACCATCAACCAGAGTAGCTTGGAATCTTTCTTCAAGATAAGAAATAAGGAGTGCAATAGCATATGCCGACAGATTGTAATTCTTTAGTTTCTGAATCAGAATTTGTTTAATTACACAATCGAAAGCTTTTGTCAAGTCAATAAAAGTTGTGGCTAGGTATTCACCTTCTTCAAAGGAATTGAGTATTTCTTGTACGAGTGATCCGATTGCATCAACTGGATTTAAGCCTTTCCTAAAGCCGAACTGGCAGTTGACAAAAAGATTGTTTGATTCAAAATAATTGTATAGTTGTTCTTTGAGAGCTGCTTCAAATATTTTTGAGAATATAGGCAGTAATGATATTGGTCTGAAGTTGTTTGGGTCATAGGCAGAGCCACCTTTGTGTAGTGGAACAACTACAGCCAATTTTAAGCAAGCAGGAAAAAAATTTAGAATAATTGATTAATTTATTAAGGCAACTAAAGGATTTACTATGTCTGGACCAATTTTTTTAACTATGTAGGATGAAATCCCATACACATCTCTACTATGGCTACTCTTCATTTTGTTTATATAATGATTAATTCCTTGCTGCTGCATGTTTTGAAGTTAAAACCAACTGTATTCGATTTTGGAAAGTTAGTAGGATCACTGTTTGGCATATCTGGTATAGTTTGATGAATATTTAGCTATATTAACAAAGTAAGAATAAGGGTATTTGCAGAAAGACATTTGACAGAACCTGATGAATTATTTGTTTTATATTTGTTAATTAAGGACCATGCAGCTTTTGATTTGTTATCTGAGTTCGCTATGATGTTGTCATTATAAGTTCTTTTAGCAATCCTAATTTCTTTTTATATTTAGATCTTAACATTTTTGTTTTATCAGGGTCGGTTTCGTTGTCCAACTGTGTTTGATAATGCGCAATTCCTCTGTATACCATTTCCCTTTGCTACTAAGATTCTTTTCGTGTTATGCTTTATCATCTTCTTTTTTTAGTGGTAGGTTGTTGTCCATAGCATTAGTGAAGATACTAATAAACTTCGACCATTTGTACTCAAGATCTGAGTTCTTGTCATAAATAAAATCCCAATCAGTGTTAATTAATGATCGGCTTAAGCCTTTAATACCTTCTTCGTTAATCTGTCTAAAAGTAATTTCTTTACTTCCTGATGTATTTTGGACTTTTAAATTAAGTATTTGAGCATAGTGATCGGAGAAGTGTGTATTCATAACGCTGCTATTATATTCAGTTTCAAAGTTTATGCATATGTTGTCAATATTTCTATTTAAACGTGTAGATTCAGTTATTGTATAGCTAAAACTATATCCTGTAAGAAAATTTTCTAATTCTTTAAAGTTTTTCTTGTGACATAAATTGATGTTGAAATCACCAGCTATGATGACCTTGTCATAGTTTTTCTTAGCTAAAATTGTTAAGCATTTATCAAGGGTTTCAAAAGCAATGCTTAGGTCAGCATTTGGTCTGCGATAGAAACCTATTATCACAGTTCTGGTGCTTTTCAACCAGATACCTGTCAGTTCGCTATGTTCTTCAACTGAGTAATCATTAATGAATGGTAGGCATTCATATTCCCAGTTTGTGTCAATGTAAATAGATACACCCGTGGCTTTTATTTTCCTGCAATATGCATTAGCTAATTTATATCCTTCCAAGTGCCAAAGTTTAATTTCTTCACACTTCATCCAGTGCTCGGTTAAAATTATAACCTGAATTGTGTAATTCAGATTACTTACGAGAGAGCTTAGTTCTAAATTTTTGTTTCAAGCTGATTGAATGTTGAGATGTAATAAATTAAGCCACTCTTTCTTATCATATTGTGATTTACTATTACCTACTATTGTCATTTTATTGTTTATTTCGGGAATTTCACAGGCCTCCCTCTGCGAAAAAGGTAATTTTTAACTATAAGTCCCTTGGGCCAAAACGTTTTGTCCATCAGTTTATCGTAAATAGATGAGTCTATCTTAATTTTGAAAGCAGAATAATCTCCAGATTTGACTTCTAGTTTTTCGATATTTTTGATGTGATCATTTTGCACTCTAGACATAAGAAATTTATTCAAGTTGTCTTCTGTAGTAGAATTATGAAATCTTGAGACAAAAATTGATCGGGTGGGATTGGCTATTGCAAAGTATTCTGATTGATCTTCACCTGTTGCTAAGTTATCAGCAAAACTGTTTGAATTTTTGCTTGGATGTTTTCTAAACTTATTCAGTGTTTTTCTTTCGTTATCTCTCTTGTTTTGTTCAAAGTTGTTTACATCGTCTAATTTAATGGTGTCGTCATCTTGCTATATGCTAATGTCATGTTGCCTGTCATTGATGATGGTTGCTTCGTGTGACAGAAATTTGTAAAAACAAAACAGAACTGTTCGGTTTTTTAGAGCATTGTGTTTCTATCTATGATATCCTACATCCTTGAAGATGCCTCCCACAGTGGAAGCAAAACGTCGGATTCTTCATGTACATTGACGTGGTCACCACCGGAAGATAAGAACATAACCGCGGAAGCCTGCTATTGATAACAAAAACTTAAATTTTTTTCGGGTGCGAATAAAACAAAATGGAGGCTTTGACATGTTGCATTTTTGTGCCGATTTTAGAGTGGCAGCCATTTTAAAAATATCAAGAAAACTTGCTTCTTTTTTTAAAAATGATTGTTTAGTAACTCGCACTAGTTTTTTAGGAGAGTCAGTTCACTTTTTTTCTATTCCACTCTAGTAGGGTGCCGGATTTTAACCTGATTTACAGTCTATCGTTTAGTTTAAAAATCTTGACAGGTCAGTTTAGACACCAGTGATTCTTAAGAAAAAAAATCCCTGCAAGAAGGGAGCGGGAAAAAACTATGTAAACAAATCAGGTTATTTTACCTGTATTTTCTTGGCGATGTTTTTTTTTACATTTCTTTTGTGTAGTTTTATCTTAAAATATCATTTTTAAGAAAAAATTTGAAAGTAGTTTTCAAAACGATGTAATCAAAAGAAGAAGCACAAACAAAGAGAACGATTGCTGGAAAGAAGGTTTTTTCCCTACAGCGGTTATTGTGGTAGGGATTTTTCCCCCTTTTTAAGTGAGAGGTTGGCAGCGGCTTCTCTGATTGGTCAATCCCAAAAATACTTATGACCTTGGGGATTTTTAAACTAAATGGTAGACTGTAGTAGGTAGATATAAACAACTAAAAGCACTTTGAAACCTTGAATACTTGGAACCTTCCAAGGTCTATAGAAGGATGTATAAAGGCTCCTCATACATGGCTATATAACAGGAGCAATAGTTTAACTTGTTTACTTGAGCGGTAATACATTTGAAAGAATAAGTAAACTCAGAGTCAAGCTAATCACCAATCAAGATATGTTTTTAAGAAACAGGTTCTTTTAGTCTAATAAGTATTCATGTCAGAGTGAATGAGTGTGTGTGAAAGCCAAGAAATTAACATGTCCTATTAGCCTGTCAAATTATCATGTCCTATAGCTCCAATGACATGCAGATGAGCCAGGAGGAGGCAAACGCCACCTGGCTATTTAAGCTTAGGATGGAGTTAACTGTAAATTTAGTAAAACACACGGTTATAATCAGTTGACAGCATGGGAAAATATTTAGAAGGTGCCAATTAAGTCAGTCCTGGATTTTATAATACGCTCAAAATTTCATATCAGGCCAACCTTATTGGTTCCTAAACACTATTTTCTCACACTGTCAACTTATTATAACTGTGCGCTACACTATAAATAGTAAAGAATCTCTATTACTTCTTATAGTCTGTTACAACATGCTCTTATATGTCTTCGCTGGAACCTGTAAGTAGTTCTTTATCTTAAAGTGGTGGGCCCTTCTCCCTGTTGTCTATAGTAGATATTCCTTTTAGCCTGAACCCTGACTGATCTTACCTTATGTTAAGCGTAACCATTACTTTTATAATTAGTAGTCTTATTGTTCTTGTAGAACTTACAAACATTATACTGTGTGACATTAAACATAGGTTTGCTTATCCTACTCTCTGCCTTCAGATGCAACAAACCAGGATCCATAGCAATAGCAATTCCTTTTTCTGAAGGGCTCTGGATTGGTCAGATTCTCTGGATTTGGCCCCACTGTTGCAGCTATATCTGAGAATTCGCCAATAAGCCAATCATGATCAATCTAATATGGATACCAATGAGCTAAAAATAGAATGCCTGTATATCATATACAGGCACTCTAGTTAAAAAGGGAGAATCTTGGTATTAAATATTCAGAGGCAGCGAAAGGGTTCCAACAGTTTTAAGGAACCTTTATCCCTGTTTAGATTCGAGAAATATAAGTAGTCAAGGTTTACGCATTCTCTAATTCATTGATGAAGTTTGATTTACCTTACACATAATATGCACCGTCTTCCTAAAGACTAACCTGATAATAAATAGCTTCTTACTTGTTGATTCTATTTCACTTTGGTCAAAAATATTATCTAGCTATAAATGCTATGACCAAATCTTTTAATACACAGTAAACATTTGCTTTATACTCTTCTGCTTAAGACACTATCCCACGAAAAACACTGTCTTCAAAGGTCTTCATTTTGATAGTCCAGCATAGCCGGCTTTCGGCAAAATGCTGTCAACAGTGTCTGAACAGCAAGCAAAAATAAAAAAACAAGAAAAATACAAGATAAAAATATGTAAAAAGTCTAGTTAAAATAATAAAATATACTAATTACTGTCGAGTTGTGTGTAACGAGCTCGTCTAGTGACTGATAGCTGACTGCTTTGGAATAGGTAAATGAAATGAAATGAAATGAAACCATTTATTAAGGAAACAATAACATATTACATATACATAACTAATAACATGAATATTTTCTACATGACTGGCAATATTATAATTTGTTTATTTATTTATTTATAAATTTATTTATATTTATATAATTATTTATTATTATTATTTATTATTTATCTATTCTTTTTATTCTTATATTATATTTAATAGGTAAAGCTTGAATTAATCAAAGCTTGTATTATAACTGATCCCTCGGCATCATTTTTCTCATTTAGACAATTCTCGCCATTGTCCTTAAATGCACACCAGATTTATAAATTTTCTAAAAAGTTAAGCCTGGCACCTTTAATTTTAAAATAAAGAAAGCTAACATAGTGGCCTCCCTAACTTAGGGAGGCCTAAATAGGACTCCCTAACATGGTTTTCCTTAACTATGTGGCTGTAAAAGTTAGAAGGGCCCTAACGGTGCTCTTGAAAATGTGTGGCGAAATCATGCCTGTTAAATCATGACTTAAGTAACTTTTTTGGTAAATTTTGGTTACTGTTCAGGCACTGTTGATGGCATTTTGTCGAAAGCCGGCTATTTCAATAATGTATGTTAAGTGGAGAGATGTGGTTGTTGTTTATTACTAGTAATATTAAATAAGTCTAGTAATTTGTATATTTGTAGTAATTTGTTGTTATACATTGTAATTAAGTAATGAGCTCCTAAGAAAAGCTTTATCCATCAATATAAGTCCAAGTCAAAAATAAGTAGAAAAGAAATAAAAAGCTAAGAAAATAGATAAGCAAGAAAACCCTGCTCCTGGGCCATTGATTAGCAGAACTAGTGAGACAGAGGTATTAGCTACAGCTACCTTAAGGTGAACAAATAAAAGTGGTTTCCGATTTTTTAACCCTTTATAAAATACTATTAATACTTATAAATCACTATTAAAAATAGCTATTAAATCACTATTCAATCCTATTGGATTGAATTGAAAATAGTTTTTGAATTTTTGTTTTATTTTGTGCGATTGATTCAATAATCCTATTAGTGACTCAAATATCTAAATTGTAATTTAATTAATAATTTTTGGTTTAGACACTTTTCCTGACAAGAACACTCTTTTGTATTGGTCCTTTAAAGAGCTGTTTAAGTGGCTTCTCCTGTGGCTTTCTATGTTTCAGATAAATAGAAAGATGAGCATTACTAAATAATTTGTCAAGATAACTTTATTAGGATTTCCTTTAGTGATCACCTATCCGACAATGGCACTGAGCATACTGGAAGAAGAACTTTTTTTGAGTATATTTGACTACGAAATTGAAAAGGCAGAATATTTATTGGATGAAAAGGGTGTAAATGTCAATTGTCAACTGCCTTATAACTTAACCAGACATTCTATTTCTATACGTTTGGCTGATAAATTATTAAGAAAGAAAGAATGTAACGAGACAGTAAAAGAATCATTCAAATATCATTCGGGGTGGACTCCTATATACATAGCAGTTGTTTATAGTGCAAAGTTTATTATGAGTGCTCTGCTATCAAGAGGTGCAGATATTAATATACAAGCTCAAGACGGCTCAACTCCTTTCCATTTTGTTTCATATCATGGTGATTATGTTAGAGCTTCAATTTTAAGCCATTGCAAACCAAAATTATTGAAAGATCTTAAAGGGATCTCCCCAATGCATGTGGCACTGTATGAAGACAACGTAGATTTATGTTTCAATATTAACAAGGATCTTGAAATTCGAGACAATTTAGGAAGGACTCCGCTGCATGTTGGAGTATTTAACTTCAACTTTACTGGAATTTGCAGATTTTTAGAACTTGGAGCTAATATTAATGCTCAAGATAATGAAGGGTTCACTCCATTACACAGGGCTTGTCAGGATTCACATGAATGCATCAGATATCTTTTGGAATATGGAGCTGATGTGAACATTAGAAATAATGATGGGTTCAAACCGTACCATTATATCATAGAAAAAGAGTTTGATGACCCTAAAATGAAGTTATCAAATCGTCAAGACTGGTCCCAAAGGCCGGACTTTAACCGCGATGACGATTACTCTAAACACCCTAAAGAAAACATGCTACTACATCTTTATAAATTAAAATTAGCTAATATTCACGTTGGTGAAATTCCACCAATTTCTAATTTTGACCCGGAATGGATTCAACAATATCACCACAAATGCAAATTAGAACTTGAAAATATGAAAACTAAAACAATTATCACTACTGATGTGCTCGTATCGGATCTTATTTCACATCCTATTAATCGGCTAATTACCTATATTGATTTTAAAAGTATGACAAACTCTATTATTGAAATAGTGGAAGATTTTCCTCTATATTCAATGATTTTAAGCGGAATAATATGGAGAGTCCAGCGACAATTTGAACGCAAACAGTTATTGAACACTGGTATCAAATCACTGTGTGCTTTACTGCCTTCTTTATCTGTTGACGTTGTTTGTAAAATAGTAACATTTTATTTAGATTGCAATGACATTAATGCTTTAAATCAAGTGTTTAATCCATAAAATTAACAGCTTGACTAACTTTGATCCTAGAATGGAGTGTAACTTTCGATGTGGTCATGTGCAAGGGTTTAACTACTACATCCCCCCCCCCTATATATCTATATAATTTATTAAACTACACTAGACTACTCTACTTTCAAGTGAAAAAAAAATGGTGCGAGTGCATTCATACAAATTTAATTTTTGATGAGGTGGAGACTTGTCAATTTTGTTTTCATTTTAATGCTTCATCCATCAAAACCAGAAAAACAGGATTTACTGAAATTGGCCATACTTGCTAATATTAACCTTTTGTTATTTTTTTTAACTTCTTATTTAACCTTTATAAACCATTTTTTTTCTTTATAAATATAAAAATCTTATACATAAGTAAAATGTTCTCAACATTTTTTCTCCATTTTTTTTTTAAATAGTTATATATGTATTTGTAACAGCAATTAGATTTATTGAGGATCAAACCTGAAGTAGGATATTAATTTTTTTGAAGTAGCTTTCTAATAGGCATCCAAACAGACTAATACTGGGAGGGAGTATACAACAGCTCTACATTTCCTGGGTATCATAACTGTACATTGGTGACATCATATTTTGATTTTTCTTAATATTTACAATGTCATGTAAATATTACATTATTTTTTGACAATCTAGTTTTAAATTAGGTAAAATAAATTTAAAGTAAGTTTTAATCATTATCTATCGTTTTAATTAATCATATTTATCATCCGAGGCCACTTTTATCACACCAAGTGATTAAATGTGACTGAAAAATACCTGCCATTTGTAGGGTGCGTTATAAACATGTGCTACGATAGGGGTTGTAGAGTCTCTAATCTGAGAGACTCTTAGCAGGAGTAAGTCCTGTTATAGTTCCCTATAGAAACTGTCATACTTCTATACCCCCCTTATCACTGTGTTGTTTTACATAAGTCCTCCCTCAAAGTATTAGTCTCTTTGCAACAAATCTAATCAAACAACAGCAAGGACCTGAGTTCAATCCTTAGTGGTCCTGCCGAAACTTTTATGACAGTAAGAAAAGAATTCCATAGATTCTTAATCTGGCTATGCCAATTAAAATTGGCATAGCCAGCTTTTAATCTCAACAGATCTTCATCAGTGCCTAACCAACCAAGTGTAAAATAAGAAGAAATAAATCTAAAATAATGAAGCATTACCATTTATAAATAAATACATAGTACATGATACAATATAAAATATAGTGTCTATAAAAAATTAAATACTTTCTACTATGCAAAATAAATAAACCAGATAAAAAATAGTGTGCATGTAATAAATTTCTATTAAAATGATTTAAAAGACAATTGAAGGAGTCCCTAGAGTATTAGTAATTGTTTTTTTATTATTAGTTGTTTATTATTTTTAATACATGACATATTGCCATTTATTTAGCAAATTTTAATTATTTGTGCCATCAAAAGGCCACATATTGCACTGAATGACTGGGATAGTAGGCTGATTAAGTAAGAGATCTCCTTTTCCAGTACCTCCCCCACTCTTTTGCATGAAAATAAAAGAAAAAGCAAAACAGAAGAAATTACTTGTGAGAGAAATAAATTAACTATGGTTAATAAGCGAACACAGTTTATTTAACTAGATGAGAAACATCCAGTTATTACTACTTAAAGAAGCTTAAGTTAAATTCAATAGCTTAAAGTTAATAAGACAAAGACAAGTTGAAAGACGGAAGGTTTTTTTTAAATATCTTTGATATTTCAACTTTAATTGTGTTTTTTCTGTCAATTTCTTATATACTACCAGAGAACATTACAATTGTTTATTCCTGGAACTTGAAGACTCAACACTCACTTTATATGAACAACTGAATCCTGAAATTAAAATTACATTTCATTATTGTTAATTTTTAATGAATTTTATTTACTGCCGTGATACAAAAATGCCTTACTACAGTCTATTGTTTAGTTTAAAAATCTTGACAGGTCAGATTAGGCACCACTGATTCTAAAGAGAAAAAAAACCCTGCAAGAAGGGAACGGGAAAAAATAATGTAAACAAATCAGGTTTCTTTGCCCATATTTTCTTGGCGATGTTTTTTTACATTACACTTGTATAGTTTTATTTTATTATACCATTTTTATAATTAATTTGAAAGTAGTTTTCAACATGATGTAAACACAAGAAGAATCACAAACAAAGTGAACGATTGCCAGGAAGAAGGTTATTTCTCACAGCAGTTATAGTGGTAAGGGTTGGCAGAGGCTTCTCTGATTGGTCAATGCCCAAAATGATTATGACCTTGGGGATTTTTAAACCAAACGATAGACTGTACACTTGATGTACTCTTAGCTTAGAGCCATTAATAAGTATTTTTAGGTAATCTCCTACAGAAAAGTGATTTAAGAATGTCTTTTATTGTTTTATTTTATTTATTTATTTATTTATTTATTTATTTTCTAAGAGTTGATACAAATACATAAAATTACAAAAGTAAAATTACAATTGTGTCTCTGAGTCAAAATCTTAACTTAATTATAAAGAACAATTATTTATAAAATCGTTTATAGAATAAAAAGCTTCCGTAATCAAATATGTTTTTATTTGCTTAGCGAATGCTGTTAACTCTAAGTTTTGAATAATGAAAGAAAAGAAGTCTCTCCACAAAATAAAACTTTATTGGCAAAGCGCTTTCAACCTAACTAGAGGCCATCATCAGTGCAAAACCTAACAAACAAGCAAATAAAATAAGTAAAACACGAAAGAATTATAAAACAAAAGATGAGCAAAAGTATGAAAGGAGACAAAAATAAATTACAAAAAACGTAATAAATAAAATAAGCAAAAATAAATAAAATAACTACCGTTGAGATGTAAAGAAGAAGAGAAGTGAGTCTATGTTTTTCTATTGGATATGAGAGTCAGACTGACAGTCTTTCATTATTTATAATGGACTCCATTCACGCTCACTCTAAGGATATATCTAAGTTTTGAGTTTTAGGCTTCAGGCAATTATACATTTTAATGGCAACTATTTTAGGAGAATTAAAAGTTTTATGAAGTCTACAGTGAGGTACTACTAGCATATGGTTATATCTAGTATTATAGTTATGATTATCAATATTTCTATGGTGGTTATTTTCCGAGTGAATAGACAAAAGCAAGTTATAAATAACAAAAGATGGTAGAGTCATAAGAGAGAATTTCTTAAAATAGGGCTTACACGTTTCAGAATATTGTAAGTTAAAAATTATACGCAGGGCCTTTTTTGGAGTAGAAAAATATTAGAGCACTAGTACTGGTTCCCCACAAGGCAGCACCAATAAGACATTCTTGAAAAGAAGTAGGCGTAGTACACTGATATCATGGTTTTCACATCCAATACTTCTGATAATTTCCTGAGTAGGAAGAGAACTGACGATAGCTTCTTGCCAGTTGAGAAGTATGCTTCTCCCAGGTGAGTAGAGAATCCAGAGTAACTCCAAGGAGCTTCAGCGAATTATCTCTATCTGGCGATTTCAGCGAAAATATCAACACTTGACTCTTCCCATCATTAAGTGTCAGCGAATTGGTTGAAAACCAGTCTTTAGCTCTACTTATAACTACATCTTTCTGATTCAATAGAGTCTGTCTATTGGCGTTCTTGATTAAATACGTTGTATCGTCTGCAAATCTAATGCACCTATGGCTGAAGTCAGGAGATCATTACAGTAGATAAGAAAAAGAATGGGGCCTAGAACAGATCCTGAGGAACTCCATACTGTAATTCTCTCGCGTCAGATAGTTTTCCGTTAACGTGTACCTGTTGAATCCTTTTAGTGAGATATGACATAATGAGCTCCAGAGGGAGACCCCTTATCCCACAACTCAACAGCTTAAGTTTCAACGTCTGAAAATGAATGCAGTCAAAGGCTTTTGAAATGTCACACGATAGAGCAAGCAATTCTTCTTTGTTTTCGAAAGCGTCATAAATGTCTTCTGCTATTGTTTGAAGTGCCTTATAAGTAGAGCGATTCGCTCTAAATCCAAACTGTTGGTCATGAAAAAAGTTATTTTTGTTTAAAAATTTTAAAAGTCTATTTTTTATGATTCTTTCGAATATTTTTGAAAAGATTGGAACGATAGATATGGGCCGAAAATTGTTAAGATCACTCACAGGACCTTTTTAGCGAATTTTCATAATGAAAATGACGCTTATGAGGTTGTTCGGATGACGGAAGTTGAGGGTGGGAGTGAGCGGAATCGGTTCCTATTGGCTTCCTGATAACAAAAAAATATGTCCCAAAAAAGTTTATATATATATGTATATATATATATACATATATATATATGTATATATATATATATATGTATGTAAGAGTTTCTACCCTTTCGTATGCGCGACGATAACTCTCGAAGACGTTCTCAAATTGTGATACGAAACTTTGCAAATCGCGAGATGTTGAGGAGGTTACGAGGCCTATTGTTTATAAAAACATTATGACGTCGTCAATCAAAGTTATGACGTCATGAAAAAAAAAAATTTTTGAAACTTGAAATGGCTTTAAAACAAGGTATTTCGTGTTTAGGTAGACGGCTAGCTGAATCGATTAAGACCAATTTCAGCTCAATCGGACCATCACAAATGGCGCAAACAGTATACATATATATATAATATTGTATATATGTATACGTCCAGGTCAAAGACTTGTACGATATCTGTTGGGTTTAGTAGTGTTAGAGGGTGGGGATATAGTATAAAAGATGGACCTCTACCTCTTGCTCCATCCTGGTAAGCCTGCTGTCCCAGAGAGACAGGACAAAAATGGCTTCCACTAAACCACGCCAAGCAAAGCAGGCCCGTAAAGCGGAAGAACCTCGAAGTAGTCTTTATATGGTCGAAGTCATTCTAAACGATTGCGACCGGTTTCAGCTCAATCAGACAATCCTAAGATAGATGGTTCACTCCCGAGTGTAGTAGGAACACTCAATTGACAAGTTTGTGTTTATGATTTAAGTTGGGGGCCTCATCACTAGAGTCTTGAATAGCGCTAGTAGTCAAAATATATTTGCTCTATTCTCTACTAGATTGTGCTGTAGTATTTTTTAAAAACAAACAGTTGCCAATCGTTTAGTAAAATAAAATAAAAGTAAACAAAGATCTATGGTATGCTGTAGTATTCGCGATGTATTTTGTTTTATAAAACTTGGGGGCCTCATCACGCGAAGCAGCACCATCGTTTCTTAAAAAAAAATAACAATAATTCATTTTTAGTTTTTTAGACTTAATATTTAAATTTGCTATCTGAGTATAACATCTCGGGTTGGCGCAAACGGATAAGTAAAGGAAACAAACAAAAATTGAAACTCTGACATTTGAGGCTCAAATCCAAGGGGGGACGACAGAATTGGTGAAGTAAGAGTGAGAAATTAATTTTTTTCACTTTTTACCAATTTATACGAAATTCTTATAGAGCTTTCTTGGGATCACTCATCCATCGACTCCTCATCTTTCTAGTGCTGAAAAGCGGATGGAAAGACTTGATTACCTCAACAGCTCGTTGTTTGTTTGAATAAAAATAAATAAAATAAAATGTCAGAAATAAAAAATATGTGACAGTTTCACGCTGTCACCACTAGACTGTACTACTTGAGCCTCCTGCATCCCATCAACTATTTTTTTTTAAATCTTTGAGTGAGCCATCTATGTTAATATTGTTTATATATGATCCTAAGTGACGGAAACGGTATTTTTATTTAAAAACAAAAATCATGAATATATTTTTGTTTATAATGCTTGTTAGTTTTAATATTATAGCATACTATTAATAATAAAATATTAATAAAATCTCTAATTAGTAAAATCAAATTTGTGAGAAAGCCTCTCAGGCCCGCGAAGCGGGCCTGTGTTGGAGAGGCTGTGAAAATTCGCTAGGTACATGGCAAAATGCCATGTAACAAGAACAAAATGAAACAACACATCATACAAAACAACAACAATGTGGCCGCGTAGCGGCTACGGCCGAAGGCCCGTATTTAATATATTGGTATGACTCTATTAACTTTAAGACAAGAAGAAAATAACTAGGAAGATACAGTTATTAATTAGATGACTTAAATATGACTTATATAAGAGATAATTTTTTTAATAAAATTATTACATAAAGTAATAAATGTCAAAACTATTTGAATTCTTTAAACAAGGTGTAATCTTTTAACTTCCTCACTGTCTGTGTAATAAGATAGAAGGATTGGTTTGACAAGGAGGTGGTTGTAGATGTGGCTAGGAGTAGAGTTAGATGGCTGGCCAGGTTAGCATGAAGCTTAATCTGCAATAGTAAGCAAAATGTTTTTAAAGGATTATGCATTATGCATTAAAGGACTATTAGAGGACGAGTTTAATAGTCATCCTTTGTCGTTTTATATGAACTTGTTGAATTGTGAATCGTACAGATTTACAACCCTGGTGCAGACCAACCTGAGTGCTTATACAAGGGCATTAAAGATCTGGTTATAACCACTCCCCCTCAATAAACAATTATATCAATCAAAACTCTACTTTCTGTTTCACAATTAAAAAGCAATTTTTTCAATCACATAGTCTTCTCTACCTTGAACTTAAAAATTCTTATTTTCCTTCAAGTGGCAGGGACTTGGATGCTTTACTTTTTTTTATCTAATCTTAGGGAAATAGCAATAATAGAAAACAGCATACATAACAAACAACAAAATATTTATCCTTCATTTTTTTTAAATCCTTTATTTAAAAAAAAAACGTTATCCTGGGTTAGTTAAAATAATTCATAATCAAATTGGTTGTTTGCATTGGAGTAATGTTATTACCACTTTGACAATAATATGCATATAATAACTGTGTAGATTCAATAAATTAAATAAAGAAAAAAAAAATAAAACAAACACAAAACTTTTCCCCACTAAATTTGGCCTCTGGCCACAATATTGTGAGTGGGGTGTGATCATTCACCCCACTTACAAGGAGTCCCTTGCAGGGCTGCGGGGATCGTTGTGGTAATTTCAGATCCAAGGTTGCACTTGCACTGGCTGACTATAATAATTGGGTAACTAGAGTAGAACAGGAGGTAGATGAAGAAACTTTTCTAACCAACTTCCCACCCTCTTGATTCTGAACCTAGCAGAAAACACAAGTCATAGAGGTCATCAATACACACACAAAAAGATATATATATAATATATATAATCTTTGTTTTAGATATATTTGTCATTAATATTATCATTATCTCATTCCTTCCTACATTATCCCCTTTCCCGTCTCCAATGCGTCTTCGTGTTGATTCAAACACGCGGTTTAATATAACGCTACAACATTCATCAAACGCCGCAGTAACCGCATTTCTACAGGCAACTTAAAAAGTTGATCTTCCACCCGCTAGATGTTCAATACTAAACCTACAGTGTATTTAACCACTACACTTGATTTAAACTATCAGTCACTCGAATTTCTGCATTCGACTGACAAGACATACCTCGAAATTTCAAACCCACAACCTCACTGGTTTGCCCTGTAAGTTATTATTATTAAATAATAATTGATATAATTATATATGTATATATATATATTATACTATATATATATATATGCACTACAATCTACATCAAGAGATTGCACTCAGAAAGAAACACTTAAAACTTCAATTTAATTTATTAATTTCACCAACGTTTCGGGCAACTTATTATGTAGCCCCTGTAACATACAACAATAACAGTATATAATACAACAGTACCAAAATTGAAAAAACACAAAGTGATAAAGAAAAAAAAACTAAGAAATAAAATAAGTAAAAGATTATCATATACATGTTACAGCCAACCTGAAGATGTTACGTAATAAAGTGCCGAACTTCGGTGAAATGACATATTACAATATAATATATATATATAATACATATATAAATAATATTTATATATATAATATATTTATATATAATGAACTTTTTAGTAAGTAACATCAGCCTACCAAAAAAGGCTATAAAGGATTAAAAACAATTTACAAATTAAAAATAATTCATAGTAATTTAATAAAATTTGTACAATAATTAACTTACGTCTTTACTTTAACAAAATATATAGTACAGAAAATTACATGCAACTATTTTGTCTTAAAAAAAGTAAATTTGTAAAAAGGAATATACAGGTAAGTTGTGATCAACTGAATAGTAAAATGAAAGGAAATACAGAAAGCTGTCGTGCGATAACTAGTTTAGAGACTATTTATATAAATATTTTCTTTTGCAATATTTTTATCGAATTATTTAAATATTTCAAATCACCAGTATAAGGTAGAGTATATTCCCATGGTGTTCAATGGAACAATATTTTATAAAAGTCGGAAATTTTGTTTATGCCAAAAGAGATGCAATATGAAGAAGAATAATAACAATACCAACTTGGTATTTTCATCTATTTCCATTGGTGAAAAGATTAATTATTATTGTACATAACACACACACACACACACACAAACACACACATATTATTATTTATATATATATATATATATATATATTAATTATCTATAATATAATATGTAAATTAGTTATTATTTTAATGACCAATTCACAACGCTCACAGAAGTAATGATAAGAATCTTTATTTATCAATTTGTTGTCTGAGTTCTTATGTCCGTAAACTTAATTATTGTGCCTCATAAATACAGTGTAGTATAATGGCCAAATAAAAAACTAGGCATCCTGATTTTGTTCCAACACTTTAAAAACACAAGCTCTACAGCCTACTTTTTGGACTCAAAGATTTTATATACTGTGTCAATACATATATCATATATATAATATATATACATAATATATATATATATATAAATATAATATATATATATATAAATATTATATTATATATATATATTATATATATATATATATATATATCTTATTTATATAATATATATATATAATATATATATATATATATATATATATATGTATATATATGTATTGAACACAGTATATAAAATCTTTGAGTCCAAAAAGTAGGCTGTAGACCTAATTCGTGTAAATTTTAACATAATCTTTTAAAAAAAATTGTTGAAGAATCATTTTTCACCTCAAGTTCTCTTAATATATAGGTACATTTACAAACGCAAACTTCCTTTTTATACCTTTTTGTGTTAGATAATTATGTAAGTTTTTTAATTTATATCTTTTTTGTAAATTATTGATTTTTTTTTGTATCTCTTATTTTTATATATAAATGAATGTGTGTATGTATGTGTATATATGTATTTATTATTATTATTTTGTATACCTAGTGTAACTTAAGCTTTTAAGAATTACTTAAAGACCCCCAAACTCGGGAATTCCTTGTGGGATTTCACTATAATAATAATGCCCATTATAGGGCCTTTTGGGCCTTCATGGTATTCGGAACCCTTTGGACCCCAAACCTCCAGTGCCAAAGTCCAGAACTATACGACCACGGCTACGGAGGCAGATTAGGATTTCACTATATTCTGTGTAAATATTTTATTGTAATACTTGTTTTACTTTGTATTGAATACTTTTTTTTGTGAAATAAAGAGCTTTGAAAAAAAATATAAGAGGCCTTTTACGAGAATTATTTTCAATATTTCAATTATTTTTTTCAGTTTACTTAATTAACTATTGTTTTAACTTCTCATTATTAACTTTGTTTTAGAACTTATTTCACTATCATGATGATCATACCATTTAACTCGTAACAAAAATTTACAAAGCTTGAGTCCTCTGATTTAAGTACAAACTAGGAGTATCAATAATGCCCCTTTTAATGCTGTTAGACGCCGAGTCGAATTTTTCTTTGATTCTAGAGTCTTTGAGAAAGTGATGAGTGGCTGAATCTATGTCTTTGATTGTTTCGTTTAGATTGATTATCCATCTGACCAGAATTCCTTCCTGAATAGTAGGTACCAGCACTTTCATTATGTCACGAATAGCCTGAAACAGATTAAAATGATTTGATTTTAGCTCCTGATTGATGATTTCCTTAACTTTTAATACTACGAAGCAGCAAATAATTAGTAAAGTATATTATTTTTATGTAGGTATACTTTAAAAATGTAAAAAAATCATTAACTATATCTTTTTAGTTAAAAAAATTTAGTTTTTTTAACATGTTAGAAAAACATTAGTTTTTTTATAAAAAAAACTAAAACATTAGTAATCACTAAAACTAATTACTAAATCATTAATAATTAGTTTTTTAAATCATGTTAAAACTTGCATTGAAATGGATATGAACTTAAGTAGGTTATTCCTCTCGTATTTGACAGTTTCCTTCCGTTCTTCACTAGGTACAAACAGCTATATAGGTTCATTTCTGCAATTTACACATTTTGATGATCTATTACATTGTTTATATTTTATGCTGTATTCAAAGAAAGGACAATTAAGGGCATTGCCCGCCTTAGACTTTTTGATGCCCGTCATAAAAATTAAATTAGATTAAAGGTAACCATAATTCTAGTCTGGCGTCAGTCGGAAAAAAACATAACATTACATGACACACTACACTAAGAATTAAGGGTGGGGATACTAAGTTATCAGCTAACAACTTACTAACATTATAGCAGACTTTCTTAAGCAACAATGTTTTAATGCTCTTTTTGAAAGTTTGGGGTGGAAGTTCAACTATTGAAGCAGGTAATTTATTGAAACACTTAATTCCATTCAAATTTGGGTACTGATGTGATTTGTTAAGTCTACATGTGGGAATATTGAAGTTAGCAATATATCTAGTGCCATAATTGTTGTACTTAATATAATTGAACTCCCCCTCATCATACTTTGCTTTAAGGAACAACAACAGTGAAAAAATGTAGGCTGAATGAAAAGTTAAAATTTTATTATCAATAAAGTATTGTTTGCACTTAGACTCATGTTTAGCATTATTCATGATATGGATAGCTTTTTTGCAAAATAAAAATACTGTTGGCTACAGGGGCTGCGTCCCATTCTTTAATACCATAAAGCATATGTGAACGAAAATGTGCACAGTAAGCAAGCTTCATGGTATCATTATCTAAAGATAAACTAAGTTTACGTAGCAAGAATAAAAAAGATGGAAGTATACTGCTTAACTCATTAACATGAGCTTTTCAGTTAAGTGAGCTGTCAAGGGGCATTCCAAGTATTTTAATGGGCGAAATATTTATATTATTAAATAATATAAATAACTGCTCTGTGGAGTAATCCAAGAATAGGTAAATAAATAGTCTCTTCACTAAATAGTATGTTAATAAATTTACTAGAGAGTTAACTTTCTGTCACATCCGGCCATCATCAGTCTATAAAAAGCCAAGAAAATACGACAAACTTAAATAACTAAAAACACAAGAAGTCTAACATAAAGCTAAAAGAAAAATACAAAACAATAACAAAATTAAATAAATAAATTGGCGAGAAGACAAAAACACGTACCATTCTCTGGAGTGCTAAGAACGATCAATAGCAATCAATCAAAGCAATCAATCAAATCAAGAGCAATCAATCACTTTCCACTAAAATTCTCTTTCTTAAATTTATCATTTCACTATAAAGATTGGAAAGTGATCGTTACTAACGATCGTTCTTAGCACACCAGAGAATGGTACGTGCTTTTGTCTTCTCGCCAATTTATTTATTTAATTTTGTTATTGTTTTGTATTTTTTTTTAGCTTTATGTTAGACTTTTTGTATTTTTAGTTGTTTTAAGTTTATTGTATTTTCTTGGCTTTTTATAGACTGAAGATGGCCGGATGTGACAGAAAGTTAACTCTCTAGTAAATTTATTAACATACTATTTAGTGGAGATACTATTTATTTACCTATTTATATTATTAGTATTATATTTAAGAATGAGAGTAAAAATCTGTTTTATATTCATTTAAAATTAACTTATTTACTATAAACCAAACATTTATTTATACAATATCATCTATTTTATCAAATTTCTTCCCATTAACTGCATAAGCAGTATCATCCGCAAGTCTCGGACTCAAGGCTCCATGTTTAGGGAGTTCATAAATGTAGATTAAGAACCACTGTTGGTCCTATACTTAGAATAATACTATATATAGAAGGAGCACAGGACCGTAAACACAATGTAATTCCACTGATAACACGAAAGCCGGTTGACTGGTGCAACTAAGTAATGCTGACAACAAAACATTATTTTAAATATGTGTCATAAATATCTATTAATGAAGAAAGATTGTAAAGAACAAATATAATACCTTAAAACACCTGAGTATTTAATAAAACTGGTCTTAGATGGCAAAAAGGTGGTGGAATACAAGAATCTACATTTAGTTGACGAGGACTACTTTTTATATATAATTTTAATAAATGCATTAAACTACAATTTAAAATGCATAAAATATTGTAATGCACCGATATTTATATTAGTATTTTATGAATAATCAATCATTAATTAATAATAGAACATAATAATTCAGCAACCGGAAGTATTGCCAACATTTTTTAGAAAATTGTATATTGTAAGGGTGGCAGCATTACTTAGTTGCACCAGTGAACCGGCTTTCGTGTTATCAGTAGTTCTCCTTCTATATATAGTATTATTCTAAGGTCCTATACATTAATGTGATGATAACAGACACACACTTGTTCACAGACAACTTTGTGAGAACCTCTCAGAAGGTTTCAACACCTGAAAAGGATAGTTTAGTTAGTACCAACACAATACTTTTCTAGATAGGAAAACAAAACATTTGGTACAGGGTACTTCAGATCTTTTCTTCGTCACATCAGATTCGCTATCCTCATCCTGCCTACTTTGGACTAATTTTGCTCATCCTCAGAATATATAATTCACCAAATGTATACTGCAAAACGTCTTCGGACTTGCTTTGCTTGTCCTGGGATAGTAAATAAATACGTTTTATTCTTAGCGGTAACCCATACAGTACTGACCACACTCAATGCTGCTTAACTTTTAGGCTCCAACAAAAATCATGGGTACTAAAATGTAACTTAGTTTACTTATTTATTACGTAAAGATATATACTTGTACCAAATTTCAAATCAATTGGGTTATTTTACAATTTAAAAAAACACAAGTCATTTGACACAAATTTAACTATTGCTGATAATGAGATGAAACTTGGCACATATGTTTGTCTTATACATGGCTACATGCATGATAAATCTCAAATTGATAGCTATATTTTTCCGCGCTAGTCATAATTGTGGGTAAATGATGATGTAAAATTATTTTCCAAATAGCACAACTACACCTATAGACTGATTTTTCTACAAAGTTTTAACTTTCTAGCATAAATACATTAGGAGTTATGACAATAACAGACAAACAGAAAACTTAGAGAAAGCTATCCAGGAGGTCTTAAAAAGACATGGTTTCGGATTTTTTTGTGAACAAAATACTTTTCCCATATAACTAAAGTATAAATGAGCAAAGGTAAAGAAGGAATCAATTCCCTCTTCTCTACTTTTGTATGATCTACATTAGCGTTATTGGAAAATCTACATTACCTTTCCTTGAGCCCAAGCATAAACAATAGGAACTAAATAAAAAGTTATTTTATTCAGATCAGCTCCTTCCATTGGTTGGATATCTAAAACCTTTTCTTGACTCATTAAATCTATTCTTATGTCATTAACAATTTTGATCGCCTGGGAAACACAGAAAGATATCTACAGTCATTAATTATGGAAATGGTAATTTCATATTTTTAGATTACCAACATTTGTAGAGAATTTATTTCCCAATAGAAAATTGCTGATGATGCAGCTAGTATGGTGGGATTTTGGCCCAGGAGTATGTCCAAAAATTGTGAGCACACACATACATACATATATATTATATATATATATATATATATATATTATTATATATATATAAATATATATATATATTATTATATATATATATATATATATATATATATATATATATATTTATTATATTATTTATATATATATTATATATATATGTGTATGTATATATGCATATGTATATATATCAAGATCTGGCTGATGTATTGGTGCAGTACTGACCTCGTCTTCAGGATAGCTTAGTTGGTTAGAGCATACCCTCATTCAGGGTTTGATTCTATCCTGGGTTCGAATGCCAGCTCGAGGCTTGCATTTTAATCGCACTTTTTATATTCTACACACACACACACATTTTCTAGTACACATTTTGAGAATAGGATTAAAATAAACTGGACAAATTAGATTTCATATAGAAAGTCCCGGTGGTGTATAGGACTTGCGTCTGCCACCCAGACAGTCCGGGTTCAATTCCGGTCTGGGCCTCTAGGATTTTCATGCGAGGGATGGAAATCCTTTCACTTGCTGTCCTTAGAAAGGGACGTTAAACCGGTGTTTCCGAGCCTGTGCGATGTCAGGTACTCGTAAAAGATCCCTAACCCTAAATGAACCTGGTTGTAGGCTAAATTTAGGACCCTAAATAGTAGTTTATATTAAATGTATATTTTGTTTGCCTTATGGTTTTGAGAGTAGGAAAGCCTGGTCTGGCAGTGGGACACGTGTGAAACCTAGAGTAAAATCACAACTCATCTGTAGAGTAGACGTAAAATGCCTCCTTGCACCAGAACTCATAACACTAGGTAGAACACTATCTTCTATCTCAGGGAGTCAGCAAAAAGGGCCTAACCACGCAGCCTCATTGCTTGGTGGTCTATCACCTCTCCCTAATTACTATCACTATAACTAGATTTTACATAACTTGGATTGAATTAAGTACAATAAACCTGGACTTTCCAAGGTTGGTTTCAGAAAACTTACGACATTTGAAGACGGACCTTAAACACTATTAAGTCATTGATATAGAGTTATCTTAAATTTGCTGTTTTTAGATGACTCTGGTACTTTAAGGTACCCTGTACCTGATTTCCTTGTGTGTTTTTGCAAATGTCATTACTTTGGTTGTAGACTTAGAATAATACTATATATAGAAGGAGCACAGGACCATAAACACAATGTAATTCTACTGATAACATGAAAGCCGGTTCACTGGTGGTCTTAAGTAGGGGTACCACCCTAACAACATAACATTATTCAAATATGTGTCATAAATATCCATTAATGAAGAAAGATCATAAAGAACAAATATAATAACTTAAAACACCTGCTGGGCATTTAATAAAACCAGTCTTGGATGGCAAAAGGATAGCGGAATACAAGAATCTACATTTAGTTGATGAGGATTACTTTTAATATAATTTTAATTAAAAACGTTAAACTACAATTTAAAATATTGTAATGCACCGATATTTATTAGTATTTATGAATAATCAATCATTAATTAATAATAGAACATAATATCAGCAACCAGAAGTATTGCCAACTTTTTATAAGAAAATTGTATATTGTTAGGGTGGCAGCATTACTTAAGACCACCAGTGAACCGCCTTTCGTGTTATCAGTAGTGCTCCTTCAATATATATAGTATTATTTTAAGGTCATTTCCCTTTTACACTGATACAGATTATATATTTTCAACTAAATTAATTTCAAAAATAAAACACATACATTATGGAGTGCAGGAGTCAATTCAAGATATTGTCTAATCGATTTTTTCTTCTCATCTTGCTCTTTTTTCTTAGATTCATCCAGTTCCTTCTCTGTTTTACGCAATTTTTCCATCACTTTCTTCATATCACCCCGTTTCTGTCAAAATTAAACGTTAAGGTACAAAAATACAAGAAGTAATCAAATAAAATTAAAAAAGTTCTTTTCTTCAAATTACAAGTTCACTGATGATGACCTTTATTACTAATGAGATATTAAGAAGCTAGATTTTGAGTCTTTTTCTTACTGTTGTGATGACTGTAGTAGTCTTTTAACAGACTAGAGTAAGATAAGACTCAAAACCCAGCTTCCTAACATCTCATTGGCACTGATGATGACCTTTAGTTGGTTGAAAGCTTGTTGTGATTTATTGAACTTTCATATCACTTATCATTTGAATCCTTAGACTGAATCTTTTGAAACTTAAAAAATGGTCAGGAATTTTTCAAATTCCTCCTTAGGACTTTTTCAACTGGAAGAGTTGGAAGTTTAAGTGAAAAAAGTAGACTTACACCTCTGCCGGCAGACACATTGTCAGTGGGAAACTCATCCTCCTCTATTTTCTCAAATAAAGGATTTTCTTTATTGCTGTGATCATTGCATTCCGTATTAACTCCTGGTATAACCAAGCATGACTGAAACAAGTACAAATAATTCAACAGCAGGCTCTTAATTATGCCTTCACATGTTAAAAGAAGACCATAAATAAGGGCAAGGATTAACATTGAATAAATATAAACTTAATTTGAATAAATATAAACTTAATTTGAATAAATATAAACTTAATTTGAAAAAATATAAATCCTCCTGGGCATGAGGTTAAACTGCATCCACTGGTCCCTGCACTATGCAGGGCACCGGGACTGGTCGGAGCAAGTGCTACGGCGCTAAGACTTAAAATTACTCTAATAAAGTTAATAATTTTTCAACATAAATATTAAAATAAAATAAAATCTTAAAATTGTAATTGATTAACATTTAAAATATTAACAAACTGAAATGGTTCAGTTATCAGTCCATCAGTTCAGTATCAATAATAATTGATATATACTTAAAGATTTTAATGTCAACAATAGCCTGATGAAAAATTACTGATATTGGTATACATTTTTCTAGATTTTAATACAGTTTCCAGAATGGGTAATATTACGGTATCCAATGACTTTATTTATCAAAGTTACTAAAAATAGTAACAAAATTAACATATTTGGGCAATAGTTATCAAAATAATAATATTAAATTAAAATTTTTATCTCAAAAAGTATATTAAACAAGAGACACATTTTTGTTATCAGAGCAAGGCTATTTTATCACTGCTTTGCGGAACAGAGGAGGGAAAAATTTAATTTTACCTTACAGGGGGGTATCCTGGTTGATCTGGGGGATTTACCCCCCCCCAGATAGATGTAAAGTATCTAGTAAACTTCAAACAACAAAATATATGAAGTTACAACAACAATAAATTATGACAATACTAACCAAAAGAGCTGCAGTTTCAGGCCCGTCTAAATCTTCTAAAACGTTTTTTAATAAAATTTCAGTCACAAATACTTCAAAATTAGTCATTCTACTGGCTATACGCCCTTTTGTGTCGACTGAAATAAAAAATTAAATTATTAATTCAAAGAAATTTTAACAGTTTAATGCAGGTTAAAGGTATAGATTAAAATAATTTTTAATAGTATAAATTCAGCATCTATTAGTAGTTTTTTGTCTTTTCTGTTATGTTATAACGTTTTTCAGGACACACATGGAATCAATAGGATGATCAATAGGTGACATGAACAAAATGGAATCAATAGGTGACATGAACAACATGGAATCAATAGGTGACATGAACGAGACTAGGCATTTAACGCTAATGTACAGCAATGAGACAGTACATTCTAGCTACATCAAGAAAGAGAATTTAAGAGATAGGTCATTTACGCTAAAGGTAGTCTCTGTGACTATAAACCAAAGTTACAAAAATATGTAGCTAAGATTCACAGTCGCGAAGGCCATTTGATGTTATAACACTCTTTCGCGTTACCCAGTAGCAGAGATGTCCAATTCTGTAAATACAGTATAAGTTTATTTACGAGAATAATCAAGAATGGATGTTTCTGCTACTTCTTTATGATATTTAACAAGAGTGATACTCTGTAATTACATAATAAAAAATCGCTTTAACAGCCATTTGCGTAAACACAAATTCTGGAATTTTTGAGTCCACCATTTTTAATAATTGGATTTTAATAGAATGTACGTCTACGCGACTGTGCATCTTCTGTAAAACTATTATTTTTAGCGAAAATGTACGGTTGCTTTGTTGACCAGTCGCACAAAACTAATCCTACTGACATGGAATCAATAGGGTTTGCACAAAACCTGTACTGTGTTTACTAGAGATTTGAAACTTGACACAAATTTTTGGGCCTTGTTACCCATTCTGCTGAGTCAATGAAAATTCAAGAAATTTTTCGAAAATCAAAAATTTGACCAATAGAGTAGAAATTTAACACAGGTGTACTTCTATAGATATAAAAAAAAACGTGCAATATTTAATGTTACATCAAAGAATAGTCAAAACTTCAATCATCAACTCACCAACATCATCATTTTCTTTAATGTACTTATTATTCTTCAAGAATATAAGTTTACTTTCAAAATCATCAAAAAGAGATGTCAATTCTTCTTTCTGTGCCGCAATTTTCCGTCTTTCAACAGCCTTCCTCTTCTCTTCAAACCAAAAACATACGGCCATCTGACAAAATAAAAAAAACAATAAACTGTAATAGTTTTAGTCCCTTTGCTGTACTGGACATGAATGTGTGATACATTTTTACTTTTCCTCATTTATACCGTAGGTATATAGGAAAAATATTGTGTTTGGAAAAATTGGAAACTGGAATTATCCGTTCAGGAGTTTTAAAGACCACCTGAGTGGTTTTCTCAAAGTTGTCCGTCTGTATATGTGTGTGTGTCTGTTATCATCGTAGCTCCCAGTGTATTTATGCTAGAGAATTGAAACTTTGTAGAAAATCAATCTACCCCAGCAGTTGTGCTATTTGGAAAAAAAAATTTATGACGTTATTAACCCGCAATACTGACAGCAAAAAAATTGAAAAATCAAAAAACGAGGAACAATTATGCGATCCAATTGAAATTTGGCACACATATAGCTATGTATAAGACTAATATATGTGCCAAGTTTCATCTCATTATCAGCATTAGTTTAATTTTTATGGAGTAACTTACGTACGTTTTTTTAAACGTATTATTACAGAGAATAGTGAAGCTAAAATGTAATAATTAACAACAATAAATAATAAACGAGATATCAGTGGTATGAATGAAAGCTTACGTATTGAAGAAGAGGATACTCGTGAAGGGACGGCAGCTTAACATGGTATAAATGTTCATCGAAAGCCTGACTCAGCTTGTGATAGTTCATAACTTCTTCTCTCAACAATGGTTGATTAAACGTAATGTCCTCTTCTTTTAAAAATTCCATGTTATGCATGTTCTGCAAAGAGTGAAGAAAGAACTGCATCAACCCATCCACACCCGGGTTGTATTGCCTGTAAGTAATATTTTTTTCATATTTCAAATAAGATTTATTTTTGAAAAAAAAATATTGGCACAACTATAAAAAATTATATCTAGTATGTCATTGTTTGATTCGGAATAGACAGTTCCTCTCATGCTTTTTCAAGCAATCATACATATTTTCACTGTTTCTTATAGTCTAGTGAAAACTGGGAACAACACGTGCTCTCACTGTAAAACCAAACCTCCACACACTTTAAACTACAAGGCAGAAACAGTATAGTATTATAATGAATCTACTATGAGGGTCCTAAATTTTGCCTATACCCAGTTTTATTTAGGATAAGGGATCTTTAATGAGTACCTGACAACACACAGGCTCAAGACCACCTGCTTTAAGTCCCTTCTGAAGGACGTGGTACACAGAATTTTTATCCCTCTCATAAAAATCTTAGAGGCCCGTGCTGGGATTGAACCCATGACTAAAGTCCATCATTCAGTGTATTGGCTGCATACCTCAACCACTACACTACTGGCGACTCTGCAGCCACACTATTGCTGTTTAGTATTAGAAATTGTTTTATTATTATTTCTCGTTACATGGAATTTTGTCAAGTATCTAGAAAATTGTCGCCTGTGAGACTCGCTGAGGCCTCATCAGGGCTATGGATATATTAAGTTCTGAGTAGCATATAGTAAAACATTTAGACCAACTAATTTGTTAAATTGAACATTGGATACTCCCCTTCATCTAGAACTTAGGACCAACATAGACTTAAGCTTTGTGGGCCTGCTTGGATATATATATATATTATATATATATATATATAATATATATATTATATATATATATATATATATGAGTTTCGTATCACTGCCCTATATGTTGTGCAGAACTAATTAAGCAAGGACAAGAATAGATTTCAACAACCTACTGCGTAAAAAGCCATGATTGACAGACAATTACACAAGTTTTGAATATGAGTTTTGAGACCAAAAACCTGAGCAAAAACTAGATTAGTGCACTAAAAAGCGAGCATTGCAAAGGAAATTTGCCCGTTATGCACACCACCTCACCAGAATTTCTTACCTTCTTGTTGATTGTAGAGTATCTACAATGGATCCAGCCAAACCTTTATTAATTTTATAAATACAGTTTTTCACAATTTTCATGATATGGAGAGGTTTGCATTGAATCAATTCTAATGACTCTTGGGGCTCAATCCTTCCTAAGTGATTAGAAGGAAGAAGTTGATATTTACGAAAACCAACAGCTCGGTACCAACTGTTGACAAGCTCGTCAGACGCCTCAGGGTACATCTAAAAATAAAAAAATTACAATATTTTCACAGGTACTTTAAAAATGGTAATAGTAGCTGGAGTCAAAATCTATTTGTGGCAAAAGTTTAAATTCCGAGTAGGAAGAAGAATGACTTTTTTTTTAAATACTCGGGTGGAAAATTCCAGGGCACTTAGACCTTTTAGGTGGGTCCATTGTGGTGCCAGAGAAGGATGACTTGAATAGAGTTAAGCCGGGATACAATTTTCCAGACAAGAAGAACATCATAAAATAATGTCAAGATTACCAATAATTAATGTCAATTACCAAAAATTATGAAATTTGATTTTTTTTTATTTTATGAGTTATGAAATTTGAGGTAAACTTGACTAGGACTCTAAGTAGATATAAAAGAGATTGTGTGAACAGAGGTTGACTGGAACTCAAGTATATTTGAAAGACATTGTGAAAACAGTGGTTGACTTGAAGTCAAGTATATTTGAAAGACATTGTGTAATCAGAGGTTGACTTGAATTCAAGTCATTGTTAAGCATAATGTTTACATAATCTGAAAGAGATTATGTAAACAGAGGTTGACTTGAATTCAAGTATATCTGAAAGAGATTATGTAAACAGAGGTTGATTTGAACCAATTATAATTGAAAGACATTGTGTAAACAGAGGATGTCTTGAATTCAAGTATATAAGAAAGACATTGTGTAATCAGAGGTTGACTTGAATTTAAGTATATTTGAAAGATGTGTAAACAGAGGTTGACTAAATTGTTTATCCCACATGTCAAGTAAAAAGACTATTTCAGCAATCTTGTACAGTTTTTATTTGTGGAAAATTATCTCGTATTTTTAAATGTAAGAATATGTGTGTTGTGTTTCCACTTATACAACAATGTTTTTAAAAACCTATTTATGATAAGTGTACCTGATGATAACAAGTCCTACAATGCAAGTCCAATAGCAATTGATACATAATAGTCCAAGAGCCAGACCTAAAAAATGTGACTCATTTTGTACTACTTCAAACCAAATTATTCTGAAAATATACCTTAAATTATGAAGAAAAAGCATAGTCTGCCTATCCAGAGTGGAGCCTTTCCAAAAGGCGGAAGGGTGGATTGTGCATGCTCAAAATTTTACAAAATAAAACTAATTCCAGTTTTCTTGCAATAAGTGGCTTCCTGTAAGTTGTGTGCTCCACTCTGGATAAACAGACTATGCTTTTCCTTCATAATTTAAGGATATTTTAAGAATAATTTGGTTTGAAGTAGTACAAAATGAGTAAAATTTTTTAAAACAATCGTGTAAAAAACACTTCAGCCCTTTTTCTTTTAATTTTGAACTCACTAGACAATACATCCGAATGTCATGATGTTCAAAAACTTGAGGTGGTATTACTTTGGCCTCGCTACATATATAGATATTTTTAACTAAAACTCCCATCTGTACCTTAAACGAATCAACCTGAAGAACGTTCCGTTTTCACCCCACTCTTTCACCCATTCCCACTCTCCTCTTCTTTAAATGCTTATTTCGACTATTTAAAATTAAATTAAATGTTTTTTTTTTACAGCTTAATATATTTTTAAAGACATTTAATCATTTTATGAGCAACATTTTTTTTTGGAAAAATGAAAATAATCTATTCTGATAAAATCTTGGTTCCGGATTTTTAGAGTGAAGACAATACTGTCTTATATGTCTATGGTAGTAGGTGGAAAGAAGAAAACAGCTAATATTACCTCTTTAATAGAATTGATGAGACATAGAGAACTTTTCATCACAACTATGTCATAGGGAGAAGTTCTTGACGGATTTTCTCCCAGTATGATCCCAAACACATTGGCATACCTAAAAACAAAAGATATTTAAAAAAGTTCGCTGACATTACTTTAGCAATATTTAAATAATCTATACTAGAAGATGGACATAAATACATTTCTCTCTTTTTTGATAAAATATTTTCTCATGCGACAAATTTCTCAAAAAAATGAATAAAAAAATACTAGAAGATGATCAAGAAGAGAGAAAAAAATTATGAGAGTGTAGGTGCTCCTATGTAAAGTCAGATTTTAAGTTACTGTCCCCATGTAAAATCAGTTTACATGAATGAATGAATAACCATTTATTAGATCTTAAATATATAAAATTCACATGTAATCTGCAATAATTTCTGCTAACATTCTTTAGATCTAAATCAGCCTAAGCTGTGGTCCTATAAGTTTATTATACATAAATTTTTATTTTTTTAAATATTTTTTTAATAGTTATAATAGTTATTACAATTTTATTTTTATAAATTTTTTTTACAACATACATTTTAAATATTTTACAAAATTGTTTTTGTATCCATTTTTTGTTTTTTTGTTATTACTATTATTGAACTTATAAAAGATATAAAAATACATGATTTTACTAATTCAAAACGTAGAAGTTTCCTTATTAATTTATATGTTATTTTTTGATTTCGTGTCACTTTCTTCATCCTGTAGTATAGATTGAACAATGTAATTTAAATCCAATTTGGTTATATCTAATAGACAATGCATGCCTTTTATGAATCCATTTTTCAGTTTACATAGGGACAGTAAAACAATTGTTGTCCCTATGTAAAGTCAGTTTTTAATAAAACAGTTGGTTTCCCTAGATAAATGTAAAGTCAGTTTTAAGTTATTGTCCTTATGAAAAATCAGCTTTTAAGTTGCTGTTCAAAAGTTGTTGTCTCTATGTAAAGTCAGTTTTTAATCAAACAGTTGATGTCCCTACGTAAAGTCAGTTTTTAATAAAACACTTGTTGTTCCTACAAAGTCAGTTTTGAATCAAACAGTTGTTTTCCCTATGTAAAGTTAGTTTGCTCTATAATAATTTAATCAGCAGATATTGGTGATTTTATATTGTTAATTGTACCAGGTACAATATCAATCAAATATCAATTTTATTGCATAAAAAAATGTATACATCGTAAATAATTACAAATACATTTTAAGAAATATACATTTTATGCAAATTTACTGTAAAGCCATGGAGCACATAAGTGCTGTAGTCACATCCTTTCAAAGGTTAACACAAAGTCATTTAAAAAGAGTTCAGGTACAATATACACCCTATATATTGTACGTAACAAATAATTTTAAATATATGAATAAATGTAATATAATTTACTCAGTCAGTCAAATACTTTTTTTGTTTTCTTCATTGTATATACTTTTATATTTAATTATTAAGATTAATTTTGATCAAGACCTATTTCATTAAGAATATTAAAATAAAAATTTTTATTGCTTTTTAGATTTTAATTATTTTTTATTGTTAATTTTTTATATATTTTATTTGACTACAAATAACCAAACAAATGATTTTTCAAAATCGGGTCACACACTCACAGTCTAGGCCTGGTGGGATTTCACAAGTTTATATTATTATAAATTGTTTATTACTTAAAGTTTTATTCTTTTTTATTTATTGTTCTTTTTATAAATCTGTATCCACATTGTAAAAATGCTGTTATTTAGTGAACTTAATTTGCACATATTGTATTGTGCAGTGAAATACAGCAATAAACAAAAAATTATTTTAGAAGGAACAATAAAGGTTTACCAAGAGCATTAAGTTTGTTGTTTAAGCGTACTGCTTTAAACAATTATATAAAACATACATAACTGCTGTCAATGCACATAACTATAACTAAGTACCTTTGGTAAGAGATGGTAACAAGCCTTCCTATGTTCAAATACTGCTTGAAATTTCTATGCTCAAACATTTTTTTCTAGAAAACCACATAAAGATAGTTATTAAAATTTAAAAAAAAAATATGTAGACACCTATGGTAGACACAAGAAATTATAAAAGGGATTAATAAAATATAAGTCCTTATTTAAACGGTTCTATAATTAATCTAATCACCAGCTAAAAATTATTGGTGCATAGTAGACATTTCACTCATCACTGCGGCCATCTTCAGCATAAAAATTAAAAGTACATTTAAAAAAAAACTTATAACAAAACAAAGAATAAAAGCACAAAAACATTATTAATAACTTGACTAGAAAAATTAAAATACCACAGGAATTGGTAAAAACTAACTCGTCAACAATAAATATAAATAAATAAACCTTCTTTATTTGATATTTATTGTAGTTAACAATAAATATAATTCTAGTCAACTTATTAACTATGTTTTGTCCTTTCATTCTTTGTTGTGTTATTAGTATTTTAAATGTAGTTTTAGTTTTTAAGCCTAATGATGCTTACAGTGGTGGGTGAATTGTTATCGCTATACACAAATAATGTTAGCTAGAGATTAGATTAATTATAAACCAAAGTCATTTATAATTAATGAACTATAAACTTAAAGTGAGCCTGAAGAGGAATTACTTAACTCACATAATTGCAAGTATACATCGTCCAAAATCACTCTATTGCAATTACACATTGCCCAAAATCACCCTGTTGCAATTATACATAGTCCAACATCACCAAATTACAATCATACTTCATTGATCAATATGGTTACCCAACAACTTTTAGCTTCAAATCATATCTCCTCATTTGAAGCCAATTTAAATAGTTATTAAAAGCATTTAATTAGTTATAACCGATATCTTAGATAATGGGCATTGGCTTTTTTAGCTAGCGGCAAATCAAGGTACCTGTATCTTTTTCTTCAACAACACCTGTAACTGTGAGGGAGTAAATCATAAAGGCCTCAAAGAAGTGGGCTACTCACTGGAGTTTCAAAATGCGGTGGATTAGAATCCAATATCAACAATGAACCCAAATAATTAACAAGAAACAACCACTTCTAAAGTAAAATAATATAACTATAATAATAACAAAAAAAAAAACAAAATAATTTGTTCAATATTACGTTGGTTTCACTTGAAATTTTTCTATTTATCTTTTAGGTCATGTGTATATTTTTCTTGTTTATAAAAATGTTTAAATAAATCATCCTTATATAGTATAGTATTATATTTTATACTTTGTTGGTTATGCACTGATAATGGACAGTTAAGACTGAAAACTGGCTCTGTCATTAAAACTAAAACATCAGTGGAGAGACTTGTTTCTTATTTTTTCCTTATATTTGGATTCTACAGCCACTATTCAACTAAAAACCATTTGCAGTCTTCTCAAATGAACTGGGAATAAAGGTTTTTTTTTCTACAAGTATCCTAATTTAAGCAATGAGTTACGAGTGGTACTTGATAATTGAGTAACTGCTCAAGTTATAAAGCATAAACCGCATTCTTAAACAAGAATTGGATTGTTAAATACGGAAACACATATTCCAAAGGAAATTCGCCCGAAATGCTCTTAAAAGATTTTTAATATAAGAAAAATTGATGAGGTATTAATGAAACTTTAAGTACAGACCCTAATAGCATCGTGGTGATTTAAGAATTGATTGCTGATGCTACAGTAGTCAAGCAGTCTATCCCTCAAACCTTGAGGTATCGATCTCATCTCTTCATGAACTTTGCTTAAATCCATTTGGTCCTGAACTCCTAACTCACTAAACAAAAACACACACACAGACCACTGTAGTATTACTTGTGGTTATTATCAGTTGACAGCAAAGGCAAATATATCTTTAATTGAAGATCAGAGTGACATCATGCTCAGTTGGAGCCCTGATAAAATAGATGTAACAAAAGAGAGGGGGACATGACATTATGTCGAGTCATCAATGATGACGAATGTTGAATGCTACAGATGTAGCATTGCATTTTACTTGTTACATTCCCAAGGTGTCTCTCCCACAATTATATTCTGTCAACCATTTATGTTTTGCAAAACTCGAAGCTATCATATGGCATAAATTTAAAAATTTGTTAATTTTTCGCAAGATCAGCAAATCCTTAAACAAAAAAATTGCAACCGGTAGGTTACCTAAATTATCCGTTGTAGGTGTTTTTGAGACCTCCTAAGTGGTTTTCACAAAGTTGTCTGTATCTGTGTGTCTGTCATCGTATTAAAACACAACTAAATTTAGTAGAAATTTGGTACAAGTACATAAATAAGTACACTAAGTTACATTTCAATATGACAAGTACATCTATGGTTTTTGTTGGATAATAAATGTTAAGCAGCATTGAGCGAGACAAAGCTGAGAACAATATGAATATACTTACTGTCTGAGGACAAGCAAAGCAATTCCAAAGCAGCGGAGATGAGCTTAGTGAATTTGATGAGGTTAGGATAAGTCCTAAGGTACCCTGTACCTGATTTCTTTGTGTGTTTTTGCAAATGTCATTACTTTGGTTGTAGACTTAGAATAATACTATATATATAGAAGGAGCACAGGACCGTAAACACAATGTAATTCCACTGATAACACCAAAGCCGGTTGACTGGTGGGCTTAAGTAGGGGTACCACCCTAACAACAAAACATTATTTTAAATATGTGTCATCAATATCTATTAATGATGAAAGATCGTAAAGAACAAATATAATAACTTAAAAACCTGCTGAGTACTTAATGAAACCGTTCTTAGATGGCAAAAGGGTGGCGGAATACAAGAATCTACATTTAGTTAACGAGGACTACTTTTAGGTCCATATTCAAAGACATCTTCCTAACAGTTTCCTAACATTTTCCTAACATTCTTCTAGTTCCTTAAGGAAAATGTTAGGAAAATGTCTTTGAATACGGGCCTTAATATCATTTTAATAAATATATTAAACTACAATTTAAAATGCTTAAAATATTGTAACGCACCGATATTTATATCAGTATTTTGTGAATAATCAATCATTAATTAATAATAGAACATAATAATTAGGCAACTGGAAGTATTACCAACTTTTTTAAAAAAAATTGTATATTGTTAGGGTGGCAGCATTACTTAAGTCCACCAGTGAACCACCTTTCGTGTTATCAGTATTGCTCCTTCTATATATAGTATAATTGTAAGGTTGTAGATATCTGATTTCGACAAATAAAAACTTGTCTTTTTATATATTTTGTAACCAAAAATATTGCAAGTAATAAAAACCACTTACTTTGTTTTAGTCTGTCGTGCTTTCAGTGAAAAATCAAAGAAACTTTTTTGAATTATAGACTGTATTGAATTTTCTCCTTCGGGTTTTAAAGCTGTTAATATCATGGAGTAGCGTAAACGAAATTGCGATTCCAGGGGGTCCACAGAGCCTGCAAAAAAATAAATATCGATAGAGCCAAAAAAAATGAAACCTCTTACTCATATCAGTTCTCATCTACTTGTCTCAATCTTACTTCATGACCTAAGTACCACATAAAATGTTTGAGTGTAAAGTTCTGAACCCAGGCTCTGGAAAAATTTAGTTCCCCAAATTATAGCTTAAAAATTTGGGTAAATATAAATTCCTGAAAATTTCCTTTTGCAAGAGACCTTCCCCTTTCAAAAAAACCTTTTTCTTGTAGAAACCTTACTTGCTGCCAGAAATGTTCCTCTGAAACTTCTCTTGCAAGGACCATTCCCTTTCTCAAACCTTTTTCTTGCAAGAAACCTTACTTGCTGCCAGAAATGTTCTCTGAAACCTTCCTCTTGCAAGAGACCATTCCCTTTCTCAAAACCTTTTTCTTGCAAGAAACCTTACTTGCTGCCAGAAATGTTTCTCTGAAACCTTCCTCTTGCAAGAGACCATTCCCTTTCTCAAAACCTTTTTCTTGCAAGAAACTTTACTTGCTGCCAGAAATGTTTCTCTGAAACCTTCCTCTTGCAAGAGACCATTCCCTTTCTCAAAACCTTTTTCTTGCAAGAAACCTTACTTGCTGCCAGAAATGTTCCTCTGAAACCTTCCTCTTGCAAGAGACCTTCCCCTTTCACAAAACCTTTTTCTTGCACGAAACCTTACTTGCTGCCAGAAATGTTCCTCCGAAACCTTTCTCTGCAAGAGACCTTTCCCTTCTCAAAACCTTTTTCTTGCAAAACCTTACTTGCTGCCAGAAATGTTCCTCTGAAACCTTCCTCTTGCAAGAACCATTCCCTTTCTCAAAACCTTTTTCTTGCAAGAAACTTTACTTGCTGCCAGAAATGTTTCTCTGAAACCTTCCTCTTGCAAGAGACCATTCCCTTTCTCAAACCTTTTTCTTGCAAGAAACCTTACTTGCTGCCAGAAATGTTTCTCTGAAACCTTCCTCTTGCAAGAGACCATTCCCTTTCTCAAAACCTTTTTCTTGCAAGAAACCTTACTTGCTGCCAGAAACTGAAACCTTCCTCTGCAAGAGACCTTTCCCTTTCACAAAACCTTACTTGCTGCCAGAAATGTTCCTCTGAAACTTTCCTCTTGCAAGAGACCTTTCCCTTTCACAAAACTTTATTCTTGCACGAAACCTTACTTGCTGCCAGAAATGTTCCTCTGAAACCTTCCTCTTGCAAGAGACCTTCCCCTTTCACAAAACCTTTTTCTTGCACGAAACCTTACTTGCTGCCAGAAATGTTTCTCTGAAACCTTCCTCTTGCAAGAGACCTTCCCCTTTCTCAAAACCTTTTTCTTGCACGAAACCTTACTTGCTGTCAGAAATTTTCCTCTTGCAAGAAACCTTCTGCTTTCACGAAACCTTCATTGATGCAAGAAATCTTCCTTTTCCTTGAAACCTTTCTCTTGCAAAAGACCTGCTGCTTTCACCAAAAACCTTTATTGATGCAAGAAAACCTCCTTTTCTATATCATTTAATACTACAGAGTTTCGCAAAACATGAATAGTTTACACAATATAAAACTTGGAACCTTTTTCTTGCGCGAAACTTTCCTCTAGTACAATACCTTTCTCTTGAACAAACCTTCTTCTAGCAGATCTTGTTTAGCAATCTTTTAAGTTACCTTATGCTAAAGCAATCTTAGATTGTTTAGTGTCAAATGATATTTCATAATTTAAGAAATATTAAATTATTTCTTAATTATGAATAAAAATTAAGAAATAAAATACACCCAAAAAGCCATGAAATACAAATTAGATAGAATAAATAGCACAGAGCTTTGCTTTTCAATAAATAAACAAATGTAAGTTTATAGGACTTAAAAAAAGTCTTTATGAGTACATTTTTTAGATATATATTTTAATTAATTATTGGTTTTCTTATAGTAATTTAATTTGTAAATTTAAAATAAAAATATACTATTTATTATTATTTAATAAAAATACAGACAAGAGTTATAAGTATTTGGTCATAATAAATAAAAAAAAAAAACATTTAAGCCTTAACATTTTTAGCTTGTTTTATTTTTTTCGACTCATCAAAACTTGGAACTAAGGAAGGGGGCTATATTAAATAATACCAAATAGTGGTCTATATCAAACCATCTTTCTCTAAATTAAGAGGAAACCCAAATTATGTTTTTAGCAAATTTTCAAAAAAAAACTGAGCTTATGAGGTTGGCGTCATGAGAGAGGGAAAAAATATTTATGGGGGGAGGGACTTACTGATCAATAACACACACACATATATAAATATATATGTATATATATGTATATTATATATATATATATATATATATATATATATATATATATATATATATATATATATATATATATATATATATATATATATATATATATATATATATATATATATATATATATATATATATATATATATGAGTGTGTGTGTGTGTGTACAAGATTTTGTTCCTAAACGTTTCTATGGGACAAGATAACTTTTGAAAGCTTTTCCGGATTAAAATTAAAATTGTTATAAAAATCGACCTTGTTAATTTGATGAACCCTATTGGTTATGAAATATATGTGACTTCAACAATAATGACTCATTAAAGATGTCAAAAAATCATCAAACTTCAAAAAAATATTTTGATCTCCTGAAATTTAATACACATGTACTAAAAGGAATGGTGAACACATGCATGAAGTTAAAAAAATATTATAAGCAAATACCTCGGCAAGGCTATGGGAACCAACTAAATAAATTCTTCTGCAAGCCTTGGGAACCAACTAAACTCCTCGGCAAGGCTTGGGAACCAACTATATAAATTCCTCAGCAAGCCTCGGGAACCAACTATATAAATTCCTCAGCAAGCCTCGGGAACCAACTATATAAATTCCTCAGCAAGCCTCGGGAACCAACTATAAAACTTCCTCAGCAAGCTCGGGATTTAAATAATGTGGTTCCTTCGGCTTTGGTCTCAGGAACCAACTTGACTGCTCAGGGAGCAAAAACCTAGTCTTCTCCCTTGGTAATTAATAACTATTTTTACCTGTTAACATTTCTTTAAGGTCGTCAGCTGTGACACACTTATCCATATCGTTCCATTCAGTTATAATAACAGTGCCTGACTTGTCAGTATTCCTCCTACCAGCTCTTCCAGCCATCTGAGTGTATTCACCAGGTTTTAGCGCTCTACTCTCTACTCCGTCAAACTTACATACTTGCTGAAATACGACTGTCTTAGCAGGCATGTTAACACCCATCGCAAATGTTTCTGTGGCGAACAACAACTGTGAAAATATTGTACACAAATCAATGCTAATGAAACCCAAAAAGACACATAAAATAATAATTAATCAAAGCAAATGTTTCTGCACAGAGATCTTCTTTGCAATAAATAAACAATTTATCATTTGATACTACCGTGTTTTGCAAAACATGAATAGTTGACACAATATAATTGTGCAAGAGACACCTATGAAATGTAACAAGCAAAAAGCATTGCTCCATCTGGGAACTGTTCCATCATTCGATATTCGTCATCATTGATGGCTCGACATAATGTCATGTCCCACTCTGTTTCAGGGCGCTGACAGAGCCTGAACCCTGATGAGTTAGACGTAACAAAACAGAGTGGGACATAACATTATGTCGAGCCATCAATTATCACGAATGTCGAATGATGGACCAGTTCCAAGATGCAGTATTGCTTTTTGCTTGTTACATTTCCTAGGTGTCTCTCGCACAATTATATTGTGTCAATTCAACAATTGTAAGTTGTTTGTAGGTAAATTTGTATATTCAACAAATATGATTTTATTAAATTAAAAATAAATTTCTAAATTTCTAATAAATCAAGAATTTCTTGTAAATTTATTATTGTTGAAGGTAAACAAAAATAAAGTTAATAAAACAAAAAATACTAACTAAATAAGTTCAACAGCAGACTATTCTGACAACTCAAGACTATTTTGACCTTAAAATAATACTAATATAGAAGGAGCATAGCGTAAACACAATGTAATTCCACTGATAACACTAAAGCCAGTTGACTGGTGGTCATAAGTAGGGGTACCACCCTAACAACAAAACATTATTTTATAAATGTGTTTTAAATATTTACTAAAGAAAATAATTCTGGCGCGGTGGTCCGCATGTCGGGCGAATTTCCTTTGGATGCGTGTTTCCGTGCTTTTTACATTATATAAGTTTACAACTACTAAATAAATAATTCCGGCGCGGTGGTCCGCTGTCGGGCGAATTCATTTAGAATGCGTGTTTCCGTGCTAAACAACCCATTTCTTGCTTATGCAAGAACCATGCCCATTGCGTGGTTCCGGTTCATGCTTTAGAACCTAAGCAGTTACTCAATTGTCAAGCACTGCTCGTAACTCATTTTGTCTGTATTTTCCAAAGGAAATGCGCATAATCATCCAGTTGTTGTACAAAACTATGCCTCTAAAATTAGAAGTACGCACTCCAAAGGAAATTCGCCCGACATGCGGACCACCGTGCCAGAATTATTTTTAGTTGTAAACTTATATTAGGTAAAAAAACGATAAAAAATTATTGTCCCTACTAGGATTTGAACCCAGAAGTACGCACTATTATTTGCACTAGTTTAAAGATTAGTTACTTATCTTTAAGCTTAGTCAGTTATCTTTAAAGGTTTTAGCGCATTTCCTTTGGAAAATACAGACAAAATGAGTTACGAGCAGTGCTTGACAATTGAGTAACTGCTTAGGTTCTAAAGCATGAACCGGAACCACGCAATGGGCATGGTTCTTGCATAAGCAAGAAATGGGTTGTTTAGCACGGAAACACGCATTCTAAATGAAATTCGCCCGACAGTGGACCACCGCGCCGGAATTATTTATTTAGTAGTTGTAAACTTATATAATGTAAAAAGCACGGAAACACGCATCCAAAGGAAATTCGCCCGACATGCGGACCACCGCGCCAGAATTATTTTTAGTTGTAAACTTATATTAGGTAAAAAAACGATAAAAAATTATTGTCCCTACTAGGATTTGAACCCAGGTACTCTGGGTTTGAGAGCTCGCATCCAAAGGAAATTCGCCCGACATGCGGACCGCCGCGCCAGAATTATTTCTAGTTGTAAACTTATATTTAGTAAAAAAAAAACGATAAAAAATTATCGACCCTTCCAGGATGTGAACCCAGGTACCCTGAGTTTGAGTGGTCGTATTGACTCCGGACCACTGTCATTCAACTCAGAGGCCCAAAAAACATTGAAAACGACACCCTACTCAAAATTTAATTTTCAACGACCATAATGTTGGTTTTCTATATTTTTTGTTGTTTTTTCGACTTTTTGGTAACTTAAAGTGGTCGTATCGTCTTCGGACCGGTTTCATTCGATTCAGCACCCAAAATTACATAGAAAACGACACCCTACTCAAAATTTATTTTTTATCAACCTAAATTTTGGTTTTTGGGAATTTACAATGGTTTTTTCGATTTTTAGGTCACTTAAAGTGGTCGTATCGACTTCGGACCGGTTTCATTCGATTCAGCGTCTCAAAAAACATAAATATTGACCTTTTCGCGGCAAAAATATTAACCCTGAATTTTGCCGATTTTTTGAAAATTTCGCTGACTCAGCAAACCGGGTTGATGACGTCACAAAAACCTGGTTTTCAATAGGGTTCGTGTCCTCCCGAAGGTTGATTTTTGTACCAAGTTTGGTTAATAAATATTAATCCGTTCGAAAGATAGAGTGTTTACAAGAAAGTGTCTAGAAATACATATATATATATATATATATAATATATATATATATATATATATATATATATATATATATATATATATATAATATATATATATATATATATATATATATATATATATATATATATATATATATATATATATATATATATATAAAGTCTGGCGAAATTTTTTTTTCGTCATAAGGGACCTCTGAAACGGATTTGTGTCGTGGTCCGAGGTTCGAATTCCGCCATGACGCCTATCCCATTAGCGAATTTTTTCCCAAAGGAAATTCGCTAAAAGATCTTAAGTAACGAATAAAATAATTTAAAAACCTTGCTACGTACTTAATACAATCAGTATTAGTGGAATACAAGAATCTACATTTATTTGACGAGGACTACCATTAATATAATTTTAATTAAAAATGTTAAACTACAATTTAAAATGCTTAAAATATTGTAATGCACCAATATTTATATTAGTATTTTATGAATAATCAATCATTAATTAATAATAGAGCATAATAATTCAGCAACCGGAAGTATTGCCAACTTTTTAATAAGAAAATTGTATATTGTTAGGGTGGCAGCATTACTTAAGACCACCAGTGAACCGCCTTTCGTGTTATCAGTTGTGCTCCTTCTATACATAGTATTATTCTAAGATTTTGACTGAGACAAGTGTTCACATTTTCCTATGTTTTTTGGGGGAGCTTTAGGCAAACAATTTAAAAAGGAAAAAAGGCTTACCTTAATTTGACTCTCTGAAAATAGGACTTCAACTATTTCTTTTAATATTGGTAAAATTCCGCTATGATGAACTCCTATGCCTTTTTGGAGTAGGCCTTTCATAGTAACAATCTAAAAAACAGGCATGAAAATAGTTAATTTTTTAGTTTACCTACTTTATAAAGAGGTTATATTTGCAATTCAAAGTCTCAGTGCCACCGTGGCTGATAAGAAATTGATAACAAAAGAGTGATCAATGCTATAACATGTATATGGGTTTCTTAATTTTTGCCTATTTTTGACGATAAACCCTATTTTAAATTTTCTTATTTTTACTACTATATCATCACTATTTATTTCATACGGTTCATCGTTTATTTATTTTCAATTAAGTTATAATACATACGTATTTTTTTCTCTTGTGTAGTCATCTCTTCTTACCTCACTCTCTCTTTCAGCTTTTATACATATTATTAATTTACTTTTCTATTTTTTCTTTCTTCCTGACTTTCATTTATTTTTATTTTGATATTTAACTTTTTATGTCTTTATTTTGAATGATTGATTAATGAATATGTCTTTTTATAACGGTACGTGGTATCAATAAAATGCATGATCGTATGGAGTGTTTTCAAGCAAGTCTATTCCTGTACTTGTCTGGTACCGTGCTATACAGTATACCTCCTTCCCATTGGTCCAACCCTACCCCTCCTAATACGTTTCCTGCACATCTTATCTCGTTTTTACCAGTCTCTCCTTGTCTGTGGAAGAACTATACCAGTTCGAAATGTAATGTCTTTATTGTAAGTTTTTTTAAGTGTCTTTATTTGTTTCTATAATTGGGTATGTATATTATATATATAATATATATATATATATATATATATATATATATATATACATAATACATATACATAGATGTGTGTGTGTGTGTTTCCTAAACATTTCTATGGAATGCAGTGGGGCCAAGAGGTCAAAAGCCTCTTTTTATAAATAAGACTCAGTATAACCCAATAAATGACTGGTTGTTTTGATTTGAAGAGTATGGAATAAACCTGTAATATATGCATTCACATATTGTATCTTTATTGATTTTAGATTGATAAAAATCTAATTAAATATTGATTTAGTATTTTTATTTTTGTTAGCTTAAAATGTATTATGAAATATTCATATTAGTATTTAATTATTAAATATTTTATGTAAAAGTAATAAAATCTGTCGACACAATAAATATGAAAATTAGATATTTCTGAACAAGTTAGGCTGAGCAGCTGTTTTCTTATTAGCAAAGAGAGGAAGCCAATAGCTTTTCTTCTACACTATACATAAGGTAAGTTAATAGATGTATAACAATTACCATAATATTGCAGGCTTTCTGAACTGTCAAAATATGTATATTAGGAGTATACTGGTATTACCATGCTAGTTTTTAATGAAATGCAAACTCATCAATTTTTTTTGCTCCTTAAAGTAACATAGTAAACCTAATCAGTGCTTTGCTCAATTTTTTACATTATTTTTTTTAAATTAACACATTTATCAAAACTAGAAAATAAGTTAACAGAGACTTATGCAATAATGCTTATGCATAAAGGAAGTGTTCACATTTTCACCTGAGGTTTTTAAGCAAATCTCCAAAGGAAAAATGAGGTTGTAAGATTTGGGTCTCAGAGGAGAGAGGTGATTTTTTGAAAGGGGGGAGGGACTCGCTAATCAAGAATATATAGTTCTTAGATGCTTATTTAGTCTTGTGTTAACTTTTTTTTAAAAAATTCTCTTTATTTAATAAGTTACAATTTTTAAATCTGCTAATTAATAAATCTAGAGAAAAATGCTTTCTTGGGTCTGAATGAAACTTGGTACAAATATCGATCATGTATAAAGTGCATGTATTCTCTATAGTTTAGGAAATATTTATGATGTCTTTAACCCACAATTATGACTCAGCAAAAATGTTAAAAAAATCACTAAAACTCTAAAACGTATTGGATCAGGGTGAAACTTAATATACATACACAACTATATAGGGTTTAATAAACCTATTCTATATAGGTTTTAATGAGGTTACACAGAGCCCCTGAGAGCCCCAAAAAGATGTTTCAGGCTTCTCAATGTAATGAGATAGGATATACCCCCCCCCCTAGTATATATCTCTATAACAGCCTCATAACCTGTGCCTCGTAAAGGCGCAGATAAAACAAACAAAATTAAACTTTATTACCTTTTGATTACAGATGAAATTGTTAATAGCAGTGATTGGCTTGACTATTATTATCATAACAGAAAGCACATCGGATTCATATAGACAAGATTTTTGTTCTAAATACTGTTCAGACAAACAAGAGTCTAAATCAGAACTGGAGAGTGTATTGAATATAGCAAGAAGTATTATAAATGTACCGAACCTACCATGTCCTGATGGTCATGCAATTTATAACGGTAAATGCAGGAAAGTTTATAAAACAAGTTAAAATAATGTTCAATACTTAATTACATTAAAAAATATATTTTAGGAGATTAATTATTTCTACCTTAAACCTAGAGTTGGCTACAAAGAGACTAATACTTAGAGGAAGGAACAACAGCTCTTATCATTCAATAAAAAAAAACACACTTAATATATTGTCAACCACAATAGTTTATAAAAAACAACTTCACTTTGAAACACCCAATGACTGTCTCCAACACAAACGGACATGACTTGGCGGAACAGAAAAGTTGATTTCCCAACTTTTTTGGACCAAAGACTTGGCGGGGAGTTTTTACCATGCAAGTGGTTTTTGGTAAGATTTCATGACTTTTTGTACGGCTCCTGTTTATTGTAAAAACAGAAGTAAACAAGACACGTGTAGTTGATAAAGCTGTAAATCTCACTCTCAAGCTCTGTTTTCTGAGGCGCGTACCACATAGGAATTATTAATTTGGGATTAATTGATACATAAATTTTAAAAGGCACCAGAAAAATCCAAAAGTCAAACACCAAAATCCATTCAGTAGTAAATAGTGCAGGTGGGTCAATTTATATAAAAGTAGCATTCGCTAGCTTAATTTTTCGCTCCAGGTTTAGAGTAGAAATGTCAAATTTGATACGTCATTTAGTAGGAATGCACACAGGCATAAGAAAAATCCAAAAAGGCTTCACATATCAAAATCAATTCAGTAGTTTAGGCAGTAGGTGCCTCAATGTATAAAACTACCATTTGCTAGCTTAGTTTTTCGCTTCGCTTTCAGCATATAAACATCCACATTGAGATTTTTTTAGGTATGAATGCACACAAGCATAAGACGAATCCAAAAAGTCCTCATACATCAAAATCCATTCAGTAGTTGAGGCTGTAGGTACGTCAACAAAACATTCAGGAAGAATAAGAAGAAGAATTAAAGTAAGAAATCGTCAAAAATGCCATTTTCAAACCTCTTTTTCTCTACTTTTACTTGGCCGATTTGAATGATTTTTACTTTTCCTCATTTGTATAGGAAAAGTATTGTGTTTGCAAAAAATCCAAAACCGGGATTAAACCGGAATTATCCGCTTCAGGCATTTGTAAGGCCTCCTGAGTGGTTTTCGCACAACTGCTGTAGTTGTGCTATTAGGAAAAAAAATTATGACGTCATTAATCCACAATAATGACTCAGCAAAAATTAAAAAAAACACGGGAAAATGATGCGATCAAAATGAGATTTGGCACGCATGTGACTATGAATAAGACTAACATATGTGCCAAGTTTCATCTCATTATCAGCATTAGTTCAATTTTTATTAAATGACTTGTGTACATTTAAAAAAATGTAAAAAATTGGTAAATGGTCCACTTGACACTTTCGTTTTAATACGACAAGTATATCCATGATTTTTGTTGGATCATAAAATAATGTAATGAGGAAAAGTTCCGAGGTACCCCGTGCCCGATTTTTTTTTTTTTTTATTCCACAAGGCATGCCCTATAAATATATTATAATATTATTTATGCACATATAGCTACAGACCCTCAAAAACCCTACTTTGTTGCAGTATTACAAAGTATAATATATACTGTCACCTTTAGTAGGTTTTTGACTTTTTTACTGACTAATTTTAACTTTACTTCTTGACTTGGCGGGACATTGTGTATCCATACACTTAATATTAATAAAATATTATACAGGAAAGAAGATACACAAAAATTATTTTTTTTTAATTTTAAATTTTTTAAAATTAATAATAATATATGTTTGAAAGACAAACATTTAATATTCATGGGACAGCTTTATTCTTATAGGGGTAGCTTCATTAGCTTATTCTTGGGTAAGTTTTTGACTTTTTTTACTGACTAAGCAGGGTATTTTGACTTTCTTCTTGACTTGGTGAGGCGGAATGCTTTCCTAAATATGTAAGACTAACATATGTGCCAAGTTTCATTAGTTTCACAGCATTAGTTCAAGTTTTATCAAATAACTTCTGTATATTTAAAAAAATGGAAAAAATCCAATCAAGTTGAAATTTGGTACAAGTACCAAATTACGTGGTACAAGTACAACCTTTACGTAATAAAAAGGAACACCAAGTTTAGTTTAAATACCACTAGTATATCCATGATTTTTGTTAAATAATAAAAGTTAAGCAGCATCAAGCGTGGTCAGTGCCAGGATAGGAGACTACTGGGAATGAAGCGGATGTATTTATAATCTGAGAACGAGCAAAGAGAGTCCAAAGATGCATTGCAGTATAAATTTAACCACTTGTATACTCCGAGGAAAAGTAAAGCGAGTTCAAGGTAGAGAGGATAAGGAAAAGTTCCGAGATACCCCATACCTGATTTTTTATTATTAGACCTATTCCTCCTAAATATAATTAACAATTATTTAAATACTGATTTTGTTTCTATTTTACAAAAGAAATATATAATTACCTCACAATGAGGCAAAAATTAATTTAAAATTACAATATTCTTTTTACATTTTTAAAAAAATATGTTTTTAGTGATTTTACTAGAATTTGAAGTCAGAAGAAAAAAATGATTTAGGGGGTTGGATTAAATTTATAAATTTGAAATAAATGTTCATAAAGTGATTTATTGTTTTTTTTTAAATTTATAAGAAATATTTTTCATTTATTTATTTTCACTTATGCTTATTTATACTGTAGATATTTATGAGATTCCCTCATTCTTACTGTGGGTTTAATGAGAAAGTAACACTACAGTCTATCGTTTAGTTTAAAAATCGTGACAGGTCAGTTTAGACACCACTGATTCTTAAGAAAAAAATCCCAGCAAGATGGAAGCAGGAAAAAACTATGTAAACAAATCAGGTTATTTTACCCGTATTTTCTTGGCGATGTTTTTTTACATTTCTTTTGTGTAGTTTTATTTTAAAATATCATTTTAAGATTTATTTGAAAGTAGTTTGAAATCAAAAGAAGAACCACAAACAAAGTAAACAATTGCCTGGAAGAAGGATTTTTTTTCTTACAGCGGTTATGGTGGCAGGGATTTTTTTCTCTTTATAAGTGAGAGGTTGGCAGCGGCTTCTCTGATTGGTCAATCCCCAAAATACTTAAGACCTTGGGGATTTTTAAACTAAATGATAGACTGTAATTGTTGTGTATTTGTCCTGTATTCTGGTTGCACTTTCACTGGAATTATTCATTTCATATTTTAAACCCCCTTGATTGGTTTTACCAAATTTTTCTTTCCAGAGTATTTTAGTTTTTAGGCAGTATTGGGCATAGTCAGAAGGTGGATGGGTCACTGCTGGGATTAAAACTGATTTTTTCTTTCCAAGGACAAGCTAAGCAAGGCCGACACTATACTCTATAATAAATTAAGTATTTCCTTCCCCACCCTGTTTCCACGACTTAAGATCTAGAAGTATCTACTATACATACCTGTTGAATCTCTCTATCCTGAGGCTGAAGCATATTTATCTGTCTGTTGAAGAAATTTTCAATATGTTTCTTCTTCTTAGCATCTTCGACTAAGTCAATATGTCCCTGGATATCTGATGCAAGTTCATCGCAGCGTTTTCTCGAGAAACAGAAAACAACAGCAGGTAATCTTCCGTGCAGTTGAAGATGACCCCTAATAAACCTGATCCATTCTTTTGAATTTAAAATCCGTCTATTTCCTCCCTTAAAAATAAACAGTTTTAACTATAATTCATTGTAACTTACCATTCTTATTACGTGTGATTTTCAATTTTCCTCATTTATACCATAGGTATATAGGAAAAGTAGGGGAAAACTGAGATTTCAAGTGAATGAAGCGTTATTATGACCTCTTGAATGGTTTTTACCAAGTTGTTTTCAATACAAATGGAAATGTCAAAAGAAAAATATTATGCCCTCTAGGGCTACTTCTAGTGACTATTTTTTTATTAAAAAATATATTTCACATATAAACCTTTTATAAAAACAAACATAGAAATATTTACAAAGATACAGTGAAATCCCACAAGGATTGATCCTTGAGTGGGAACATTTTTTATCCACTATGTATATATATATATATTATATATATAATATATATATATATATATATATATATATATATATATATATATATATATATATATATATTAATATATATATATATATATATATATATTATTTATTCTAAATTGTAATAGTAGAGGAGGTTATGTTACTTTGCGTGACTTTATTACTTTATTGAATCCATAAATTAATAAGATTTTTTTTTTGAAAAAAAGAAATAAATAAATAAAAACTAACTAGTTAATTCAAATAAAAACAAGGTAACATCTAGGATGTAAAGTAATTTAAAACAACTAATTTTTTTAATAGTAATATTAATTGTAAACTTTTTTACTAATTAATTAACAACAATATATTATATATAATATATATATAATATATATATATATATATATATATATATATATATATATATATATATATATATATATATAATATATAATATTATATCTTTTACATTAAAAATAATTTTAGTTAATAGACTATTTTTATTTATTTTTTAATGTAAATAAGGTTTGTTTTGCTTAAAACATACAGAGTAAGTTAATTACTTTTTTTACATTTCCACCGTAGGTATATAGGAAAAGTATTGTGTTTGCAAAAAAATCCAAAACCAAGATAAAACCGAAATTATTCATTTCAGTGGTTTTTGCAAAGTTGTCTGATTGTGTGTGTATGTGTGTCTGTTATAATCGTAGCACCCAGTGTATTTATGCTAGAGATTTGAAACTTTGCACAAAAATCAGTCTACTGTTGTAGTTCTATTCTGAAAATATTTTTTGTATGACGTCATTAACATATGTGCCAAGTTTCATCTCATTATCAGCATTAGTTCAATTTTTATTAAATGCATTGTGTATGTTTTTAATAAATAAGGAAATGATACAATTGAAATGACATTTGGTACAAGTGAATATTATTACCTAATAATAAGTACACAAAGTTTAGTTTCAATACGACAAGTATACGATTTTTGTTGGATAATAAAAATTAAGGAGCATTGAGCATGAACAGTGGTGTATGGGTAACCGCTTAGAATGATACGGATGCTTTTACTATCTGAAGACGAGCGAAGCGATTTCTAAGGCATGTCGCTGTATAAATTTGGCAAACTGTATTTCTAAGGACAAACGAAGCGAGTCGGAATCAGGGAGGATGATTTTTTATTTTGAAACCGTAAAAAAAATCGTACCTGATTTTTTTATTTCTAGTTATTTTTAAGAAACACCTACTGAAAATTTAATATAATTTTTTAAAGATATTTTTTTATTTATTTTTAAATTTTAATCGTAGAGGAGGTTATGTTACTTTGTGGGATAGAATTTCTTACAAAACAATATCAAAAACATATTTATTGTTTTTTAGGACTTCAACAAAACAACACGGAGGATTTGTTTATTAAATACTATGACATTTTATGTCACTTACAGGATGAAACCGTTGCACTAGATTTTTAGGTGAGTCAGTTTACTTGTAAATCTATTCCACTACAAGGCAAATTTAATATTTTCCTAACTTCAAATTAGCATTTTGGAGATGAATTTTATTTCCCCCTAACAAATTCAATAAAAAAATACAATTTTTGAATTATACGAACCTTTTTAATGTTGTCAACTTGTAGACTTTGTTTGATCGCAATAGCCTTTTCAAAACTGAGACAAACAAGAATACATTTTAGAAAATACAATGAGTGGACAAGAGTCACATAGTACAGTTTGCAATAAATTGCAACCCTAATAAGTTGTTAGTTATATAATTTGTATCATAATTGACAGATGCATACAAGAGACCTCCGGTCTCTTGCCCCTCCCTGTGTCCCTTTTGTGGCCTCATGATTGTAGACCTGAAGCAGTGTGTGGTTCTTTGACTAATTAGGGGGCTTGTATGGCTGGTGCTGAACCCGGGAATGGTTATACACATATATATATATATATATATATATATATATATATATATATATATATATATATTATACAACACACACACAACACACACACACACACACACCACACACACACACACCACACACATACACATATATAATAATATATATATATATATATATATATATATATATATATATATTATATATATATACAGATGCAAAAATCAACCTGAGGAGGATCTGAACCAATTGAAACCAGTATTTATAATAAAAGAGGAGAAGTCTCTCACAAAAATATATCTTTTTAGCAAAGCGCTTTCAACCTAACAAGAGGTCATCATCAGTGCTAGGCTAACAAACAAAATTATACAATAAATCAGAAAAATAAGAGAAAGCTAATAACTAAAAAGAAAAATAAACAATAAAGAAATATATTTTTGTGGAGAGACTTCTTCTTTTATTAAGATGAACTCCATTAACGCTCACCTTAGTTCTTCAAGTATTTATAACGTATTTAACCCGTTGTTTTCAATAAATAAATTAATATTGCTCATTGAACTATTATTGCAATTTTATATAATACAAATCTTCTACTTTATACAGTGGACTTTCAAATAATATTTTCTTAATTTAAAAATTATATATTTTTTTTAAATTATATCTTTTATTTCTTTATACAAAAAAGAAATAAAAGGTTTACTAAAAAATAATGTTTTTTACAGAATAAAAGACTTGGTAGATTTTAAAATGTAAATTGGCTATTGTGATGTATTTCCCTTTGTTGGTATTTGCTATTAGCTTAAACCAATGTATGTAATGTTAAATCTTAAACTTAATTAAAGTTCTACCAGAGCAGGTTTTACTTTTTGAGGTGAATAACTGTAATATTTTAAACCTGATTGAATAATACTTTGCTTCTTTGTTATATCAAGTCTGCAGTGTTTGATGATTCATCACATTATCATTGATAGCAATTGCCAAATAAGTGACTTAATTGCCTTATAAGTGACTTGTTATAATTGGCCTTTATAACAGTTTTTTAAGGAGTTTAATTTTTTCTCTTTTATTATTCTTGTTTACTCATAAACAAAAACAAAGAGATTTCGCTAACAATAATTATCAGATTTTTTTTCTCATTAAATGTAGTAGTTAAAAAACAACATCGAGTACATCAAAACAAATAGTTAACTAAATTCAGTTTTCTTAAAATTGTTATGGGTCATTCCATGTCAAATCAACACAAAAAGTACATTTTTGGGCTCGATGTCACCGATTTTAATATAATTTGGCTGACAGGTAGGCACCATAGAAGGAAGAAAAAGTCCAGATTTTTGGCTCATTTGGTGCAGCAATATTGCCGCAGTAGGGTGGTGAATTTTCCAAAAAATGTGATTTTTCAACATTTCCTTGACTACAAAAATGGCTGTATCTAAAATTCTGCCTGGGCTATGATTTTCACTTTGACATCACACTATGTCAAAGTGTAAAAAAGTCACTTATTTGACAATTTCTATCAATGATTATGTGATGAATCTTAACTTTTTTACAGTTTGACATACCTTGACACATGTTATGTGCTACTGTGTCCAATCCCATGGCGGTCTCAAAATGAAACTTTGTGGACATATTACTAACAGTTTAAGCTCTTTTTAGGATTTTTTTTTAATTTTGAAAAATTGGCTTTTTGAGATATTAGCATTTTTTTATTTTTGCTTATAATAAAAACTTGCAAAACAAATTATTTAAAAGTATGTAGAATCTATTTGAAAGGGCCAAGTTTAAGCTTCCAAACGCCACCAAAATAAAAATCATAGCCCAGGCAAAATTTTAGATACAGCCATTTTTTCAAGGAAATGTTGAAAAATCACATTTTGTGGAAAATTCACCTCACTAATACGGCAATAAGGCTGCAACAAATGAGCCTAAAATCTGGATTTTTCCTTCTTCTACGGTACCTACCTGTCAGCCAAATTATATTAAAATCGGAGATATCACGTGTTTTTACAAGTTTTGATTTGATATGGAATGACCCTTCTGTATTTTAAGAACCCTGTGCAAGATTTGGGTGTATTGGAGGTTTATATTCAGGTGCTCCAACCATATAATTCAACACCTTATGAGCTCGTAACTTTTGACTTACTTATGAATAAGGAAGTTTCCTTCAGCTTCCCTGACGGGCATGACTCTAGCAACATGTTTAGGATGAGTCGAATAATGGATGTAATGTTTGAGAGGAACAGGTCTCTTGTATGTAGTAGTAACTATCACTTCACGTTTCCGCAGAGTTCCAACCCAGGATGCAAACTTCATAACATTTGGAACAGTAGCACTCAGCATAACCAGCTGACACTGGTGAGGCAACAGTATTAACACTTCTTCCCATACATTGCCTCTCTGCAACAAAGTTAATATATATGTGTGTGTGTACACACAACACACACACACACACACACACACACACATATATATTTGGTGCTGTTACCACTGTAACTTGTAATAATTCTAAATATTATTACCAAAGGTGTAAAGAAAAACCAGATTATTGTGGATCGACCAAACACTTGTAATTAAATTAAATTTGAACAGTTAGTTAGAACTTAGGGTATATTACTACAGTCTATCTTTTAGTTTAAAAATCCCTAAGGTCATAAGTATTTTGGGGATTGACCAATCAGAGAAGACGCTGCCAACCTCTCACTTAAAAAGAGAAATAAAATCCCTACCACAATAACCGCTGTAGGGAGAAAACCTTCTTCCCGGCAATCGTTCACTTTGTTTGTGGTTCTTCTTTTGATTACATCGTTTTGAAACTACTTTCAAATTAATCTAAAAATAATTTTATATATGTATCACATTTAATTATGTTAAATAAAGCATTTTATTATTATTATTATATTAATCTTAAAAATGATATTTTAAAATAAACTACACAAAAGACGTAAAAAAAACATCGCAAGAAAATACGGGTAAAAACCTGATTTGTTTACATAGTTTTTCCCGCTCCTTTCTTGCAGGATTTTTTTTAAGAATCAGTGGTGTCTAAACTGACCTGTCAAGATTTTTAAACTAAACAATAGACTGTAGACTTATTCCTATTACATTGAACTGAATCAAAACAGTTTAATTAATTTACTTAGTTTACTTTGTTAGACTACTTAAAATTTTGTGTGAGTTGTTACTGATATCTTGTTACGAGATACAAACATTACGGGACCCCGGGAAGAACTAGCGAGTAATGTGAACCCCACCCCCAAGGCCCATAGTTCAGGCTAAAATTCCCCAGGGTAGTAGACTAGGCTTGTAACATAGTAGCAACCAGGCGCATTATCTATTATCTAACAGATACCATTATTACAGTGGTGTCGGGTCTTTTTTAATGGACTGTTTTATCAGTCAAAATGGTTCTAGTTAATTTTTTATGGGTATTATTTCTAAAACTTATTATTAATATCTATTTTATTTATAATTCTATACTTAATTAACATTTCTATTATATTTAATTTGTACACCTCACATAGAGGTTTATAAGATAAAAAGTATTAAAAATGTTAGGCTTATGCATGCAGGCAAGTAAGCTGAGTATTGAGACTCTAAAAGTATTATACTGTTCCTTAGTATAATGTCTTGAGTAGAAATACCTTAAAAATAATGATATATGATTTTAAAAAATTATAAACAAAGAAATAAATTATCATTATAATTAATTATACACATTACCTCAGGATCATTAAAGTAGTGGACCTCATCAAAAATGACAAATTCCAAATCACTCAGAATACTGCTTTGATTATACAGCATAGACCTATTCCAACAAATATTTAATTAAATGTGTGAAATCCTTTCAACAATGTGTTTAGCAAATTTTTATCATGTAAATAAAGCTTATGAGGTTGTTTGGAAGACCGAAGATGAGGGGGGATCGATTCTGTTTGGCTGCATGATACCACAAATATATGTCAGAAAAAAAGTATATATATATATATATAAACTTGTAAGAGTTTCTACTCTTGAGTATGGCTAACGGTAATTCTGAAGGCTTTTTCTAATTGAAACAAAACTCAGCTCACAGTGAGATGTCGAGGAGGTTACGGAGCCTATTGTTAGTAAAAAGTTATAGATGTAACCAACATATTTATACCGTTGGTATATAGGAAAAATTTGAAATCAGAATCTGACCGGAATTATCTATTAGGTGTTTTTAAGACCTCCTGACTGGTTTACACAAAGTTGTCTATCTGTATGCGTGTCTGTTATCATTTTAGCTAATACTGTAGTAGCTAAATACAGTGTTCATCTGATTATGATGAACTCCTCTAGCGCTCATTCTTTGAATTCTAATACTGTATTAGCTAAATACAGTGTTCATCTGATTATGAGAACTCCTCTAGCGCTCATTCTTTAATTCTATACTTATCTAAATACAGTGTTATCTGATTATGATGAACCTCTAGCTCATTCTTTGAATTCTAACTGTAAGCTAAGAATTGAAACTTTTTAAAAAATAATTTTGACGTCATTAAGCAATTATGACTTTGAAATTTTGAACGGATTGAGATTAAGCACGCATGTAGCCATGTATAAGACTATCATATAGACTATCATTAAGACATCTCATTATCATCATTAGTTCAATTTTTATCAAATGACTCCACATGTTCAAATAGACAGTAAGCTAAATTAATTGAGACAAATTTCAGCTAAATCAGACCATCCCAAGTTGCATAAATAGCACACATATATTCTTGTATATATTATAAGTCTATGTCAAGATCTTTATATCTGTTAGGTTCAGTAAAGCAGGAGGGTAGAGTGGTAGTATGGAAGAGGGACCCCTACCTCCTGATCTGCCTTGATTAGCCTACAGTCTCAGAAAGACATGAAAAAAGTGGCTCCTACAGAACCAAGACAAACTAAGCAGGCCCGCAAAGTAGAAAGTTTCAGCACAATCAGACCATCTTCAGTGGTGCAATAGGCAAATAACGTAATCATGATGTCATCATCAATTAGCAAAAGTAAGATTTCTTTTACTATACAGTGAGTGTAAGATAATTTTTCAATCCTACATATACATATAGTGTAGTATATGTTTACATCAGTTCCAAAAGAGCCATAGCACAGGCCTTCTTTGGGGGGGGGGGGTTTTACTATACACACACCATAAACCATAGAATATAAACTAGATGGGCATAGCCTATCTAAATACATTGAAGCTGAAACATCTTTTAATGTTTTTACTATATAGTTATTGTAATTGTACTGATTATTTGATATATTTCAATCAATAGCTCTGTACCTTAAAATCTCAGTAGTCATAATAAGACACTCAGCTTCCTTATTAAGCTGAACATCACCTGTGATAATACCAACTTTCATTTGTCCCTTGAACTTTTTACTGAAATCGTTATACTTTTGGTTCGATAATGCTTTTATAGGACTTGTATAAACAACTCTGAAACATACAAGAAAACATTAAATAAAAACAAAACTAAATATTGATAACTATAGATAAGTAGTAAATAGAGGAGGTAGTAAGTTGGAATCTTAAAAGAGACTTAAATTAGAGGGAGGATACAACAGCTTATATCATTGCTTTGGTAGCTTGGTACCATAATTGTACATTGGCGACATCATTTTTTGATTTATAATAATTACAATTTCACGTAAAAATTGCATTATTTGTTGAATCTTTTGTCTCAAATTAAGTCAAATGAATTTAAAATAAGTTGTAATTATTATTTATCACATATATTCTTTAATTATAAGGGGTTGGTTAAAAAACCCTGACTCACCACCACCAACAAATCGCCACCTTTGCATCAGTAGGGACTTTATCTTCTTTTTTACTGAGTTAAAAGTGTTACGTTTTTTCCCTTTCAGCTGATTTTTAGTCACGTGACCAAGTCAAAAATTATGAAGTGAGTATTTATGAGTTTTTATGTAAATTTAGAGTCTTAGTTAATGTACAATACGGGTTTAGAAAATCAAGATCAACAATCTCAGCATTAGATAATCTGTTTACTAACTTGTATGATAATTTAGATAATAGTAAACATTTTTAGGCAATACTTGTTGATTTATCCAAGGGCTTTGATTTAGTTGATCATCAAGTACTGCTGAAGAAACTGAACAGACTAGGTATAGGGGGTACTGCAAGGGAACTAATTAAATCTTATCTTGAAAATAAGACTCAGATCATAGTAATTAAAAAAGAAGGGAGAAAAATTAAGTCAGAACCTAAAAGATTGGATTGAGGAGTACCACAAGGGTCTATACTTGGACCTTTGTTGTTCCTTATATATATTAATGATCTTACAAAGGCCATTAAGTCTAATACAATTGTTCTATATTTAGATGATGTAACAATGGTTTTTGTAGGTTCAAATGATGACATGCTGGAAAAAACGCTAATATGGCTTTACAACAAACTAATAAGGGAATTAGATTAAATAGATAAAAGCAAAATGAACCTAAAACAGGATTTATTCGAATAGTAAATAGGGTAAATGGGAATAGAGTATATAATAAATTAAATTTAAAATATAATGACAAAACATAGCTGAATGTAAAATTTCTAAATTATTAATTGTAAAAAATAATAATGTAAAATTGTTAAATTATTTGGTGTAAAAATAGATCAATAAATTAGCTGAGACAATCAAGAAATTAAACTTAAGCTACTGTATACTCAGGGGCTTAAAAATGTTCAACTGAAAAAGAGCTTCACGTTTATAATGGACTTGTCAAGTCAAAATTATACAGGGTCGAGCTCTGAGGCAATGAACTTTGTGTGCGTAAATCATTCAAAAGAATATACTAAGATGCATAGGCGATGTACCACCTAGGAAATCCTACAAGACATTATTTAGGAAATTAAAACTTTTAACAATACCAGGCATAAATTAAACCAGCTAGTTTAAGTAATGAACAATTTTGGACATTACACAAAAAAACACAATGTATAACACAGAAGTAGAAATTTATTAAACTACAAAATAAATTTAGTCAGATTACTCAGGGTAGTATTGTACTCTTACCAAAGACATTAAAGATATGCTAAAATAAAATGTTTTAAAACAAAATGCAAAGAATTGCTCAAGCAAAAAACAATTACAATTAATAATAAAATAGATAATTATGTCATGCATTGTTAGGTGTATTCTAATTATATGATGTAATTTACTGAAATATATTTACCCTTTTTAATATTTGACCTCAAGATATTGTATATTTATGTATACTTATTGGTAAATAAAAATATTTTTACCTCCTGACGGTGTATAATGTGAAGTTTATTGACTAGCTTTAGGGATAAAGAAAGCACTTTTCACTCCCAAGGGAAAAAAATTACTTTTCACTCCATGGGAGTAAAACTTACTTTTCACTCCCATGGAGTCACTCCCATGGGAGTAAAAAACTTTTCACTCCGGGATGGGGAAAAAGTAACTTCAAAGTGTTTCCTGTTATTGGTTATTAGAGCCAATCATATCAATTTTTAGGGTGGTATTCTTTAAATTTATACAGGTGACCAAACAATTTTTTTAAATTTCCCGAGGGTGGCACCCCTAAAATTTATAAGGGGGACCCGACTAAAAAAAAAAATGATTGGCTCAAAATCCGTTTCAGGTCAAAGGAAGTTGTTTGGAGCAATAAAAAAATTAGAATACAATACAGCAAAACGTATTAAAAAAAATCTTGTATGAACCTTGGTAGTAAAATGCTATTTTTCCCCTCGCAATTACCTCCCTCAGTTCCACCTTGATAGTTAATAGTCATAACCCCCTCGGCTTGGCCTCGGGAGTTAAATATGCCTCAGGAACCACATAACTTCTCAGGGAAATAATTAACATTCTTTACTCCCTTGGTGCATAAACAACTATTATTTTAACACAAAACTAAAATAAAATTATTGACCAAACTACTTAAACAAGATTAGAGTTATGAGGTAATGGTCAGATAAATAATAACTTATGTTTCTTTTTTTGTGTTATCTCTTCCAGTTTGGAATAAAACTACTTTTGAAGAAGGCCTAATTTACAGACGAAAGCTCAAATTTGTGTTTTTATTTTATTTGACCATTACTTCATAACTATTAATAAATTATATTTATTTATTTAATTTTTAATTTTATTTTTAGGCAACTAAATTAATTATACTATTTATTTATTTAATTTAATTTACTATTTATTTTACTAAATTAATTAGATGATTGATTACCTGCAACCATTTCTTTGTGCCATAGCAATGGCATATTCAGCAGCAACTGTCTTGCCAGCCGAGGTATGAGCAGCAACAAAAACACTCAGTCCAGCTTCAAGGGCAATTATGGCCTGAAACAAAGGCAATAATATAATAAAAATATTATTTATAACCTGACATTATATTTAAAAAGCAGGCACCTGAATTGCATCTGGTTGGAAGGCAAGAGATATCGTGCCTAAGATATTGATAAAGGTGGATTTAAAATCATGGTTGCCTTACTCTCGCATATTTATTTGTTTAAACCTCGTTGCTTCATACCACAGACCTATACAAATCAAGGAATTACCTTTAAGTCAGGTAAATTTAAGCACACAGCATTAGAAGCAGCAGCAACTCATTCATACCACCCTCTCTAACTTAATTAATATCACTACTCTCCAACTCTGTCCAGGGATTTGCAATATTCTACCTAGTCCTCTGTTCTAATAGTTAATCAGATTAAAGAACTAATTATTACCAACCATTAAAACGAATATTATGTCTCTTTTGTTGATGATAACAGCTTACTTCACTCACATAAAGACGAGAAAGCGTTGAGAGCTACAGCTAGTGAGAGATTAAATAAAGTTAGTCATTGGTTTAATGCAAACAAATTTTCCATCAACATACAAAAGACGCAATATTTAACATTTAGCCTCAAAAAACATTTCTCGCCTCATATTGAGCCTATAAAATTATTGGGAATAATGCTAGACTCTACGCTAACCTGGTCGTCTCACATTCAAATGCTTCATAGTAAAATTTCATCATATACTTTCTTCATGAGAAAATTAAAAAAGTTTTTACCTGAAAACATGCTACGAGTAGCTTATTTAGCAATGGTTCAAAGTAGGTTGGTGTATGGTACCACTTTAAGGGGTCACGTTAATATTACCAGTCTTCTTCTTCTACCAAAAAAAATCATTAGAATTATTACTTTCTCTGGTTTCCTAGATCATTGTAAGCCTTTATTTAAAAAACTTAATATAATGACTGTGATAAATTTATTCATTTATAACATTTTGCTGTATATAAAAAACAATGTAACAGATTTTAAAGTGAACTCCTCTTACTATAGTTTTAATACTAGAAATAAAAATTTACAAAATTTACTTACTACTCCCAAAAATAGACTTGTGAAAGCCGAGGTTGGCTAGAATATACTTGGTATAAAGCTCTATACCAAGCTTATTGGTAATAAGCTTCTAGCTGAAGTCAAACGTCTTCAATTTAAAAATAAGATTAAAGAATTCTTATTAGAAAATCCCTTTTATTCATTAAACGAATATTTAAATTATGTATTTTAATTGTGACGCAATTTTTGTAACGTAGTTTTATTTTTTGTTTTGTTTTGACGCAGCCTATTATTGTACTTTTATAATTTAATGGAATAAAGAAATTTATTTATTTATTTATTAAGAATATGATTTTTTTATAACACAAAACTGAAACGACAGAGCAAACACAAATAAATACCTGTTTTTGAAAGGTGTCAAGTTTAAATTTGAATACTAAAGCAGGCAGAGGAACTACAGACTCTAAGTTGATATCTTTACTGGAGTCCAACTCTATAGCACCTTCTCTTCTAGTTTTCACTCTTCCACCAACTCCTTTCACTATATGATCTAAACTCAGAGCCCCACCAGCCTCTCCACTTCCTTGGTCCTATCAAAAAAGTAAACAGTAGTTTATTAACAAATATTTGTGATTCAAGTTGAGGTTTTGTAGATAAATAGAATTTTTTTATGTTAATCAGGTCTTCCAGATATAACCTCACCAAATATATAAGATAATGAATCTGTATAATTTTGCTGACACTTACACTAAAACACTATAAACTGAAACTGGATATATCTTTCTTTAGATTCTTAACAAGGTCCTGATTAAATAATTATAAAATTATAACTTTTCCATTTTAATTAATAATTAATTAGTAATTATATAAGTGATGCCACACGGGAAATTCAAATGGCAACTACAGAGGCATTAAATAATACCCTAGCAATGTTGGATATTCAAGGGACCGACATAAACAATAACAGATCAAGCTTAGCATCATTAGCGGAACAATTCAAAAAGTGTTTAAGCAAGGAAGCCATCTAATTCAAGAAAGAAATCAATAGGTAATATAAATACAAATATACCTATGGTGGAACAAAATGTAAAAAATTTGAAACAAATGAATCGTCGATGGTGAGTAAGTTCCACGGGCCCATCTCACAACCAAAGCACAACATCATTTTTAAATGTTTCTGGTTCATGGTTAAACGTATCCTTATCAGAAGGTACAATACCAAACTATAGTGGTAGTAACTATAAAACTCTGCCGGCATTTTTAAACAATTTTTTTTTTTACCACGCTGTCAACTGATTTTAACTGTGTGTTATACTATAGAACTTAACTAAGTTCTGATTCAATAATAACGAAATCATACCTTTTCATTTTCTTTCTTTGCATTCTGAGCAGTAAGTAACTGTTCGATAGCCACTTTAAAGTCGTCCTCTTTAATTAAACAATCCTCATCTGATATGGTTTTCTTAGATTTCTTCTTTGATTTTTTACCATCATTTTCTGCACTCCCCATTTTCTTGGATTTCTTTGTAATTTTAGTATCAACTTCTACAGCAGTAGTATCAACTTCATCATCTGGTAGAGGTGTCACATCTTCTTCTAAAATTAGATCAGCTTTATGTGTCACTGATTGAGACGATCTTTCGAAAAGTCTCCTTTCAATTTCTTTTATTTGAAAATCAGATAGGTCTGGATTATAATCAGGAACTCCATCAAAAAATAATTGATCAATTTCACCTGTTGAGAAAATAAAACAATAGGTAAAATTTTTCTAGACTCCGTCAAGAATAACGGTCCATACTTTAAGAGCCTCTATACTCTCAGCGCTTTATCTTTCTATGTGAAAAACATCCGTTTTAATAGAAGCAGCAGACGTCCAACATTAGAAAGAAAAAAATGCCTACAGGTTCTTGAGTGATGTCACAGGACAACCATAATATCCGTTTAAGATTTATTATCTCTGGTAGGGACTTTTTTCTTCTCTTTTACTGTGTTACAAGCTTTGCATTTTCTCCCTTCCAGCTGATTTTTAGTCACATGACCATGTAGAAAAATATAGTGCAAGGAGTATAGTAACCAACCAGATGAAATTTCATTAAACCAAAGTAAAAATTTAGAAGAGTAAAAATATGACATTGTAGGTCAAAAATGCACAAATTTATTTGATTAAAAGGAAAGCTTATATCTTAAATATTAAACCTCTTCTTTGGTTAAAGTAAATATTTCATAAAAAAAATATCAGTAGCTCAAAAGCTGTAGAGTAATAGAAAGATATTTGTCACTTATTAAATAATTATTTCAGGTTTCAATCTAAAGAGGATCATCATCAGTGCTTTAGGGATTAGAGTGGAAGTTAATAAATAAATAATGTCATTTAAACTACTTGGTCGACTCAATAACACAGTGCTGAACTCAAATGCTGAACTGATAAGATTAAAAGCTGGCAACTGTGTTTCAAGTAATTATCAACAGAGAGGCTGTTTTTTTACATCACTGGAATTTAAAACAAATATGGATTTAAAACTTCAGCCTTAGAAATAACAAAAAGTAATGTATTATAAATATTGAAATCTCACTCAAGTCATAAACAACGGAGGGAGTCCAAAAGGGAAACATGGGTTTGTCATACCAGACCTTCTGAGCGGGATGCAAACCATCTGGACTGTTCTTCAGCATTTCTTCTTTCATCTAAAATACAAGTAAAAGAAAGATAAATAACAATCAGCCTAATATAGAACGTTACTTCCCTATTTTATTTATTGCTTTACTATCTTATTTAAAATAAAAAAACCAATCAGCCTAATATAGAACGTTACTTCCCTATTTTATTTATTGCTTCACTATCTTATTTAAAATAAAAAAACAATCAGCCTAATATAGAACATTACTTCCCTATCTTATTTATTGCTTCACTATCTTATTTAAAATAAAAAAACCAATCAGCCTAATATAGAACATTACATCCCTATCTTATTTATTGCTTCACTATCTTATTTAAAACAAAAAAACAATCAGCCTAATATAGAATGTTACATCCCTATCTTATTTATAGCTTCACTATCTTATTTAAAATAAAAAAACAATCAGCCTAATATAGAACGATGGTTCTTAATCTTTCAACTATTGAATTTTTGATCTCTGTTGTTGTTTCAGTCTTTTTTACCACATATGTGGCTGAGGTCTTAAGGAACACTTAAAACTTTTAGGTAAAATGTATTTTTACCTTTCCTCATTATACTAAAGATATACTGAAAAGTATTGTTTAATTAAAATGGAATGTGATAATCAAGAATTCAATTCTATCGAAATCAATAAAATAACATACAATTTAAATTGAATCCAAGAAATTAAACCTTTTTAGAAAATGACCTAGTTTGATCGGAAAATGAGGAGAGGGAGGATAATCTGCTAACTTTTAAGGCCCGTCTACAATCTTAAGTTAAGTTAGGAAGAATGGAAGAAGTGAAGAATTCCTCAGGAAGAATCGAAGAAGTGAAGAATTTTTCACTTAGAACAAACTATTTTGAAATTCCCGCTACAACCTCTGAGTTGTTAAGTCCAAGTTTTAAAGTTACAATTACACTATAGCTGTATTTAGACTACTTTTCTTCTACCGTCTACACACATTTTATTTAATTACTTATTGTAACAACGAGCAGAGCTCAATAACAATTTTAATACAATTTAAATAAACATAAACTACCAATAAACTACTTTTCATTCTACCGTCAACACACATTTTATTTATTATTTATGGTAACCACGAGCACCAGAGCTCAATAAAATTTAATACAATTTAAATAACCATTGCTTTTTCAATGATCTTCCTTCCATTTTTTAAAGACTTTTGCAAATATTTTTTTAATTTATTCTAAAATCGATCGTGTTTTATTTATTTTAATTAATAATAAAATCAAATGATGAGGTAATTGTTGGAGCGTTATTTTCCTTATCTCTACTATGTCTACAGACGTAGGAACCTCATCATTCAAAAACTATATAATTCAAAAATAAAAAGAAAAATATATATTATATAAAAAATATTCAAACAAACAAAACAATCACATATTCAAATAATCACATATTCAAACAACAACAATCAAAACAATCACATCACATCGTTTACAAAATATTGTAATCATTCAAAAACAGATAACGTAGTACATTCTTCTTTAAGTAACTTATAAAAAACCATTCTTATGGTTTTCTTAATTCAAAAGAGCGGGAAAAAGAATTATTTAAGAAGAAAAAGAGATTTTGAAAAATTCTTCACTTCTTCAATTCTACCTAACTTAACTTAAGATTGTAGACGGGCTAGAAAATGACTACAAGAAAAATCTTTAGGATCATTGAGTTGCATTGAATCATTGTTTATAAAAATGCTTTTAAGTTAATAAATTGTTTCATTCATTCATTACCTTGACAACATAAGGCGCTGGCTTGTGATTTAATTTACTTTTAGTACCACTGGCTGTAGTATCAGGTTTGACTATTGATGGTATTCCACTTAGACCACTCTCAGGCTCTTTTCTTTCATCCGCCTTTTCTATTTCGCTTTCTTTTGTAGCTTCATCGTTTTCTTCATCATCATAGAAAAATTTCCTGTCGCCAATATCGTAGTCTTCGTCTTCAAAATCTTGTAGACTCTCCGAGTCTGTAATACACTCTGACACTCTATCTAACTTCGGTGTATCTAATTTCACATCAGTAAAAGTTATTTTCGAACCGCTATTAAGATTGTTTAAATATTTCTGGGGGTTTTCCATCCAATCTGACGGTAGTTCTGATATTAATTTAATAACCCTACTACGAGTAGATTCAGGAAGAGATAAAATCAATTCATTTAACATGGCTTCAGGATTTGTTTCGATACTGGACAGTCTCTAACGCTCGCTCGAAATCATTCTTAAACGAATCCAATTCTCTAATGAATTTTTGAACTTCGTCGTTCAACTGTTTTCTAACTTCATTCTCACTCTCATCAGGCTTCCAGTTCTCCAATCCATTCCAAAATTCAGGTTTATATCCGATATTTGACGATTTGGGAAATTGTTTAAACATTCTCTCAGCAAATTCAGCTCCTTTTTCAAGAATATTGTCCAAATCTATTGAGGTGACATCGAAATTGGTTTTGGGCACAACTTCTTCACAATACTTATTTAATATCGGTTGAACTTTGGACCAGATTGGGTTCTCTTCTTGTTTCTTCCATGCACCTTTGCACTTATCCATTATTTCTTCATAGGTTTCTATAAATAAAAAACAGTCATTGTTTAGAGTTAAATAAAAACTAGATAATGAAATTTATGATTTATTGAAATAAAAAACAGCACATTTAAGAATTTCCATCACTCATATAAAAATCTTAGATACCCAGACCAGGATTGAACCTGTATTGTCTGAGTTGCAGGCTCGAGTGCTAACCATACACCATCAGGACACTCTTTTATGAATATCACAAAAGATTTTTTCTTTTTTGATTGCAACTACCGTCGATAGTAGCTGTTGGATATGAATATCCATTATACTTTGATGATCTTATACTACTTGCATTGATTGATTGATCTTATACCACTTGCATTGATTGATCTTATACTACTTGCATTGATTCATCTTATACTTTGATGATCTTATACTACTTGCATTGATTCATCTTATACTTTGATGATCTTATACTACTTGCATTGATTATCATACTTTGATGATCTTTATACTACTTGCATCTATACTGATGATGCATTCTTTATAATGATACTTATATGATGATTTACTAGATGATCTTATACTACTTGCATTGATTGATTATTTTTTAAAATCTTAACTTTTATGATCTTAACTACTTGCATTGATTGATGATCTACTTGCATTGATTGATTTATACTTTTATGATCTTATACTACTTGCATTGAGATCTTATACTTTATGATCCTATATTCTAGGTTCTATGTACAGTCTGGTCAACTTATTTCCCTCCCCAGAGAGCGTAACTAGCAGTAATTACAAACAATTATTTCCGGATTAGACCTAAAGATTGATTTTTGTATCAAGCTTCAACTCTCTAGCATAAATATACTGGGAGATACTATGATAACAGACACACACACACAGACAGACAACTTTGTAAAAACCACTGAGGAGGTCTTAAAACACGTGAAAGAGGATAATTCAGGTGACATTCTAGTTTCAGATTTTTTTTTGCAAAAACAATACTTTTCCTGTACCTTTAGTATAAATGAGGACAAGTAAAAATACTACAAATAAAAAATTTACTAAGAATAAGTTACTAAAAATATAATTTGAAATAAAACAAAAAAACTTACTCTGGGCCCATTGTTGTTTCTGTTCATATGTAAAATCTCAGTATAGTCTCTCTTGATCGGAACAGACTTGCACAATAGGTCTCCAGTCATCAGATAACCCTTTAATTTTTACATTTTTATCAATTGCTGAACTCCTTTGATTTCTTGTTCTTTTCCTTATCTCTTCTTCTTTATCAAGTCTGTGAAATTGGTTAACATAATAAGAGACTTATATTGCTAGAGAGAAGGCCTTGGGTAGTATACAGAGTATACAGTAATAAGAAGTCTAGTAGTGAGGCTATTTACATTAGGTGCCATAATGGAACTCACCCCCAACTATACAGACACTATACTTCCAACCCCTCTACAACCCATATAGCCCATAAATATTAAACTGCACCCTAGTGTGTTTGCAAGAGTGAACCAATCGATCTGAATTAGGTCAGTGTCATTCTATCCCTGGCAGTCATTCTACCCCTGACGGCCATTCTATCCCTGGCGGCCATACTACTTCTGGCGGCCATTCTACCCCTACCACCAAAGTAACCAGAGTTAATTTGGCGAACTCTTTTTTAGCAAATCTCTTTTAAGATCGGTGAATAGGTAACCTTACAGTTTCCACTGTAACCTTTTAACAATAGCGAGCTTCACTTTTGTTATTTTCCTTTTTGATATACTCGTCTTCACTTTTAATATCTTGTTTATATCTTGTGTTGATGATTATTAATCCTACTTGCTTATTCTACTTTATTACATAATTTTAAGAAACTGAGATCTACTCATGAACTTACGGAAAGACAAAACAAGTAAGCAAATAACAAAGCAAAAGCAAATAAGTCTCCTTCAGACTGTTAGACAATAATTTGACGTTTAAACAAAGAACGTAAATTTATTCAGAGCCGTTTTATAATCGAACCCTGCTAGTTTGATAATTCAACTGAAAGTAATTAATAAAAATAAATTGTCACCGACATTTTTGTGTGATGCCATAGGTACTTAAAGAATATAAGCAATAGATAATTTAATTTTATTTTAATTAATAATGTCTTTTATTTAATATTTATATTAATAAAATTAAAAATCGGCAAGCTCAGGATTATTTACTCATTTAAAGATCAGTTAAAGCTATCTTTAAAAAGTTTTAAAGCATTTCCTTTGAAAAATCAAATGAAAAGTAGAACAACTGCTCAGGTTATAATGCACAAACCGGACAATTAAGCAAGAATATAACTGTTGTCAGTAACTAAGTTTAAACCAGAGAACCTTGGCTTAAAGTACTTTGAGCGCTTGTATTGATTACAGACCAGTTTCATTTAACTCAGAGCTCATGGAGGCATTGAAAATAACACCTCATCAATGAGGGAAACTCCCAGGTCTCAAGGCTGCCATTGCAAGCCAAAATAGTAATTTTTTAAAAGGAAATATTATTTCTTTAACACATTTTCCATTGTAATGTTTATTAGATATTACACGCAAGGGTACAGAAAGACAAGAGATAAATTTGTAAAAAAAAAGTAGAAATGAAAAGCTGAAGGCAGGTCAGTTCTATGGGAACCTTGATTAAGAACCAAAGCTAGCTTATAACAAGGAAAAGTAATACAATAAATTGAACAAAAGAACGATTGCGTGATAAAATAAGATTATACAAATATAAGAGACACTCCATACAAATATAAGAGATGGAAAGAAAAAGGAATATGTACAAGAAAAACAAGTGCCAAAGAAGAACAGTAGAAACAATGGAACAGGGTACTCGCATGTGTTGCCAACATAATATTCTGTGAATCTAGAAGACAGAGGAGACTTCCAAGCCTTAGTCTCCCAAATACCCATGGCAAAACTAGACCTGAAGCCTCCCAAATACCCATGCAAAACAAGACCTGAGCCTTAGCCTCCCAAATACCCATGGCAAAACTAGACCTGAGCCCTCTTAGCCTCCCAAATACCCATGGCAAAACTAGACCTGATCTTAGCCTCCAAATACCATGGCAAAACCCTGAGCCCTAGCCTCCCAAATACCCATGGCAATAGACCTGAGCCCTCTTAGCCTCCCAAATACCATGGCAAAACTAGACCTGAGCCCTCTTAGCTCCCAAATACCCATGGCAAACTAGACCTGAGCCCTCTTAGCCTCCCAATACCCATGGCAAAACTAGACCTGAGCCCTCTTAGCCTCCCAAATACCCATGGCAAAACTAGACCTGAGCCCTCTTAGCCTCCCAAATACCCATGGCAAAACTAGACCTGAGCCCTCTTAGCCTCCAAATACCCATGGCAAAACTAGACCTGAGCCCTCTTAGCCCCCAAATACCCATGGCAAAACACCTGAGCCCTCTTAGCCTCTTAAACCATGGCAAAACTAGACCTGAGCCCTCTTAGCCTCCCAAATATCCATGGCAAAACTAGGTATGGTGCCTTAAAAAAAAAAAAAACAGGGAAAAGAAGGGTAAGTGTAACAATTTTGGATGATCAGATTCATGCCTATATAAGATATAAGAAAATTTGAAATATTAAAAAAATGCAAATTATGGGTATAAGAGCTCAACACATTAAGTTGAGCAAATGGCAAACAGATGAATAAACAAAAAAAACAAATTGTGATTGATCAATTAGTAAAACAAACAACAAAGATAATTTTTGAATAGTTACCTTATTTCAAGATCAGGGGAGGTAGACGAGAGAGGGAAAGTTTCTTCCACAAACTGAGTCGGCACTTTCCAAGCTTCAAAACCCAACTCCATCATTTCCTCTTCTATATCACAGTAAATCCCTTCACCATTCTTAACTCCCTGTCAAAATAATAGTGATTGTGCATTGTTCTAATTATTAGTATAGTTCTAACTCTGGTCCCACCAAAGCTTAGAGCAATTGGAGAGCAACTAACCAATTTTCGATGCTGGTTAATGACAGTTCATTTTTTATGGAGAGTAAAACTAGACCTAAATATTGACTTTTGTACTAAGTTTCAACTCTCTAGCATAAATTCCCTGGGAGCTACGATGATAACAGACATACTCACATATGAGAAACCAACTTAGGAGGTATTAAAATCAGAGAGCAGAGCGGAGAAGTGCACTCAATTTCACGTGCTGAAAAAACCTTATTACACCTGATTTTTTCCTATACAATGGTGATTGTATAGGATTTTGTCATTTTAAGAACTGAAGAAGCTCAGGATCCCTGGGCAAAAGCTCTTCGTGAATTTATTTTGAATAAATTTTAATAAAAAAGGACTGAAGTCTTCGTTAATTTAATTGATATAACAATGGTGATTTGTTTAAATAATAAAAAGAATCCTAGTGTTTTATGTAGGCCTTTGGTTTGATTACCTTTAATCTGTAGCATCTCGGAAAGGTTCTGATGTCAAATAACTGATTCATATCAAGCATCTCCTCTCTCATCTTATCATTTACAGTAAACTTATGATCAGCAGGGTTCAGCATGTTACAGCTCGCATTTTCTTTAATAACATTTTCTAACTGAAAACCAACATCATATTCATATTAAAAAACAGTCATTTAAGAGTGGAACATATCTGGCATAAGATCAAAGGAACAATTTCTTAAATATTAGTGCTTTAAAAAAACTGGATTGAAATTAGTTTATTAACAGAGTTATCCACTTTGTTGTGGATAATCTAGGCTGCACACTAGGCTGTGTGCAGTAGTATTTGAACAGTCCGGTGCTGGCCAGTAAGTGTTTATAAAAATGCATCCTTAAGTAATAGAGTTAGATAGACTTTATATAAGACTAACTATCGTATATTCAACACAAGATATAAAATATTAATAATATCTGTCACTTAATATTAAAGTGACTGCTGTCACTGATTATAAACTCCAACATCCCCACTTAATGAGTGATCTCTTTCAAGCCTAACTTCTGAGCAGCTGTTTTTACTTTATCCTGCGGCAGAGCTTTAGTGAGCCAGTCTGCTAACATTTCCTTAGTTGAGATGCTCTTGACTTCAATATCTCCTAAGCTAACTCGTTCTCTTACGAAGTGGTGTTTTATCGAGATATGTTTGCTCCTAGGTTTGTAGCCAAATTGTTTTGTAAGATCTACAGCTCCTTTATTGTCGCAATATATTTGAATGGTGTTGGGTGCTTCGTAGGTGAGTTCAGTTAGCAACCCTTTCAGCCATATTGCCTCTTGAGTCGCCATAAACAATGCCATATATTCGGCCTTATGCTTCCAGTCTAGCAAGTTTATAAACACCTCCACTAAAAGAAAAGGTAAAATTAACTTTACCTTCAAAGACTGAATTTTGATTTTGAACCAAAGAGACTAATACTTTGAGGTAGTACATGGGCAGAATAGCACAGTGATAAGGAGTCTGGAAGTGAGACAGTTTTCACTAGGTGCCATAACTGTACTTACCCTAATATGGTTTCCCAAGAAGGAAACTAGATACTCTCCCATCCCTTTACAACCAATCCTCTTAATAGGGGTTCCTATTGTAGCACGCACTCTACATACAGCAGGCATTTTTCAGTGACAACCCATTAAACCACATTATTAAACACAGAAAATTAAAGAATGTATGCTATAGATAATAATTAAAAAATATTTTAAATTTAATTTACTTAATTTAAGACAAAATGGTGAAAGAATAATCTAATATTTATGTTGGATTGTTATTTTTATGAAAATTAAGAAAAACTATGTCACCAATGCACAGTTATGATACCAAGCTACCCAAGGAATGATAAGAGCTGTTGTATCCTCCCTCTATTTGAGCCAAGTTTCAACTCTCAAGCACTGGATATGATAACACACACATGAAATCAAAACACCTAAGAAAGATAATTCAGGTGAAATATAGTTTGGATTATTAGAGAATCACATTAATATTCATGTATATTCACTGTATAAAATATAAAAAAAAGTAGCTCACATAAAGTCCAACTTGTTTATAAATATCGTCATCACTTATATCAACGCCATGGTCATAGTTAAGAGGTTTATGATTTTTCAGAGGTTCTGAGAACTTCTCTATAACATCTTGAGCAACTCCGGCAGTTAATAACTTCTTATCTAACCATTTGGATACATTGTAGGACAACTCATCCTAAAAGTAGAAAAGTATGAAAGGATCAAAATACAATTAAGAGCAAAAAGAGCAATGAAATAAATGAATGAATAACAGTAATAAAAAAAAAATATTTCAAAAAATAATAATAATAAATTTACTTATTAATGATAAATTATACTTTAGTTGGTGCACAACATCCCAGATGATCTCACCTGAACACAGTGACATCAGGGTTGACAATGCATAAAATCCCAGATGATCTCACCTGAACACAGTGACATCAGGGTTGACAATGTACAACATCCCAGTTGATCTCACCAGAACAAAGTGGCATCAGTTCAAAATCATCAAATCAAAATGCAACAAACATGCCTATCATATAAAATCTATATACATATACATTCATATATATATATATATATATATAATATATATATATATATATATATATATATATATATATATTAACCCTAAAAAAAACTCTTAAGAACTATTTCACTGATAAATAAATCCATCACAAAATAATTGATTCAATTTTAAGTCATAAATAAACACTGACAAGTCTTAGCGCATGTGATTTATTGAATTTAGAAATACTTACGGTCTTCTCGTCAGACAAAGTAGTACAAGGATCTGGCAACCTCTCATGACTACAGTAACAACATTTCTGAAACAAAGATATATTACAATTTTGTTAATTCTGATTCAATTTTTATTTGTGTTGATTTTATTATTTGTAACATTGCAGATAATGCTTTTATCAAATTATCTAGTGGTGATTTACTTAGGCCTGTATTTAAAGACATTTTCCTTACCTAAACCTAACGTTTTTCTTATGGACCCCTTCAGGAAAATGTTAGGTTTACAGTTTAGATAAGGAAATTGTTAGGGTCCTTAAGGAATATGTTAGGTTTAGGTAAGGAAAATGTCTTTGAATACGGGCATTAGATTTTTTTAGAAAGTAAAATGTACCAAACGGTTTAGTGGACAAATAATTTAAATTTAATAGGGATAACTGATAACTTATTTTAAACCAAATAATTTAGGGTGAAAAGGCCTTGTAAATAATTTAAATAGTAAGCTGTCATCTGCATGCTATTAACTAAAATGTTTTAAACAAATTGTGAATAATGATACCATATTAAAAATTTACCATGCAACATTTGTTTTGAAGATCTGTTATGGAATAATGCCATGAAGAGGCTCTAGTCATGCAAATTAAATTTTTGTGAAGCAAAAAAGAGCATTAAGATAAATTTTAAAAGTAAACCAAAAGAAAGCTACGGACTTTGGTTTAAAAAAGCTCATGATTTTGTCTCTATTTTTTTTGTAAAGGTTATTTTTAAGAAATAATTTAAAAAATTTAATAATAAAAAATAGTTATTTATGCCATAAGGCATAAATAACTTTTCTTGTACAAAAGACTCAAAGTCGCAGTGCAAAAGGTTTTACACCTACCCTCACAATTAATGCCATAAGGCTGAGAAGTGTGTCTTTACCGACGAGCGAAGCCAGTCGGGAAAAAATTTCCTAGACATAAAGCCATTCTCAGCCGGATGGCATACACTATTTTTTTTTTGAGGTAGCACTCATTAAATAAACTGCGCTGTATACTTAATTGAAAAAAAAACAAACGCCCAATCAACTCCATATTATTGTCGTCATTAAATTCATCCATAGCTTCACACATTTACTCAAAAATGTAAAAGCTTTACAAATAAACACACAAAAATTGTCAATTAGAACACTTTTTAAAAACGAAAAAAAAAAATTAGTCTACGAACAAAAACAGAAACAAAATGAATGTTTTTAAAGAAAACTCATGAAGGTTTAACACAGATTGTTTTTTGAACACGCTACATTACAGTAATGGCGGCAATATATGAATTACTTTTACGTCCTAGGAGTTTTTTTTTAAATTTATTATTGTCCTCGGAGGTGAAAAGTACTAAATAACCTCCTATAACAATAATGATTGGCTTCTCATCCTAAAAACGGTCCAATAAAGTGCTCAATTACGTACTACCTCAAAAAAACAATATTATACTACTGATTGTTTAAAGAATAATATAAGAAATTGTAAAATCCATTTAAAAAAGAAACAAACAAGTTTTAATACCTAGTTTTTAAGTTATTTTTGGAATTTTATTTGTATGTTAACTGATGAATGACAAGAGCTGTGTTAGTTTATTAATGATAATAATAATTGAAGGTTTTTAAGTTATTTTTTGATTCAAAAACATACATACATATACACACATATACATAACACAGATTGTAAGTATGTGTAAGTATACACATACTTACATATACACATACATACATATACTATTTCTTATGACAGGAATAATGGAAAACTAAAAATTAATAACATTTAAAAACAATAAATACAACAATAACATTTTAAAATAAATTTAAGTAATAATAAGTAATAATTGAAATGACAATAAAACATATGAAATTAAAAAATAATTGATTACATTGTAAACAATTAATAATAAACTTGTTTCGCTTGACCTCAGAATATACAATTCAACCAAATGTACTGCAGACAATTTTTAGACTCACTACGTTCGTCCTCCAACAGTAAATACATTTGTTTTATTCCCAAATGACACCAATCCAGCCACTGACCTTGCTCGATACTGCTTAACTTTTATAATACAAAAACCGTAACCGTAGGTTTACTTGACACATTACATTACATAAAGGGATATAATTTCACTAAATTTCAACTTAATTGTATTATTATCAGATTTTTTACAAATTTTTGAAAAACGTATATAAGTAATTTGATAAAAATTGAACTAATTCTGATAATAAGAAGAAACTAAGCACATATATTGGAATTATATATAACCATATAGGAGTTAAATCTCCTCGGAGGTTAGAAGTTAAATTTTTCCTTGGGAATGCTGAGTCATTATTATGGTTTAATGACGTCATAGAATAATTATTTTATGGATACATTTTTTTTGTAAAGTCTACTAGACCTATAGATTGATTTTTGAACCAAGTTTAAACTCTCTAGTATAAATACAATGATAACAGGACACACATACAGATAGAAAACTTTGTGAAAACCACTCAGGAGGTCTTAAAAACGCCTGAAACAAATAATTCAGATGAAATCCCAGTTTCCGATGTTTTTGCAAACACAATACTTCCCCTGTATACCTAAACAACAGATGATGAAAAGTAAGAACATACCAATCTCTGACAGAATAAACATTCACTTTCTTTGGTACAAGTACAGCCTTCGTTATACTGAAACAAACAGAACAATATTAATTATTTTATATAATTACATCATTGTGGATACAATTTCAAAATTATTTCAAATAAGGGAAAAAACTATAAATTACAACAACTAACAAAATAAATACAAAAAAAATAAATAAATACAAAAAAAATTCAACTATAAATTACAAATTTCAAATAATTCTTGGACAGAATAGTAGGCCTTGGTTAGTAAATGATTTTATACTACTTTTTTAAAACTGTTTAAGTAATCAAAGGAATGAAGAAAAGAGTCTCTCCATAAAACAATAATTTATTTAGAGAGCTTTCAACCTAACATGAGACCATCATCAGTGCCAGAAATAACATTATGTTATAGACATTAAAGGTAACAGTGAGATGTGTTTACGTATAATGTCTTTCTCTTAGCCTACTTTCTCTTCTCGTAAAAACAGGTTTTAAGTTGTGTTTACCAATAATGTCTTTCTCTTCTCGTAGAAACAGGTTTTGAGTTGTGTTTACCAATAATGTCTTTCTCTTCTCTTAGAAACAGGTTTTGAGTTGTGTTTACCTATAATGTCTTTCTCTTAGCCGTTTTTCTTTATATTATATCAAAACATTACTAAATGGTATTACTAAAAAAGTAATCCCACATTAAAGAGCTTATGTGTCCCTGGTAATTTTAAGCTCTCTCACTATTGCATTAACACCTTTTATGATAATTATAAAATATGTAACTTACCAGTTTAGTTTGCATGTGTTGAGAATAAGCTATAGAGTGCTTCAAGCAGTAAGAACTAATTTTTCCTCTTTCGCAGAGACATATGTCGACCATCTGAAAATAATTTTGTTTTATTTCGCATAAATAAGATTTAATACTAAAAAATAGGGTAAAGTAATATATAACGCACATGGCATATAGTTCAAATTTTGCCCACCAGGGAGTTTGCTCAAATTTTCCCATAGGAACAGCCATCTTGTTTTACCTTTGAAAATGTAAACAAACCATTCTTTTAAAAATTTTTCTGGTGGAAATATTTCCAAGGCACTGTAGGTGCCTTGGAAAAACAAGGATGTGGGTCCATTATACCTATTCCAGATAGAAGGTATTAAATAAAGTAATATTATAATGAAATAAGAAATACTTAATAACATATTTGAATGAATAGCATAGGATAATATTAAGACAACTGTAATGAGATAATACATATTGTGAATAATTGATAGATATGATATATTAGAGTCACTTATTGTGTTTCCCCCATTCGCTTAAAAATCAAAGAGGAGCGACAGAATCTTATTAACTTCGCAATTTCTCTTTTCTTTAGCTGGTCAGAAGAAAAGGAAAATAAGTTGAAATCCAGCCAACGTTGTGTGTTGAGAGCAGAACATGACCCAATAAGATGAGATTGCGTTTCATCTTCTTCATTACAAAGTCTGCAAAGTGGGCAATTCATTAGACCCATTAGATTTCCTGTAAGAACTTCAGTAATGTCGTGACAAGTTACCTGGCTTAGAAACAATATAATCTTAGTGCGTTTCTAAGAAGGACCAGAACATAATCTTAGATTGTCTCATCCCAAAATAACTACATGCACAAAATCACAAAATGCATTGCTAAGCAACTGTTGCAGGTGTGACCTCACAAGACATTTTTGGGTATCAATAATAGGTTCAGGGCTTATGGGGCGATTCGCAAACAAACCAATTACTAGACTCGATATTTTTTATTTTATAGTATTTCATTTTACATTTTAGTATAAAATGTTTATAAATTTGCATAAGAAATATCTTTTGTCACATCTAATAGAGGTTGAAGTGATTATATACTAGGTTTGTTAAAATTACAGCTTTGGTGTGCACAACTTAACTTTTATTATTTTTGCAAGTGATAAGCATTTTTTTCCTTCAAAAATTAATTGTATGGGTAATTTAACAACTTTAACCTAAAGTTTTAGAATATAGTAATCGTAATTGTATTTTAAGTTATATTTAAGGTAACAAACTTTTGTCTATATATTTTTCCAATATCATTTACCGATCCATTACTCACTCTTCCAAACAGTTAAAAATGGATTTCAAGTTGAAAATGAACAGTATTTAATTTTTATAAATAAAAATAAATAAATAAAAACTATTTTTATTTGCCAATAAGTATACAAAAATATACAATAGCTTGAAGTCATATATAGTTTAATAAAATACATAAAATAATTAGAATACACTTAAGGTCATATATAGTTTAATAAAATACATCAAATAATTAGTATACACTTAACAATGCATGACGCAATTATTTATTTAATTAAAACTCTGATAAATTATAAAATGGGTTTTTTGATGAGCAATTCTTTGCATTTTGATTTAAAACATTTATTTCATCAATGTCTTTATATTTTGTGGTAATGAGTTGTACAATACTACCCCTGAGTAATCTGAACTAAATTTATATTTTGAAGTTTTATGTTGGTTTATTCTTAATAAATTTTTATTTCTGGTATTATAGTGGTGCTTATCTCCATTTTTTTATAATTGCCAAAATTTTTCTTTACTTGAACTAGCTGGTTTATTATATAATGGCTGGTATTGTTAAAACTTTAAATTTCCTGAATAATGTCTTGCAGGATTTTCTAGGTGGTATATGCCTATGCATCTAAGAATTTTCTTTTGAATAATTAAAGATTTACGCGCACAAAGAGCATTGCCCCAGAGCTCAACACCATACAACTTTGACTTGACAAGTCCATTAATAAACCTGTAGAAGAAGCTCATTTTCAGTTAAACATTTTTTTAAGCTCCCTGATTATATAGTAGCTTGAGTTTAATTTCTTGTTTGTTTCTTCAATTTGATTTACCCAGCTAATTGTTTGATCTATTTTAACTCCTAATAATTTAGTAATTTTACATTCAGCGATATTATTGTCATTATATTTCAAATTTAAATTATTATTTACTCTGTTCCCATTTACCCTATTTACTACTCGAATAAATTTCTGTTTTAGATTCATTAAGCTTTAATATATTTAGTCGAATCCACCTTGCTAGTTGTTTTAAGGCCATATTAGCGGTTTTTTCCAATATGTCATCATTTGAACCAACAAAAACCATAGTTACATCATCTGCATATAGAATAATTTTATTAGACTTAATGGCCTTTGTAAGGTCATTAATATATATAAGGAACAACAAAGGTCCAAGTATAGACCCTTGTGGTACTCCTCTAACCAATATTTTAGGTTCAGACTTAATTTCTCCCTTATCATTTTTAATTACAACGAACTGAGTCCTATTTTCAAGATAAGATTTTATTAGTTCCCATGCAGTACCCCTTATACCTAATCTGTTCAGTTTCTTCAGCAGTAATTGATGATCAACCAAGTCAAAAGCCTTGGATAAATCAACAAGTATAGCTAAAATTTTTCACTATTATCTAAATTATCATACAAGTTAGTTAACAGATTATTTAATGCTGATATGGTTGATCTTGATTTTCTAAACCCATATTGCTCATCAACTAAACTCCAAATTTACTTAAAAAGCTCATAAATACGTCATGTATTGCCCTTTCAAAAATTTAGAAACTATTGGAAGATTTGAGACAGGCCTATAATTTTCAATTAATTGGGAATTCCCTTCTGTTTATAAATAGGAATTAATTTAGAAACTTTAAGTTTTTCAGGAAAAAACCCGTCCTTTAACATTTTATTTACAATTATAGTTATAGGTCTTACAATACTATCTGCTATATATTTTATTATTAAGTAATATATGTCATTAGAGTTAGAATTTTTTAAGTTTTTTATTATTTTATAAATTTCGCTTTCAGTAAACTTTTTAAGAAAAATAGAGTTTTCCACCCTGTCTATTGTACTAATATAATCATTAATTTTTTGACTCGTAACAGAGTCAAGGTTAACCCCTGGTAAGTTAATATAATGGTTATTAAAAGCATCAGCTACTGTTTTGCTATCCCTTATTATTTTTCATTTAACTTTATTTGAATTTTATTATTTTTGTCATTACCTAATTTACCATTATGTTCGTTTACTATTTTCCAAAGTTCTTTTGTATTATTTGTATCTATCTTATCTATTTTTTCCCTAACTACATCCTTATTGACTATTTTAATAAGTTTCTTATATATAGCTTTATATTTTTTATAATATGGAACTATATCCTTGTCAATTTTCTTTTCCGCGTGTAGAACCCTTAGCATTTCCCCCGATACAATCAAACCTGCAGTCAATACATCTTTCTTACTTCTAGCTTTATTAATTTGAAATTTCTTCACAGGCATGATATAGTTTATTATATCTAATAATTTACTATGGAAACAATCATACATTTCATTGACACTCCAGGTATCTGCAGAAGTTTCATATAATTTCATCCCATGTTCATTATCTAAGCATAGACCATAGATTTCTGTCAGTAACTATTCTGCATTCAATAAATTGCTTCACTTTTTGTTAAATTTTATTTTGAATTTTAGTGGATATAGCACAGTGATCAGATAATCCTAATTCTATTACATTACTGTTTATTAAATGTTTACTTATATCAGTCACCATAGTCTATGGAAGTGGCAGACGTTTCAGTAATTCTTGTCGGTTTACTACAGGTGTTAGTTAAGTTATTTCTTTGAAAGATTTCGTACAGTTCTCTTTTGTCTTTTTTGTCCTTCATAGAGTCAATATTTAAATCCCCAGTTAAAATGATATTATCTTTACATGCTATCTTATCTAATAGCTTTTCAAGAGATGTAAGAAAATTTTCAAACTACCGGCATCAGACCTGTAAATATTTAATACTATATTGGTAATATTTTTATTACCTAGTTTATACTTTATTTCTATCGCAGAGCACTCAATAGTAAGTTCTATGCTTATTTTTTCTATATCATCCCTTCTTTAAACTATATAATTCACTATCTTGTTTAACCCATATACCGACCCCCCTCTAATATGCTTAGTTCTACAGTAGTAAGATACAGGTATCCCCTAATTTGCACAGCAGTGATTCAACTTTCCTTCAACCAGTGTTCAGTTAAGCATAACACATCCCACTTATAAACTTCACATGCTGCACTTAAAATTTCTGTTTTGTTATTTAAGCCCTGAACATTCTGACATAAAATATTTAAGTATTTCTTTTCGTCCATTATATTATTAACACCCTATCATTAATAAGTTGTTTTTCAACATTGTTAGACATTGTCTCTGTCAAAATTGCTCTCAGCATAAAAAATTATTTTTGTCAATTATTTGTCCCTCAGATGATTATTTTCCACACAGTGAAAATGCTTCCCGTACTTTATAATGTTAGCCCATACTTGAGCAATTTTTAATTTACCAGATTCATTTAAGTGTAAACCATGCCGAGAGTAATCAAATCTATTTAAAAAATTATTTATATGTACAATTTCTATATTTTTTTCCATTCAATTTTTTAACGAAAATATTATTTGCATTATTTATTTCCAATTGTTTTCTCCCCAAGTCATATCTAAAAGGTATTTCATTAACTACAACATTGGTGTGCTTACAATTTAGAATTTTTTAAAGGCTTGCTTTAACGTCAGATTAGTAGCTAAAGGTTGATTGAAGTCGTTAGTTCCTCCTAAAATGATGACAAAGTCTTCTTTTGAGTAGTCAGCTGTTAGTTGATTATTTCTTCAATACAATCGACCATCAAAGCTGATGGTTTGAAGAAACATGTTACTTCAAAATCGTATGAAAGTAGGCTCATAAGAATGTTGTGCCATATTTCTTAGATGACTATCACCCAACAGCAAACTCTTGGCTTGTTATTTTTAGTTTTTATATCCTTCCTATGAGTGGCTGAATCAGCTTTCTCAACTTGACTGTCTCTCAAATCGTTTCTTTTCATTTCCTTCACTTTATGTTGAAGATTTTCATTATTTAAGCTCTGAAATCTCCTCTTCTTTATTTTTTAATAGCTGTTCCCGTTCCACGATTATCGATTTCAGCCTCTCGATCTCCTGATGATTTTGGTTGGCAAACTTCGATGAAATTATACTTTGTGATTTAGCAGTTTCCTTAATTTTTGTTTTTAAAAACAAACTATTAAATTTTATTGTTATTTTATACAATAAAAACAAACTAAAAATTGTCACTCTGACGTGAAATTACTCCGCATTCAGTAACATAAATCAATAGCGAATTGATTAAACATTATGATGATGACATATGATATTAGTCAACTACAGAGCAATTAATTACCTCATATTATAGCTTTCAGGTTATTATAGCCTCGGAGCACTGGCCTGGTAAATTATCCTTGTTATGGGAAAACAGAATTTTAATTGTGTCTTTAAAATGATCATTGTCCCCATAATAATTGAAGAGATCAAAAAGAAAGAAGAAAAACTGAGCTATAAATGTTTCTTCTTTCATTTTCTTTTAATACCAATAGAAAATAAGTCCCCTGGGAATGAAAATGTGTCTGAATAAACAAACAACTAGTCAAATGTTTTATTAAATACAATAGTTTTCCTATGAGATTGTACTTTTTGTGATTATGTGGACTTTTTTCTGGGTATCCCTAAATGTGTCCTAACGGAATACCAAAATAAAATTTCAACAATTTAAAATTTAGTTTGTTATTATTATTTATTACTCATTAATTTATATTCTTTACTGTGTTTTTGTTGTTTCCCATAACTATTCTATAAATTCTGTTGTGACACTTAAGGGAAAATAATACACTTTACTTCATCTACCAACTATATTTCAACCACACTTCTGGTCATAATCATGTTATATTATTGTCTGGTCGTTAGTAAATTATAGTAATTTTCTGGATTATTTTGTAGTTTGTTTTTTAATAGAAAATCCAGTTCTTGGATTAGACTGTATATAAACTTTTTTTCTAGCCACGCATTAATTAATTATAAACAATTAATATTCTAAATACATCTAACAAACTAACAAAAATTTTGGAGCCGTTTTGTACAGTAGTAAATTACTCTGTAATTTTTTTAAAATATAATTTTAACTTGATAATGAAGAATAAATCTTTTTTATCTCTTATTCTAAACAAATATGTCAAAAACTTTATTTCATCTAATCTCAGAAGTAAATAGTGGGGAAGCTATCACTAAAACATGTGAAATATGTGCTTATAATGTGAAATAAAAGCTTTAAATAAAAAAATAAAAAAAAACATTTAGTTATCTAATGAAATCGGTCTTTAGATTACAACTCTCATAAGTCATTCAAATAAAAAAAAGCCAAAAATAACAAAAGCATGAGACTTCTTCACCTTAGTCTTGAAGACTCAGGTGTGAGTAAAAATAATAATATATAGAGTACTATTACTAAATATAAAAATATAAGTTAAAATTGACACAATATAATTGTGCGAGAGACACCTAGGAAATGTAACAAGCAAAATGCAATGCTACATCAGGAAACTGTTCCATCATTCGACATTCGTCATCATTGATGGCTCTTAGTGAGATGGCAGTCAGGTAAATACTTCACATTATATTCTTCGGAATTAATTGAAGGTCAGAGTGAGTTCAGGCTCTGTCGGCGCCCTGATGACTTAGACGTAACGAAACAGAGTGGGACATGACATTATGTCGAGCCATCAATGATGACGAATGTCGAATGATGGAACAGTTCCAAGATGTAGCATTGCATTTTGCTTGTTACATTTCCTAGGTGTCTCTCGCACAATTATATTGTGTCAACTATTCATGTTTTGCAAAACTCGGTAGTATCGAGGGTTTTCCCAAACCCTTAATAAGTAGACCGCATAATTGGGCTTTATTACAATTTTCCTTGAGTTCATGTAATATTATACAATTTTCCGTCATACCAATCTTTTTACTTGATTTGCTATATCAAACCATTTAATAAAATAGGCTGACAGCTTCTTCTATAATTTTTTTTAACCCAACAAAATTTTTAAGATTCCTAGACAGGTAGCAATGGTTGTAGTAATAATATGAATGATTTCTTACCTCTTCCAGTCCAACAGGTCTCAAATCAGATGCTTGCTTGGTCAAATTATCCTAAAAAAAGGCAAATATTAAAATAATATTTGATCATAACTTGTTTTAAATAAAAATCAAGTGGCTGCAACACACAACAGGTGGTCTGCCATTTTAGAACAGGGAATTTCAGCCCGGGACCCCTCAGTTCAGATTTAATGTCCGGAAAATAAACCTGAATTAAATGTTTGCTCTTTAGCGGTGCTATAGAGCAAACATGCAGCTTTTTACTAAAAAAGTTAAAGGTATCTATAATCTTTATTATATTCATGAAAAGTCAAATTTTTAACCAACAAAGTTGGTTTAATACAACCAGACAAATTAATGTTAAAATACAACAAAAATCACTAATTTATACTCTAAAACAGAGATTATCAACTCTTGGGTAGCAAGAAAATGATTTGTAAAAGTATATTATTTTAAAATTTATAAAAATATGTTATAACAATTTAACTTGTATTAACATGGATAAGAACTTAGATCAGCTATTGTCCTGTTATTTGACAGCTACCTTCCACTCTTTATTAGATACAAATTGCATTTTATAAGTTCATTTCTGTAACTTACACATTTTGCTGATCTATTAAATTGTTTATATTCTAGTCTCTACTCAGGAAGTTGGAAAATGGGGTAGGGGGTGTTGTCCGTCCTAGAATTTTTGTGGCTAGCCTTAAAAATAAAATTAGAATTAAGGCAAAACTATAATTCACATCTGGTAATGAGCTCACATTGGGTAATGACCCAACTTTAAGAAATAGCCCCAAAACTTCCAAAATAGGAGAAAAAATCTTAATATTGCAAACATTTTTGACTCGCTGTGTTCACCAATTTTTAATTTGTCACGGGCAAACAATATAGGTAACTGGAAAATTATATTACATTTTATAATCAAATAATAATTTACTATCCTAGTAATACAGTACTCAGTAATACAGTACCTGTTTTGTTCTTTAATTTGGACATCATCAAAATTTAACAAAATACTAAGCCCACAAAATTTGCTCATATTTTAAGTATAAGAATTAGGTCGCAGAGTAGTTTCCATTCAAGTTGTTGGGTCTTCAAACAAAAACCTTAAAATAGTATGTTTTTCCATGTAATTATATCTAAGATATAAGCAGGTATGCTATAAAACAACATATAATATAGATAACCAAAACCAACACTGTAATCTCTCCACAAAACCTTTATTTAAACCAGACGGCTTTTGATCTCACGATCATTAGTGCTGTAGAGTTGAAGAAAGAGAACCCTAGTCTGACATTTTAGGCTGAGTCAGTCGGCTATATGTATCTACTTTGTAGAGAGATATGACTCTGTTTTGTGGAGTGTATTGGTATTGTTATTGGTTAGCTGAGTTTACTCCACTCCTCAGTTTTCTGTTAGATAAAGTTTTCTATTAGAGTTTTTCTATAGAAAGTGAATAAAAAAGCTCTCATATAGAATGATTTAATGTGTGACAATAAAGCTGACAATGGCAAATAGGTAAAAAACATTTTTTACCGTCCAAAAACGACAGTCATGTTTTCAGCTCCAGGACTTATATGTTTTAATAAACTATTTTTTTTTAATATTATTTAAAAATAAAAACTACAAAAATGAGATTAAAACCAGAAAAACAACAAACATGGTCTTAGCAAATAAAACTAAAAAAGAACAACAATATTTTATTATGAGAAAACAAAATAAGTAGTGAATTATTACAGTAGTCATGGTACACCAAATTTCTTGGGCCTCAATATAAATGGATAACACCAATTAACATAAAAAATAATAAGTATTTAATAAGTAAAACATTACTCCAGTAAGCGCAGTAAAATTGTCTACAATAATATCAACATCTGAAAAAATGTGACTCATTTTGTACAACTTTAAACCAATTTTTTTCTGAAAAATATACCTTAAATTATGAGAAAAAACATTGTCTACCAATCCAGAGTGGAGCTCTTCACATGATTGTGGATGCTCAAAATGTTATAAAATCGCATAATTTCATAAGGATGTAAATATAATTTACATCCATATAATTTAAATATTGCATAAATTTCAGTTTTCTTGAAATAAGTGGTTCCCTGTGGGTCATGTGCAAAACATGAAGAGAACATTTATTAAAGCTGATAAAATGTTCTGTAAAACGAGTATTTAATCATCCAAATCGGATAAGTACAACCAAAGTTATGGCTCTTGACCAGATCAGATTTTGATGAAAAAACACTCATTTAACAGGAAATGTTATCAGTTTTAACAAACGTTCTCTTTATGTTTTGCACACTACCTACAGGGAATCACTTATTGCAAGAAAACTGGAATTAGTGCGATTTTCTAATAATTTGAGCGTGTGCATTCATTTGAAGGGCTCCACTCTGCATAGGCAGACTATGCTTTTCCTTCATAATTTAAGGTATATTTTCAGAAAAATTTGGTTTGAATTAGTACAGAATGATTAACATTTTTTAGGTCCGGCTCTCGGATTACAACAATGTCATTCCAATAATTACATTAATTATTATAATTAGAGGAAAAAGGTTGTTGGTGTTGGTATTATTAAGTAAAGATTTTTTTCCTGTAATTTTATTATTTCAACAGAAATATTTTGATTGCATTTGAATGAATATTGACTACAATATTTCCATTAACACTGTAGGGTTGGAGTCCTAAGAATTGATATCTAACTTAATTTAAAATCACTTCATTAGACAACTTTTGCCAAAGGAAATTGGCCAAAAGATAAATAGGTAATTTTGCAAAAATTGTAAAAATAAGCAAGATTATTTATTTGATTTTAGTTTAAGGTTTGTGTTACCTGATTTAAACTGAGTTGCTGAACATCATCACATATATTCTCAAAATAATCTTTAGGTGTCTCTTTTGTTGAATCATTGCCTTCACCAATCTACAGGCAACAAAAAACATTTAAATTAAACCTAAGCATAATTGAAACAGCTTATTAAAATTAAACCAAGGCTTAATTGAAACAGTTTATTTAAATCGTACCACTATTTATTTACAAAATAAAAAATAAAACATGAATAATATTTGAAAGTTGAGACTTGTAAATATGTAATATAATGATAATAAGGGAAAGATGAGAACCACATATTCAATCAATTAGCAAATATGTCTCCAGCACAGTTTTTACTAATCCCTATGGGATAATTCCTATAAGGACACTTTACACAGATATGAACCAAAGCGAGTGCTCAGATAATCCAAGATAGAATCGTAAAAAATTGCTGGCTGATCATTCAGATCACCTTAAACCTACAAAGGTTCACTAGATAGGTCATATTTTTAACACACAGTCACTCACTTTTATTTGCATTTTACTACAAACTTGTATGAAACTACTTTACGAATTAATTGCCTTATTAACTATAATACAAACTACTTAAATCTCGCTTCACAGTTAACTTATCTAGAATTAGAGTGCAGTCTTAAGGGATCTGCTTCACTCTACCTCTATAGTGAACATTTAGAGTTATTATAACCTGTAGAATGCTATATAGTATCAACAGCACTCAGAGTCCCAGAGTACAGGTGTCCGAAAGTATTGACATCACACAATGTTTCTTAAGTGCTGGATGCTTCTCCAGCAATAATAAAATTAGCAATTAGCAAGCCTGAAATGAAACGAGGCATTCATGTTGAAGACCACCCAACATTTAGTCTACCACTTAAGAACCAGCTCTCTACTCTCCTTTTTAGGAGAAGCTAACATCAGAACGCCCGCTTTTTAAGGTGAAAACAAAGAGGCCAGACTGGGAATTTAACCTGAGGTATCACCCGACACTTTAACCATCGGATCTAAGAGTGAACCCCAAGTTGAGATTCAATTAAAACATTATTTGAAACAGTAACTGATATTGGTATTTGAAAATATTAGCATATCATTTTTTTTTAAATAAAATAATAAAAAGTCTACATATGAATAAACTAGCAATGCTTTGTTCTTAATGCATGTTACAAATACTTTCCGTTTCTACTCTTCGAGAGCTTTAAAACAATATGCAAGACATTTTTTTCGCTCAAATTTCTAACCTCTCCGTTGAGGTGAATAAGAGGTGGCAACAAGAATGTAATCCTCATGAATACACTACTTTATATTACTTGCCGAGTTTTTTGTTTTGGCTATTAACAACATGTTTATAATTAATTTAATTCGATGTTTGATTTCAACCACAGATCCACCTTACTTCCCTCCTCCTTACTTTCATCAACCACAGATCCACCTATGTCAAACCAACAGATAGATTCTCAGATGAATTATAAGACAAGCAAATGAAAAACTTACTTGTAGATTAGTTGAATTAGGTTGAGCTGACACAATTTCTTTCTGAAAAAAAAAAAATTGAGTATGCAACGAAACTATTTAGCATTCTTTTAGCCACACAATGATAAACATTTGCTATTAAAACCTTCTCACAGTTTTTGTTGAGATAGGGGTAGGTAAGGTAACTGTCATGCTGTATAAATTTTTAGAAACTCAGATCATGTGAGCCAATAGATGGCGTTACTGTTGCTACCTTATACCCCATTATTGCACAAATAGTTTAAACTATAGTTTTTAGTTCTACAAATATTAGAGAGACACAATAATTTATTTATAAATTGCGATATATATTTCAACTAGCTCTGTAGTCATCTTCAGGCATTATCACAAAATGCCTGAAGGGGAAGGGGGGGGGGTATATACCGTATACCCCTCATCATCTACCCGGACCATGTGGTAGATTTTAAAGAGTTCTTTAAAATTGTCATAGAAAACAATTACTAACAAAGTTTTGACTCACTGATTTATAAGGGATGTTTGATGGAACGAACTAATTTCAGAAAAAGTCATATTCCTTCTTCCACTATTCTTCAAGTTAAAGCACATTTAGCCCCTTTAAATCAAATTCCTACTTCCCAAATTTGTATATATATATATATATATATATATATATATATATATATATATATATATATATATATATATATATATATATATATATATATATATATATATTATATATATATATATATATATATATATAATATATTATATTATATATATTATATTGTGTGTGTGTATTAGAATATAAATAGAATGTTGATTTAATGAATGCAATAAATCCAACAATTTTTGATTTATCTATAAATGTATATAGAATGTCATACATAACATATTCTGTTAATTAGGTGACGCTCAGATGAAGTGTATGATAATAAGCCTCTCCACAATAAGGCGAGGTCGAATATTTAGAACGTTGGATCACCAACAAACTTTTTTTATAATTTTTTTTTAAAAATTTTCAGTAATTAGCCGGATTTGTGATAAATGAAGTAATCTGCACGCTCTTTTGGTTAATCTCAAAGAGTATTTACATTCACTCAACGATTTATTTTTAATCTAACTTGGTACATACATAACTACTGTTAGACGTCAATATTTTGTGTTATATTTTGACATGTCAACATTGATGTCTAACAGTAGATATGTATGTACCAAGTTAGATTAAAAATAAATCGTTGAGTGAATGTAAATACTCTTTGAGATTAAGCAAAAGAGCATGCAGATTACGGAAATAGGCTTCATTTATCACAAATCCGGCTAATTACTGAAAATTTTAAAGAAAAAATTTAAAAAAAAGTTTGTTGGTGATCCAACGTTCTAGATATTCGACCGCGCCTTATGTTAATTTATCAAGTCTAATCAAAATCAGCTTTCAATCTAAATGGTCATCATCATTGCCGGAGAGAAGAATATATAGATGTAGGTGAGTCTTATGATATCATGACTGACAATGTATCAGTCATGATATATAAGACTAATTAAGTTAGTCTATATTATTATCAGTGAGTCATGATATCATGACTAACACTGTCTCGGTCATGATATCATAAGACTAATTAAGTTAATCTATATTATTATCAGTGAGTCATGATATCATGACTGACACTGTATCATTTATGATATTATAAGACTAATTAAGTTAGTCTATATTATTATCAGTGAGTCATGATATCATGACTGACACTGTATCAGTCATGATATATAAGACTAATTAAGTTAATCTATATTATTATCAGTGAGTCATGATATCATGACTGACACTGTATCAGTTATGATATTATAAGACTAATTAAGTTAGTCTATATTATTATCAGTGAGTCATGATATCATGACTGACACTGTATCAGTTATGATATTATAAGACTAATTAAGTTAGTCTATATTATTATCAGTGAGTCATGATATCATAAGACTCACCTCCTACATCTATATATTCTTCTTTCCGGCACTGATGATGACTGTTTAGGTTGAAAGTTGGTTTTGATTAGACTTAATAAACATCGAGAGGCTTTTTCATTGATTATTAATACCATATTCTAAATAATATCATAATAACTATAGAATACAGATTTATGGAGAAATACCGGAAATTAAAATTTTCCTCTCTCTTTTACTTAATAATTCTATATAAAGATCCATTTCGCCTTTTAGATTAAACGTAACAAAATATAATTACCTGAGTGTTAGCATCCAAAGCTGACTCAACCTGACTACCTCTAGTCATAAGTATGACAGGACTATCACTTCCACATACTAAGTAACTTTTAACTTCTTCCTTTTCCTTTTTACAACCCTGTTAATATATTAACCATAGAAATTAATTTGTTTTAACTAAATAATAATAATTGACTTTGTTTACTTAACTTTGTTGTTTAGTAAAGAATATGAAACCAAGCTTATCTATTCCATTTCTTGAATAAAAGAATATAAAAAACACAGGTTGCTTGGTGATCCGAATCACTATCAGTTCTTCTTCTCGCAAGAGTTGATTTCATTACCAAGTTTAATTGAAATCAGTTTAGCTGTTTGGTTACATGTATTGTGTTAAGGGGATCCCAGTGGTGTAACACTTAGCACCTGCGCCTGCCTCCCAGACAGTCTGGGTTCGATCCCGGTCGGGGCCTCTAGGATTTTCATGTGAGGGATGGAAATCCTTTCACGTGCCATCCTTCAAAAGGGACATTAAGACAGTAGTTCCGGGCCAGTGCGATGTCAGGTACGTGTAATCCCAACCCTAAATGAACCTGGGTTCATTGTTATAAACCCATAATATAATTGTTGATAATTCTTTTAAATGTCATGGTCATATATATATATATATATATATATAGTAGTAAAAAGGATTAATAGTTGTTACCATTTACTTAGAAAACTTAAGTTATTTAATTCACTGGACGTTCTCATAATGATTTACTATGGCTGGGTGTATCCGTTCCTAGTTAATTCGTTCTAGTTTGGGGATCTAGCCCTGGTGAACAGCGTTTATTTATCTTGCAGGAAAGAATTGTTAGACTAATATATAATGTATCACCACGCGGTTCAGCCAAGCCATCTGACTTGTTGAGAAATTGTTGTGCTTTTGTTAATTGTCAGTCTTTAGGTTACATTTGTATGTCTTTTATTTTATTACAGTGTATTACTTTGTTATATTAGTAGTTGTAAGGTATTTCTATTGTGATATTAAGTATTATTTTTAATAGCGTAAGTTAAATGCTGTTCTGCATAACTAATTATTGATAAACTGTTTTATGAATTATTGTACTTGACATGTTACACCTATGGGTCAAAAGTAATTAATAAAGATTATTTATTTATCATTTGATACTACCGAGTTTTGCAAAACATGAATAGTTGACACAATATAATTGTGCGAGAGCGAGAGACACCTAGGAAATGTAACAAGCAAAATGCAGTGCTACATCTGGGAACTGTTCCATCATTCGACATTCGTCATCATTGATGGCTCGACATAATGTCATGTCCCACTCTGTTTAGTTACGTCTAACTCATCAGGGCGCCGACAGAGCCTGAACTCACTCTGACCTTCAATTAATTCCAAAGAATATAATGTGAAGTACTTACCAGAGACGAGCGGTGCTCTCTTATCGCCATCATGCATGGCAAGCAAAACATATATCATTTTATACTACGTTTTGCAAAACATGAATAGTTGACACAATATAATTGTGTGAGAGACACCTAGGAAATGTAACAAGCAAAATGCAATGCTACATCTGGGAACTGTTCCATCGTCCAAGCCATAGTAAAAGCTATAGAAACATAGTAAAGTCACGGCTCTTCTGTAGATTAGACACAAAAATCCCTACTCTAGGACTCAAAAGGTGGAACACTATCTTCTACCTAAGGGAGCAAAAAGGGCCCAACAACATGGCCTACTTGCTAGGAGATCTATCACCTCTCCCTAATTACTATCACTATCTCTGCATCGTGTTGACAAGAGAAGTGCACATACTAGTATTAGTAGAGCAAATACATCCACAAGTATAGACAGCAACTTCTTTATTTTTCGGATGGGTGTCATATTTTTTTGTTACAAAGCTTCCCAACTCCAGATGGAAAAACAATACATAAATAAAAATTTAATGTAGTATTAAACAAGTCAAAACAAAATTCAACCAAAATTGGTTGCACTCTTAATCAATGGTAGCTCATACAATTGGTATTTTGATGAAACAAAGTGAGATTACACTGCTCGAGAAATGTATTAATTGATAAGAATAGAAAAACAATAATACATTTATCACTACACAGCCAAGATATATGTACAATTTTTTAATTGAAATTTGAAGAGAAAGCATTGTGTCCTTTTATACCAGTAAATTATTTGAGAAATCAAAAACCTGTCTATGTTGACTAATGAGAAGGTTAAAGAATTTTGCAATAGACACCATGTTTTACATAAGGTCCACCAGCTGTAATAGTGAATAACTTTGCAAATGAGGTAAATCTGGATGGCAAAAAGAGCAAAATATGTACTTTACAGAAGGAAAAGTCAATACAAAAAACTTACTTTTTTATAGTCGTCAGAAAAAGTTGAGATTCCCTCACTGCCTTCCTAAAGAAATCAAATTAAAAGAGTTTGCATTTTATAAAATTCTAATTACAAATAAATAAATGAGTCTACAAACACATATTTAAATATAATGGATTGGCTGCAAATAAAAGGAGGGAAGACCCAGCATCAGAGGTTGATTTTAAATAAAAGAAACTTCATGTGCTTCAACTAGAAAGTAGGGAAGACCCAGCATCAGAGGTTATAATATATCTCTATGCCTATAACTAACAAATGTCCAAGCCCTAGTTTTTATTCCACCAACATTTAATGTATTGAGGGTTATTTCAAGCATGTAGTGCTTAAAATTGACAAAACATGGGTTTTTATATTTTTTTTATCTGGTTAGATTATTAAATGATTAAGGCAGGTCCATTCGGATAATTTAAAAAAAATCTGATCAAATAAAATTAAATAATTAAAAATGAGATAAAATCTAATTCTTTCTACAAGAGTCTTTAAGAAGCATTACTCTTCTGTAGTCAATAAACAGTAGCGCTCTAGCTAAGTTCGATTTTCCAATTCAGTGCCTTCCTTAACTCATTTTAAAATTATTTTAAACTTTAGAATGTGATGCACAGTCCCCACAGATTTTCGGAACTAATTAGATTTAATCATCTATTAAATAGTTTAAAATTTGTATATTTTCTAGAAATTTTAAAACCTAACTGAGCTTTGATAAATTTTTTTATTTAGGTTTATACATTTACGTTTATTTAGGATATATATGAAGTATAATTTTATAAAATAAATTAATAGAATAAACAAAAGTTACCAGATGAGAAGGTCGTAAGTCTTTCTCATCAATGATTTCAAGAAAATCAGAATAATCATACTTATTGCTGCAGAATTCATCTAACTTTGATTCCAAGTCATTTTTCAAACAACAAATAGCACATTTACATCCTCCGTCATGACCCTGCAAAAAAACAGCACACTAAATTAAAGCATAAGATTTTTAAAAAATCAAAAGGGAATCTTCGAGCTCTAGCAGATTCACAGCCACTACTTCCTTGGAGGTGTTGGAAGGCCCGCTTCCTTAGACTCCCTTGCATACTGGTTGTTGTTTACAATCATTAATAGTTTTTATTACATGGCATTTTGTCAAGTATTTTGTTGTTTACATATATATATTTATAAATATTCTTAATCAGCGAGTCCCCCTATCCATGAATCTAAAAATCTATCTCCCTCCCTCCATGACCCCAACCTCAAGCTCATTTTTTCTTCAAAAATTCACTAAAAGATTACTTAAGTATAGTGAAAAAAAATGAATGCCCGTTTTAAATGAGGGCCTTTTCGGCCCATCAGGGTATTTACCCTGCGGGAACCTCAGGTAGGTTGCATCTACTACACTCTAAGAATTAATTAAAGTTGGCGAAATCATTTTAATACAAATACTATTCATAAAATCTTAGAGCATAGCCCGGACTGCGAACCCCGGACCTTCGGTGCCGAAATCGCCTTTACGCTCACGGCCACGGAGGCAGACAGTATAAATAAATACTTTATTACCATGAAATTATTAATATAACAATAGGCTGCGTCACATAACAATAAGACATACAAAAGAAAAATGTGTAAAACAAGATAATTACAAGAAATTGAAACTGAAGTATTCTTCTAATTCATAAAATGGATTGTCTAACAACATCTGTTTCACCTGATGTTTAAAATCTTTGAAATTAAGAGACTTAATATGTTTTGGCAACTTATTGTAGAGTTTTATGCCCATGACACTGTGGCCAACTTCTGATTTCTTCAACCTATGTCCAGGTAAGTTAAGTTCTTGTTTTTTTTAATCAAGTACAATGTAATACAAATCATAAGTTGTATAGTGAGTATTATGTATTTTTTCATAGGTATAAGTGCCACTCTATTTAAAGTATTTATTTATTTAAATATAATATTATATTTAAATACAACATTCATCTCTTAATACCGAATCATTCAATATTTATAATGATTTAAAACACACAAACCTTATTCAATGGTTGGCCTGGAGTGATCTGACTATGGGTATCATAGTACTTATCAAGTTGTTCTTGAAAATCTAAACTGTTAGCACAGGACAAACCCTCCAATAAATCCTAAAATATATAACAAATAGGATTGTATAATAAAATAAAACAATATGATAAAATATGATATAAACTCATAAGCATTCACATTAGGAGAAGTTTTCTTTGAATTTTGCTAAAGAACAAAAAAAAAATCACATTAATGTGGCAAAGTAACAAATCAGAGTAAAAAGGATTCGGTGGTATTAAAGACACAGCAATAATGGTACGACTAGTCCACAATGTGACAATTTTCGCTAAAAATAATAGTTTTAACGGGATTTTACATTTGTGCTACATTAGCTAAGATGTACAGTCACATACACATACATTTCTATTAAAATCCTATAATCAAAAATGGTCAATACCGCTAAAATTTAAGAATTTTTGTTTACACAAATGGCTGATAAAGCAATTTTTTTATTATGAATATTGTACCTAAAACGCTCAGTTAAGTCATTAAAGAGTAGCACTCTTGTTAAATATGTCCATAAATACGTCCATTCTTTATTTTTCTCGTAAATAAACTTAAACTGTATTTACAGAGCAGGATGTCTATGCTACTGGGTAACGCAAAAGAGCGTTCTAGTGGCAAATATCTAAAAGGGTCACCTTTGCGACTTGGCATCTTTGCTACATATTTTTGTAGCTTAGGTTTACAGTTGCAGAGACAACCTTTAGCGTAAATGACCAATCGCGTTAATACTTTTTCTTGATGTAGCTAGAATGTACTGTCGCGTTGCTGAACAGTAGCATTAAACACCTAGCCTGAGCAATGATTAACAAGAAAAAGTATATTACTGAAAAAGTATATAGACTGACTATAAAAACTATACTTTCCTAAAAAAAATACAAGAACCCAATTTTTTTTTGTATAATTGTATCTTTGAAAAATTCAGTAATAAAACATTAGTTAAAAATATTTAATTTAAAATATTTGAATTCTTTCACAAAAAACAATAAAACTCATTTACACCATTACTGCGCAGTACACAAATATATGCTTACAACTTATATCTAATAATAAAAATTTAAAAAAAGAGCGACTTACAGCATTCAAATGAGAGCAAACTTGTTTGGAGTTGGAAAATTCCACCTAGAAACAAAAAAAAATGAAAAGAATCCAAAAAGTAATAGAAAAAACTAAATAATAATAGAGGAAACAATAAAAACAATAGAAGAAACAAAATAAAAGAAAAAAGAAAAATAATAGAAGAAAAAAGCCATAAATAATAACATTGGAGAAAAATTTATATTTTAAAACAATAAAAATAAAAATTGTTTTGAATTAGCTTGTAAGTCAACTAATTTACCAGCAATATTTATGTACCTGATTAGAAGACAACTGATCGCAAACAAGAACCAACTTTTCAAAAATGTCTTCAGATTCCAAGCAGATTTCACAAGAGCAGTCACTCACATGTCCCTATAATTAAAAGAATAGAACAATGAATAATAGTGTCTAAGTTCCTTTAGCTCAAAATTAAAATCCAGACAAAATTACAATTGTCTTAATACTTCCAGAATTTATTTTGGTGTTTTATTAAGCTAATAGTTAGGGAAGCCTTGTTCCATGATTGACTGCTTGTTCTTACGTAATTTTTCCATTGCAAAATATAAGAGTAACCAAAATAAAACTTAATGCAACAAAGTCAAGTATTATTCAATTCAATTCGTTTCTTTAATTGTTACAAAAATATATACATACAATAGACATATACAATTGCTTCTTAGCGTCAAATTTCTTTTACAAAAGTAAAAAATTTAAATGTTACATTTCTCTGTGAACTCGTTAATTGAGTAAAATACTTCTTCAAGCAAATACATTTTAATTTTCTTCGTAATTATAAAATATATTATTAAACACTTAAAGGTATTTATAATAAATTTTTAGCACTTTTTTTAGTGTGTAAACTTTCCCTTCGATTTCTCCTCTTTCAAAATGATGGTGAACCAGGGCACCACCTAGCTTGCGTTTGATTAACGCAAGCTACTAGAAATCAGCACTGCGAGGACCGATGTAAACAACTCATAAATTAACCCCATAAATGACCGATTATATCTTTAAAAATATATTTATGTACACCATGGCAACTATTGATTATGAAAGCTACATTTATAGTTACAATAAAATCATTTTTATCTACAGTCTATCGTTTAGTTTAAAAATCTGACAGGTCAGTTTAGACACCACTGATTCTTAAGAAAAAAAAATCCCTGCAAGAAAAGAGTGGGAAAAAACTATGTAAATAAATCAGGTTAAAATACCTGTATTTTCTTGGCGATGATTTTTTAAATTTCTTTTGAGTAGTTTTTTTTTTTAAATAAAACTACCCAATAATTTAAAAGTAGTTTACAAAACGATGTCATCAAAAGAAGAACAACAAACAAAGTGAATGATTGCCGGGAAGAAGATTTTTTCCTACATTGATTATGTGGGTAGGGATTTTTTTTCTCTTTTTTTAAGTAAGAGGTTGGCAGCGGCTTCTCTGATTGGTCAATCCCAAAATACTTATGACCTTGGGGATTTTTAAACTAAACGATAGACTGTAGGTTTATTTTTATTTCAACCGAATAAAAATGGTTCACCATTATCGTGTCCTGCACTGCAAAAATTCAGAAACTAATAGTAAAGATAGTTTTTAAACTTGAACAGAACACTGCTAATGGTAACAAGTAAGTAAGTTAACATTTAATAAGAAAATCATATTTAATCATAAGTGTGCAGCATCTTATATCGATCTACTTAAAAGATTTTTTTTTTAATTGACTGTTTCAGACTGCATTAAATCCTACCTTCTCACAATGTTAATTTAGTCCCTCTTGTTCAGTATTACCAGATTAAACTAAAAATTTATTGAATGAAAGTTTGACAATGAAGGCCGTGTGAAGCACTTAGGCTAATTAGAAGTATGTCTATACTAAGTATAAAAAGTTAATTTCAAACTGAATGTGAGGAAAAAGCAGAAAACTAAGCCGTGCCAACGTGCTAATTTAGACCGGAATCAAACATATTCCACCACAGTTGAGATTCTTGCTATTTAAGTATCTATAGTCTTTGGAGTCATTTTGAGGAGGGGGTCTACTCACTCTGGAAAAACAAAACCACTCTTCGCACTGTATCTTTCCACATGAAAAAAAACAGCGCGATGAAAAGAAATTTTCTTTATAAGGAATACAAAATTGTGGAGAAGTTCAAAGGTGTATTGATATAAATAGTTCATATTTTGACCACAAAAGAGGCCACTCAGCACTAGCATCAGTCTTACGTGTTGACCACCCTCTCAATATAAGTTCGACACTCCTCGACATTACGCTATTACAGCCCTAGGGGCCGAAACTCTAATTTTAGCAGAGATTTGGACAGTCTGAAATACTGTTGATTACTTGTTGGTTCTATTACACAGTAACTTCCGCAACTTAAAATTACTTGGTTAAAGCTTGGTGAAGTTGTTTTTTTTTCTAAAAATAATGAGGAAAGGTTCATAAATAAAAATAATGTAATGAAAGATAACAAGCAAATACGTATCTCATCTTATCTTAGATTAGCTCACATGCTCAGGAATATGAATTCCAAATATAACAAAAATATGTCAGTTATCAAGTGGTTCGAAACAGCTACAGTAAAAATATATTTGACTACCTTTCCTAATGATACTTCTTTGGGGAAGAATTCCTTCAAATATGTTCCGTCCATATCTTCATGAGTAAAAATGGTCTATTTTGAGTTAACAAATTTACTTCGAAAATTCACAGGGAAATGTATGTAAAAGTTTCTTTAACTTCTGTAAAAAACAAAATCACATGTACTTAAAATAAAACAACAACAACATCAGAAGATATTCCCAGACTAAGTTAAGATTGATTGTATATATATTTGGCACGAAAATGTGGTGATGGTTTAGCATGTTGGGCATTATGTTCAAATGAGATTATTGTCATATTTTAGAACCAAAATATGAGTGTTTTGTGGTTCTAAATCTCAGATCAATCACCCAATTAGTGGTTTAGCCTCTAGCAGACTTTTTTTTCTTAATTTCTAGACGTTTATAAATTTAACTTATTTTATTTACTCAAATAAAACATGTTTTACTCAAAGAACGTTTCTGAGCATCTTTCTTTCCACCTAAAAATCGTACAGTCTGTCATCTAGTATTCAGAGTTATTAAGTCGTGATTATTTACTTTGTTCAGACGTGGGGTTTGGTAGGGGGATCAACCCCGTGTTCAATCCCCTAAGGAAGTTCCCCCCCCCCCTACCCGGCATTTTTCGTGTTAACAGGAATAAACACGGAGTTTAACCCCGAAACTCATCTTTTATCGGTGTAGAGTCTTAACCATAGGTTAAAAATAACTTGTGAACAGTGGGGGTTCAATCCTCAAGGGGGCTGAATACGGGGTTAAACCCTCTGCTAAACCTCGCGTGTGAAAGAAGTATAATGATTTAACTATAGTAAAGCACATAGTTATTAGTAGAGTGCCTGTATAATCCTATAATAATGATTATTATGTGCCTGTATAATAATGATTATACAGGCACTCTAGTTATTAGTTGTCAACGTGGGTAAATAGTTACCTCGTCTACACGATGTGTTTAACACTGGGTTGAACACCTATAATTGTTTTCGGGGTTAAACCCCGCAAACGTCTACACGGTTGAGGTTCAGCTCGGGATTCAACACCTATACTGTTATTAAAAGTTATAATCTCTGCTAAGTAGTTATTATCTGTTCTTTAACATATAATAGTTATATACATTAGTAAATCACATTTTAGTAAAGTAGAATGATAATGAATTAATAAAATAAAACCAAAAATTTATGAACAGTAAAAATTGTACAGTATAAATATGACTAATAAACTATAACTATATAATAAACTAATAAATAAAACTAATTAAGATGTTTATCAATAAAATAATCCTAAACAATAATATTTAATCTAAATAAAGATCAATATTTTTTTAGGGAATATTTATTTGTGTAGGTTGGCCATTCTTAAAAATCAACATGATTCGTAATTATTCGTTTCTGTTTCGTTTTACTTAGTATTTGAATATTTTTAATAACACGAATTATTCTTTCCTTATTTTGTGTCCGCTAATTATAATTATAACTGCTTTAACCTACAAATTAGTGTTTTTACTAAACGAGGCAAATGCGGCAAGGAACAACAGAAAAAGAAAATACACTGCTCTTATGAGAAGTAGAAGAACCAATATCATAAGCAGCGTTTATGACAGCGAACTGCGACTTAAATTTGAGCTAAAGAATGCATTTATTTTACCAATAAAGTCTCGACAGCAGACAGCACAATGCTGCTAAATCAATATTTTGATTAAATATCATAAGGAAAAGGTAAATAAATTCATTATACAAATTCTTATGTTCATTAAATAACCAAAGAAATTGTAAGCAATAATACATTAAAATAACCTGACTTTGGACACCGGGCTCAACCCCTATAAGTGTCTACACGACACATTATCGGGATTCAATGTACAAATTATCGGTGTCGATATCGGTGTTTATTACCCCGTCTATACGGTGTAATATCGGTGTTGAGGATTCAACCTGGTGTTCAACACATCGTGTAGACGAGGTAAGTGTTGAGGAACTAATTTGGTAGGTCAGATATGAAATTGTGAGCGTGGTTTAACATCCAGGACTCATCTTATTGGCTCCCTGGCATTATTTTCCCACGCTATCAACTGATTATAACCGTGTGTTATACTATAAATATTAATCAATCATCGGCGTTTTTCATAAATAAAAAAGACAAACGCTAATCGGCGTTTATTAAAAAAATAAAGACTAATGCATACATTTTATTATTAAGAATAAGTTCTATTGAAGCTTTGTTAAATTTTTGTATACATAATGTTTGTTTTGACATTGCTCAACTTTGTAAGGGTTTTGCTTGTCGCCACAACTATAGAGATATATACTAGAGGGGGCATAGCCTATCTAAATACATTGCGAAGCCTGAAACATCTTTTTACAGGGCTCTCAGGGGCTCTGTGTAACCTCATTAAACCCTCCTTCAAGAATGAGTTAAGGTTATAATTCATAAATTTATTTCGGTTTCCCGCACATTGAGTTTTGATTTGTATTTTTAACGTTTAACTATTGTAATTTTGAACTGATTATTTGATTATATTTATAAGCGAAGGTGGTCAGGTTACTTTTTCGATGCTTCTAAATTTAACCTACAGGGCCTCTCTAGTAATAATATCTCTATGGCCACAACAAATCAATTCGGTCGGTTTTGACTTGTAACAAATAATAGAATTGGTTGCTTCTGTGCATTTTATGACGTCACAATCTCGTAAATAAATATTTTGATGTACATTTTAATATTTCCTTGATCGTTTGACAGACTACTTTGCAAAAACCACTCAGGAGGCATTAAAAACGCCTGAAACGGATAATTCCGGTTTCGGATTATTTGCAAGCACAATACTTTTCCTGTATACCTACGGTATAAATGAGGAAAAGTAAAAATAGAAGTCATTGTTAAATGTTAGAAATTTAGGTAAGTTAATTTAGACAATGTAATAAATGAATATAGTATTACTGGTATCAGCTAATTAATAACGCATTCAATTTTTTTTTTGTTTTTGTTTTTAAATTAAAGAATAATTATAAATTATTTAAATTTAATAGTAAATATATATTAGTTAATTATTTTTATTAAATTCGATCACAAATAATATGAAATATTTTTTTAATGTGGTTTTCAAGATGGCGGAGAGAGGAAGAATAAAATGAATGCCTGGCCGGCTCCAGAATCAGTCGGCTTTTAGCTTTCATGCAGAGCGGAATGTCCGATAAAGTGAAGTAAGTTTAAAAACTTTTTCTAATTTTTACTTTTTTGTTTAATTTTAATCGAATTTATTTATTATTTAATTAAAATTGATAATTATTTTTTTGTATTGGCATTAGGTAGTGTAAAATATCTTCTTAGTGTGCTTATCAAGAGTGTCTGTCCTTTGCTTTCAATTCCTTGGTTTGATTCTATTATTTGTAAATCTGCAAGTCTTGAAACTTACTTTATGCTTAATTTGTTTACAATACTGAACTATAATTAGATTTCTGATTCTAATCTAAAAAGAAATAATAAAAAAATCGGGTACGGGGTACCTCGGAACTTTTCCTCATTACATCGGATTCGCTACAGTCATCCTCCCACAGCTTCGAACTCGCTTCGCTCGTCCTCTGAAGTACAAGTCGTTAAATTTATACTGAAGCACGTCTTCGGACTCACTTCGCTCGTCCTCAGATAATAAATACATTCGTTCTATTCCCAGTGGTCCCCCATCCAGGCACTGAATACGCTCGATGCTCCTTAACTTTTATAATCCACCAAAAATTATAGATAGACTTGTTGTATTATATCGAAACTTAGTTCACTTATTTGTTACGTCAAGAGGTACATTTGTACCAAATGTCAACTTAATTGGAATATTTTCCGATTTTTTACAATTTTTTAAAAAACGTATACAAGTCATATACAAACGTCCTAGATTTAGGTAGCAATGTGAAAATATTTTTAAGTATTTAAAACACTTGCTTTAGGGCCCTAACCAAGAATATAGAAGTGTCCCTTTTGGCCCTAGTCCACCATACGTTTCCCTTATGGGTCCAGATATAAAGAACAGAGGGATTAAAGATCCTAGACGTAGGTAGCAATTTTTTATTACTTAAAAAAAAACATTATTCTCTAGTGCCCTCTTGTACAGCTTTAGAGCCCTAACTAAGTATGTTCAGGGCCCCTTTAGGCTCAAGCCCAATATATTGGGCCCTTATAGGTCCAGGTATAATAACAAGCTGTATGAATGATATATAAAGTATTAATAAAGGTTTGATTTGATATAGTCAGGAAGTTTATTATAGATGATGGGAGCTCTTACTGCAGCATGACGCTGTATGAGGGATGTTTGACGTTTGTAAGGCTTTACCACGCATTTTTTTTTTATTTTTCGGGCTACGATCATAGTTTATTTAGTTCTTTGTTTCATTAAAATATTTCAATAGCACTTGTTTAGTGAATAATTGCTTTACGGTAAGAACAGGGAAATCTAAGAAGAGTTGTTCAGTTGAATAAAGACCCGCGCAGTTTATGGAAAGATCCTTTTCTTTGTAACAACAAAGGGGTCACTTTATTGTCCCGGAAATTGAATTGGCGTAATCTTCTTTGAACAATTACTGGATCTTTGTAAAAGGTTGATCTTGGTGATTGATACAATATAACTGTATCATGTCAATACTTAGGAGATACAGATAATGAAATGCATATGTGTATTGCAGGTTTTGCCGAGGTTATAAACAAAAGGCGCTCTGACGACAAAAAAAATTATCGCATTGCTTTCCAAACCTTTGTTTGAATTTTCCAAATCGCTCCATTCATATTGTCGTAGACTTCAGACGCTCGCACATACTCAGACGCTCGTACATAATTTTTAGTTTTAACAACTTTATATACTTAAGCAATTTTATGAGCGATGTGAACATCTTTTCCGGTCATTCACGCATATAGCAATGTATGTATGTATGAATGTACGAGATTGTGTTCCTAGAAGTTTTTATACGACACGTTAACATTCTAACGCTTCATCGAATTGCAATGAAACTTGGTACGAAAATCATGTGTGTGACGTCATTGACCCACAATAGTGACACCGTAAATATTAAAAAATCATAAAACTTCAAAAACTCGATTGGTCGTGCTAAAATTTACACAAATACAAATATGTATGGTTCACTTGTATATGAAGTTTAAAGATTTATTGTCAGCATTAGTTCAGGTTTTATCCATTGACATATATTAACATTATGTAAACAAATCACGTTTTTTGACTATTACAATTGAAATGGGGGCCGCTTCGCTGCCCCATCGGCACCATTCGAGCGATGGAGGTACAAAGACCACTTGTTTGCGAACGAACCAAACCTTTTCGCCCATTGCTAGCGAAACGAGCCCATTCCAAAAATCCCATCCTACATTATAAATTATTCACACAATATAATTGTGGGAGAGACATTTGCGAGAGTTATTTTTCAATCCTGTTAGTCTTTTGAGCCTGCTATTAATTAACTATATTTGATGTATTCTATTGACATAAGTTCATGATGCAACGCATTACTAGTTTAATTATATTGTCATAAAATTATTTTTTACTTATTTGCAGCGTGGGTTAATCTTAATTTTCTGATTTTCCAGGGAGGTCAAGTGACCCGTTTGACTTCCCTACGGACGCCCATGGTGCTTTGCATCTGCTGATACTTTTGGGGAATTTACTTCGCTAATGATGTGGCTTGTATGGCGGGAGGCAGACCAAGGAGTGTGACCAAAACACGTTTTAGATGTCCCTGACTACGAAAAAAGAAAGAGGTTTTATAAAACTTATATACATATAAGTTTATACATACATACATAACACAACAATATATATATATATATATATATATATTATATATATATATATATATATATTAATACAAATACTATATAAAATCTTAGAGCATAGCCCGGGCTGCGAACCCCGGACCTCCAGTGCCGAAATCGAACGGCTTTACGATCACGGCCTCGGAGGCAGACCACATTTTTTTTATGGCACAATGGACCCACCTAAGAGGTCTAAGTGCCCTGGAATTTTCCACCTGAGCATTAAAAAAAAAAAAAAAAATATATATATATATATATATATATATATATATATATATATATATATATATATATATATATTTTGATCTAATGTTGATAATATGATGAAAGAGAACGATTATTGGGGTTGTATATTACTATATATATATATATATATATATATATATAATATATATATATATATATATATATATATATATAATATATATATATATATATTATATGTATATATATATATACATATATATTAAATGTATATTACTATATGTAATTATTGCCAGTTAATGACGTCATACAATATTTTGCGGATAGCATAACAAAGTAACAGACATACACACACACATGTGTGTATGTATAAATTTATACACAGACAGACAGCATGACGAAAAACACTCAAAATGTATGCATGCATTTCTAGCGGATCCATCTCTCGAACGGAATAATATTTTTAAATTAAACTTGGTACATAAATTACCCTTCGGAAGGACACGAACGTTTTGACGTCATTAATGCAGTTTGCTAAGTCAACAAAATTTTCAAGAAACCTTAATATGTTTTTTCGGGGCGCTTAATCAAAATAAACCGTTCAGGAGTCGATACGGCTACAAATTGTTTCTAAAAATCGAAAACCTTCAATAAGGCCGAGGCACTATGTGCCGATGTTGCAATTCGGTCAAAAGTTCGAAGGTCTTTACGTTTATTTAAATATGTTTTGCTATCATTTGAATTAACAGCGTTTAGGCAAATTAAAATATTTTTAGTTCCTCCAACTCAGTTTGGACGATAGCAACATAAGCCAGTTTCTATTCGATGGTGATATATATTCCATAAATTAATTTTAAGAACGTCTATTATTAGGATTGCTAACTAAAGAATAGTAATCATTAATCATTTTAATTTGTTAAGTTTGAACATTTAATCGTTTCCTATTACTGTGTGCTAGGGGAAGATTAAGAACAAAACGAATCTTGTTTGATTAGCAACGGTCACTCTCGTCGGAAACATAAGTCTATTGTTCTGCTACTAGTCGGAAAAAAGACAAATATTAAAAAATCATTAATAGTAAGGAGTAATTGTTAGAATCATCCCTCTATCGTTTATTGTTACTATTGTAATCAGTTTTGTGACCAAGTCTTAAGTTTAGCAATCTTTAAGACTTAGTCTTCTTCGATTGTGTAAACTTCAAAAAGCTCATGTATAGAAAACAGTTTCGGACATTTCCTTTTTTTTACCCCCTGAAGATTTTGAAACCATTAATCCAAAGGAAAAATCTTAAGAGAAAGGTGAAAGAGAAAGTTTGTAACAAATGATTCTCCGGACGGAATGAATACGGAAACCAAGGCAACAAGGAACAAGATTAATGAAACATGGACCACAACCAAATACTGGACCCTTTATACACAATTTTACACTCTATTAGACTGAAAATCATTTAACTGAAAACTTAAAACGGCTAAAAACAATTAAACTAAAAGCTTTTTAAAGTTGGCAATACTGTAATGTGAAAATAAAATTATTTAAATCTTCTTGATGGGATTGAGATATTATTTTAATATTATGACTAGAGGAGCTAATATATATTCTACTAATATTATTAGTTGAATTTTGAAACACCAACAAAGTAATCTGATCACACAATATAATTGTGCGAGAGACACCTAGAAAATATAACAACCAAAATGCAATGCTACATCGGGGAACTGTTCAATCATTCGACATTCGTCATCATTAATGGCTCGACATAATGTCATATCCCATGCACTCTGTTTCGTTACGTCTAACTCATCAGGGCGCCGATAGAGCCTGAACTCACTCTGATCTTCAATTAATTCCGAAGAATATAATGTGAAGTACTTACCGGAGACCACCTCCGTGGCCGAGGTCGTTAAGGCGTTAGTCTTTACACTGACCTTTGACACCCACGGAGGTCTGGGGTTCGCATCCCAGGTTACGCTCTCAGTTTATAGAAGATTATTTTTAGATAAATTATCGCCAACTTTAGAATTCACTTTGAGCGTAACGGTTGCTACTACCACCCGAGGTTGTTCCCGCAGGGGTTATCCCTGATGAGCCGCAAGGCTCTAAACGGGCATTATCATTATCATCATACTTACCAGAGACGAGCGGTGCTCTCTTACCGCCATCATGCATGGCAAGCAAAACGAAACAGAGTGGGGCATGACATTATGTCGAGCCATTAATGATGATGAATGTCGAATGATGGAACAGTTCCTAGATGTAGCATTGCATTTTGTTTGTTACATTTCCTAGGTGTCTCTCGCACAATTATATTGTGTCAACTATTCATGTTTTGCCAAACTCGGTTGTATCAAATGATATAATCTGATCACCTTCGACTATTAATATAATTAAATTAACAGTACAAAGTTACTGCAACTAAGCAGTAAAGTAACCAAGTAGGGAAACTACTTTACTAACCTGTGTAAAAAAGTTCAGGCATGCGCGATTAGCTGATAGCTGGCTCAAAAATAAAAAATAGCTTAAATTGCATGGAGATATTATTCCTAGAAGGGTCCTATAGGTTAAATTTTGAAACATTGAAAGAGTAACCTAAACACCTTCGCTTATAAATATAATCAAATAATCAGTACAAAATTACAATAACTTAAACATTAAAACATCAAAGATACAAATAAAAACACAAACAATGTGCGGAAAACCGAAATAAATTACGACAAACTGCTGCTGGACATTCAACCATGTGCGGTCATAGGGAGGCACGGGGCCGCGAAGCGACTGCCAGCGCCTTTGCTGCGTAGCGGCCAAGTTACGAATACGGCCTTGTGTTTCTGGACAGTACATTTTTACTATTATTTCACAAGATTAAAACTCTTCAATATCATTTTCCTTTAAAGTGCCAGTTCATGTGTAAATCCTCTGGTTAGAATATTTTTATTTTTAACAGGTCTCTGTTTACAAATAACAATATAATAGGAAACGAAGAAAAGAGTCTCTCTACAAAAAAAATAGTTTATTGTCAAAACGGTTTAACCTAACATGAGGTCATCACCAGTGCCATGAAGATAAAAATGAAAGTTATAAATACATAAAACTATTTTATTTTCCGACATGGTAACAGCTCGGTTAGTCGAGTATGACATCGACAGTCTTACTCGACTCACCGATCTGTTACCATCTCGGAAAAGAAAATAGTTTTATGTATTTATAACTTTCATCTTTATCTTCATGGCACTGATGATGACCTCATGTTTGGTTGAAAGCGCTTTGCCAATAAACTATTGTTTTTGTGGAGAGACTCTTTTTTCCGTTTCCTACTATGAATAACTCCACTTGTGCTCAATCTCATAAAAAATATAATTGTCGCAGAGCGTAGGGCTCCCTTTAGACGCTTAATTATTTAGATTCTTAAGTGGACTTAGAAAATAAAATTTTTACAATTATGCAATAAAAATGTTAGAACCTGTCATAAACCTGAGTGATGAATTTTGTTTTATGTGCGTATAAATGGATTTCAAATATTATAAGTTTGTAAAAGTATTGCGAAAGAAAACGTTACTTTGAAAGTGTAAAACCCGATGAAATGTTAATGTTTAACATCGAAGGGCGGGCAAGACTCCTCAAAAGTTTATTGAAAATTTAATCTTAATGGGCTGTTAGGAGGTGAGGGCCTTTACTCAGAGCTTGTTAATTATTTAACGTAGCAGCGAAAGCCCATAATGGCCTCGAGACCGCAGGCAAATCACTCTATGAATAAGTTATCATTTAATTGATGTAAAATAAGAGCGCTGTGGGGTCCAACATTTTAGCTTAGGACCCCTGAGCCCTAATTGGTTGAAATATTGTGGTGTGAAAGCCCTGTGTAACAAAATACTAGTACATTACTCCCTTCTATCTTTCGACATGCCCCTGCCCCTATCATCATTTATGTAGATACTACTACTGTTGATAAGATACAGCCAGTATATAAGAATAAGTTATTATATTTATATACTCTTTTATATTATTATATATTAACGCAATTATTAGCCTATATTAGCATTTATTATAAATAAATGCCGAGAAACAAGAGATAATATTAAAACAACAAATAGAACGAAACAAAAACAATGTAGCACCTTAGCGGCTACGAGCTGTAGGTCCATAGTTTATATATTTTAAACTTTCCACGTATGGGGGATTTATTACAAAATTATATTTTTTTTAAAAGGGGAAGAAATGCTTTTTTTGTCAAAATGGGGCATGGTTGGGTTGTGGCTTGTTGTATAAAGTCATTACGGATGAAAGAGCAACAGAGATTATTTGCTTCGAAATTTCTCCGTCTGGAAATTCGGGGGGCTAAATTCTATTGAATAAGGGGGCGGTAGAGCGTGAGGTTAGAGGGAGGAAAAAGACTCGGCATTAATTTAACTCTTCCACAAAAGACTCTCAAACCGAAGAGAAGAATATTGAGATTTTTGCCTCTAAAAGTACAACAAACCAAGGGATTATCCCTGGTAATCGGCTCAAGAGGAGGGAATGGGGTGGATATTAAAGAGATTCCTCTTTATTCAAAACAGGGGTATAGCATCAGATTTTAACCTAGCGGAACTAATGCTTCTAGTAGCCTATACACGCTGAACATGATTTTCATTCTCACACGTCCTTATCTGCTTCCCATATTGTGTAGTAGAATAATATAATCAACCTGGTATTAGAGCTGAAGCAATGAGTTAAAAACAGTGGCAAACAGTTTAAACATAGAGGAAAATGTTATCAGATGCTTCGCTCGTAATTCCGAGTGCTGCCAAAGTCATAATTGTTAGTTGTAACAAATTAATAATTAGTTGCAACCATAGAGATACATTTATAGAGAGGCCCTATAGGTTAAATTTTGAAACATCGAAAAAGTAACCTGACCACCTTTGCTTAAAAATATAATCAAATAATCAAAACAAATTTCAATAACTTATATAATGAAACGTTAAAAATACAAATCAAAACACAAACAATGTGCGGGACACTTGTTCAGGAAGGTATTTACGAAAAATTGAGACCGGTTCCAGCCATTACACTTTTTATTAACAAAACACCCCTGGGCTCTAGGTCTATTAGAAATACTTTAATTAAAACAATGCCTGAGAGATAGGTCTCGGTGGTTTGCTGGTTAGCACGTGTGTCTGCGTACCCAATTCGGGTTCTATCCCGGTCGGGACCTCTAGTATTCCCATGTAAGGGATGAAAATCATTACTTGTGCTATCCTTCAAAAGGGACGCTAAGCCAGTGGTTTCGAACCTGTGCGATGTCTGATAATCGTAATGATCTCTAACCATAAATGAACCTGAGCCTTAGCAAAGTTTAGGACTTTCATTAGTTGCATACGATTTTAAGAGTGGGAAAGGTTGTCTAGCTGGGGAACACGTGTTGTTTCTAGTTAAAGCTATAGAAACGTATAGTATAAACACAGCATACGGTTCTTTTGTAGATTGGGTGCAAATGCCTGCTCTAGGACTCAGAAGGTAGAACACTATTTGTATTTTTCAATGGCCGACGGGTTTCATTCGATTCAGCGTACCAAAAACATTAATAACATTTTTCGCGTGAAAAATTAAAACCTTGAATTTTACTGTATGTTCTTTTAAATGTTGCCGACTTCTGGTTTTCAATAGGGCTCATGTAAAATCCTTAAGGTTGATTTTTGTACCAAGTTTGAAGTATGATATAAAAAAGATTATTCCGTTCGATAGATAGTGTGTATATATTTTCGTGATCTGAGGCTTTGAAACGGAATTTTTTCATGGTCCGAGGTTTGACTTACGATAATGCTTATCCCATTAGCGAATTTTTAACGAAGGAAAGACGTGACCTTGCTAGGCTTTGCTCCTTAATTAATCATTATCACTAATGACAGAGAACATACATTTAATTATAAGGGTCTATAACAGAGGTGTATCAGGACGGTTATAATTGGCTCAGAACTGTAATACATAATTTTTCAAATTGGACACTATCCTGATTTTAAACCACAAATTTTACACGGCTTCGAGTAAAAAACCCCAGTCAAGACCTTAACACTCAAATTAAAATGAAATCTTCATCGAGGTGGCAGACTTGGTCTGTCACCCAACACGCTGGTAGTTTTTACAAAAAAATACAACAAAGTGTAAAAAATAAACAATGGTTTAAATCACTTCAAACTAACAATAGAAACTTTATTACTACAATTACCAGACTAAGATCTAATCATGGAATCTGCAAACAATATTTAACAAAAATCAAAATAGAAAATAATCCATTGAGTCAACACTGCAACGAAATAGAAGATCTTGAACATATAATAATGCACACATTACTCACAGAACAGACTAATATTATTAAATCAATTACACATAACACGAGAAATAGTTATAACAACCTTATATCTACACAACACTACTATCTTCCAAGTCAATTTCAGTTAAACATATCTTCAAATTCCTATGCAAATTTAATATAAAAATATAACAATATAAACATAGTATAATATACATAAACATGGCTATATGGTTCAATGCCAAAAAAATAAATAAAAAAAATGACAAATTGGTTCACATATTAACGCCTCAGTTTTCTCTTTTTCATTGCATACATTTAACTTTTTCGTTGGATAGTGAAACCAGAAACTATTCTATGACTATTCTATTCTAGAGTTCTAATTACTCCGTGGTGAAATCCTTTAAGCAAGGTTAAAATTTCACGGTTTACAATTTAGTAGTGTTAATATAAAATTTCAAGCGAATTTAAAGTTTGGTTTTAGAAATTCAAATTGCAGGTTGATTGAAAGGACAGGAAAGTCCAAAGGAAATTCGAAAGGAACCATCCCAACATCTGCTAATTTACATTTGCTTAAACATTCTAACAACTTAGAATTCTAATACTCTCTTACTTAAAATGTTTTCTTACGTAATGTCAGATGATGTTAAAGCCTAGTTGGACACTTAATACAAGTGAAATAAATCCTGCCAAGTTGCAACTAATATGTTAATGCTAGAGTAACGTCTTAATGTAATCCCTTAATGCGATTTGCAATTGCAAGTGCACTGACTTTGCCCGGCTTCTGTGGATTTAAAAAATGCATCGACTTATAGAAATTAAGGTCACTTAAAGTAGGTAAGTTGTTCTTTAATACTATAGAGTTGACGAGGAATTCAACTCCGGTTGGAACACATGAGTTTAACTCAAAACTCTTAGAAATAAATTCAGACTGGAATTGAACCTGTGTTTGGGGGATTTAACGTAGAATTGAACACATGGGAACTGTTTAGAATTGATTTTTCGTCTAATTTATTAAATAAAATTTTAAACGACGGTATTAAAAACGTTTAATGTAGTAATGCAAATTAGTTTCATTAGTAATGTTAAAAAGTCTAGTAATATTATACTAAATATCGAATGTAATATTCGTGAATGTTTGTGAGGCCCTATTTTCGCACTATTCTTCTTAGATTCTTCATAGTTGACCCTCATCAACTCGTCTTCTTTTGTCGTCTACATCGACATAGGATCTGATGGAAAAACGATCTTGGTCTGGTTCTACCAAACTATTTTGGTTAATAACGATCTCGGTCTGGTTGTACCAAACCATTTTGGTTAATAACGATCTCGGTCTGGTTGTACCAAACCATTTTGGTTAATAACGATCTCGGTCTGGTTGTACCAAACCATTTTGGTTAATAACGATCTCGGTCTGGTACCAAAACCATTTTGGTTAATAACGATCTCGGTCTGGTTCTACCAAACTATTTTGGTTGATAACGATCTCGGTCTGGTTCTACTAAACTATTTTGGTTAATTTCATGCGGAATTATTATTCACATTATTGGTTTAATTTAGAAGGTAAAAAACTAGATAGAATTTTTACACGAGTTCTTAATTGATCATGATTAATTGGATCAATGATTCTTTTTTAATTGGATTTGTAAAATAAGCTAATTGTTAAGTTCTAGATTATTACCAAGTCTAAATATGACTTGATGCACATTGTGCCAAACTTTTCAAAGAAAATAACACTCTAACGCTTTATTCAGCATACATTTTTTCAGTTTTACTATACATTAAAAATAGACACCATGAATTAAATAATAATAAAAATCATGGTTATTCAACTAGATTTTATACAAATATAAATATGCCATTAACCAGACTTAGTAAATCAAGTCAATCACCGATAGTGAATGGAATCAAATGTTTTAATAAGCTGCCTACTAGTATTATAGATCATCCTATGAATTCCTATAAAAAGGTAATTAAAGAAATGCTGATTAATAAAGCATATTACTGTGTCAATGACTTTCTAAATGACAGTATAGTGTATCCTGAAAAATTGTAAACTGGTACCTTTTTAACTTAATAATATCTTATATAATTTTTATTTATTGTAATATTTTTTATGTTTTAAGTTGTATTCATGAATTGACTATTGTGAGGCCTTAGAATGTAAGGCAACCACAAGCTTATAATAAATAAATAAATAAATAAATAAAGTTCTAGGATGAGCATAAATGTAGTCCATCTCAAAGTCATGAAAGATAAAATTGTCTCCACAGAAAAAATCGTTTTTTTACAGATTACGCAAACCGCTTTCGACCTAACAAGAGGCCATCATTAGAGCCAAGCTATCCTTATTTAATCATTTTTCTATCCTATCTAGCCAGCGAAGCGAGCCTGTTGGTTATAAACTGAATTTAATTATTCCTTATTACGTGTGCTCCCTATGCAACGCATTATTAGTTTATTATTTTTTTTAATTTAGTTATTTTTATGAAAAAACAGGATAATAACCATTAAATTTTTACTAATTTGAAGTGCGGATCAATCTAACTTTTCTGATTTTCCAGAGGGGGTCAAGTAGCCCGTTTGACCCCCCCCCCCCTGGGGACGCCCATGTACAAGACTATAGACATTTATAAGGTGGATACAAGACACTGGTTTTTACTTTCAAAAGATTTACTAAGACTAAAGAGTATGATAATGTTAGGGTGAAATGAAAAAGAAAAGGGAAGGCTTGATGTGCTGAAGGGATTTAGCGAAAGATAACAAGTTGCTTTCAACTTACGTTTAAAGGATCAGGAGACATTGGCAAAAACCTTCGACAAAACCGAAACCATTTGTCGACAAAGCTTTGCAGGAAAAACGGTTTAAGACAAAACTGATAACCTCGGTGGGACTGATCCTTCTTATCAGTTTGACTACATTATTTGCGTTAGACCTTTGGTATTCTAAACCCGCACCCCTCACAAACCCACCAATACTGTTCACGTAATTTGACTTTCAATGCTTTAAATCTTTTTGTTGCGTCTTCAGATTTTCGTACTTATCGCGTTTCTTTATATCGTTTTTAGCGAATTTCCAAAGGAAAAATAAGCTCATAAGATTGGGATCATAGAGGGTGAAAAGAGGTTCGTTTACTTATTCTCACATATTTTAGTTGATAAATAAATAATGTCCAGTTTTTTCGTCGTTTAATTTCCTACTTAAACTCTGCGTCAAAAGTTAATAATAAAACCATCAAGTGATGACCAGTAAATTCATCAAAGTAAATTCACCAGCGAGATCCAAAATTTAAAATCTTAAAAAATTGCAAACTTCACAGACATGGTCCGTTGGTGGTTAATCTGAATTTTGTACATTTTCATAATTATTTTCATGACATTTTATAACATTTTTTATTTTATTGCAAGTAGAAAATATTGTTGTGATATTACTATAGGATTACACGACTATATGGGGATTATTCTTAATTACTGAGGATAATTTACCTGATTACCGGGTAGGTAGTTTAGTTTTGCAATTAAAATACTTAAAACTGTTTAATAGAATGTATACTGTTAGAGTGTGTAAGCAATGTTATAGTATGATAGTGTACACTGTATACTACCATACTATCACATTGCTTATGAGGGTGGAAAACCTGTTAGAGTGTGTAATCAATGTTATAGTATGGTAGTGTACACTGTATACTACCATACTATCACATTGCTTATGAGGGTGGAAAACCTGTTAGAGTGTGTAAGCAATGTTATAGTATGATAGTGTACACTGTATACTACCATACTATCACATTGCTTATGAGGGTGGAAAACCTGTTAGAGTGTGTAATCAATGTTATAGTATGGTAGTGTACACTGTATACTACCATACTAACACATTGCTTATGAGGGTGGAAAACCTGTTAGAGTGTGTAAACAATGTTATAGTATGGTAGTGTACACTGTATACTACCATCTAACACATTGCTTTAACCTGTATGAAAGAAACACCGCGAGACAATATGCAAAAGTTTTTTTTTTTGGTTAATAGGTATTTATGTTTTATATTGACCTCGGATCATCAAGTTTGTTACCTTTTCTTGTATTTAGAACATAATTTTGACCTCAAAAATATCATCACGCAAAAATTCTATTTGATTCTTCTAACTACGGGCTTAATTATTATCAGAGTCAAACTAAATTTGGTATATGCCATATTGAGACCATAATTCGTCTACCATCGTCAGATTTTTTAATGTAGAGAAAAAAGTGAGTTTTTAATAAAAAAAAGCGGAAATCGGAATTTACTAGAATCATCAGCTTGATTTGTTGAGCTTTTTGTGATTTTATGCGAAGTCTTTTAATCAGGACTTCCTTACCCTTATTACCAGTTTGTTTTGTCTGAGAATCCACCGGTTGATTAGACTAAGTTGTGGTTGGTAAAAAGAAGAAGGAAAGAAAACAAACCCCGCTAAAAGGCGGGGCTTGTAGCGGTGAGAAGGTTTTAAATATTGTTGCCTCCACAGATCCACCGCAACCATAGAAGGAGCGCAAGCCAAAATAGTGTCGCCACCGTTTTCAAGGAAAATAGATGGGCATGGGACAACTTGTCCCATAAAGAGGTTAAAAGTATTGGAGGAGTGTATAACGTTTGTGTTTTTCACTTTTAAGGTCTAACACGCTTAATATCAACAGACAATATTGTTTGTATTTTTTTAGAATTCATAACTTAATAACCTTAAACAAGATAAGAATAACATTAAATAAGTACAAATAGCTACAAAATAATAAATAACTAAAATTTTGCTCAAGATGTTTACAACCTGACGTTGGGAAGGATATTGTATGGCTATGAGTGCCTGAGGTAGCAGCGGTGGTGGTTGGTAATACTATTTTACATTGAGAAGGCCTGATATGTTCCTTCCCCTTTATACAAATTCCTTGCCCACCTGTGGACTAGAGGTGTATTAAAAGACAAGCCGTACAATTATATTAAGTGGTGGAAGAAAGGTGCCAAACTTGTCAATCTATTTTCAAAGATTAAAATCTATAAAAGCTATAGGCTTTTGAGTATGATCACATGTATTTATTTAATAAAGCTTCCTTTGGCATAAAAACGTAGTTTTCGTAATATATGATATTTACTGTTAATAACTGTTTGAACTGTTAATCTGGTCACCAGTTTTTGATTGACGGAGTCAATGGTTCATAAATATTTAATCTTAAGTTCTATATGTATTTAACCGTTATGTTTAATGTTAATAATTTGTTTATGTTGCTTAAATAATTTTAATGTAAATATGGAAAAATAAATAAATAAAAAAAATGCAGTAGATATAAAATATTTACTGTATTAATTCCCCAAGCTTTGATGATCTTTAAATTTTAACACCCTAGACATTTAGGTTTACTTTTGTTTCAAAATCGAGCGTTGTGAGACCGAGTTATAAAGTTGAGTACCGAGGTACCCCGTATCCAATTTTCGATTTTTATGTCGAAAAAATATTAATCTTGGGAGGATAGGAATCAGAAACCCTTTTAACTCCTATCCGGGGTCCAATCCGGAAGATAATCCGAAATCTGTTTTATAAAACTGACCAATTTCTAGGGTGTTAAAATAGCGACACTAAGTTCGTTATTCTGGTGAGTACAGAAACAACATTGACCTCAGAAAGTTCAGGTAACGTAATATGTTTAAGCAAAGACCACCTGTTAACTTCGCCAAATACGCCGTACTACATTATTTAAGATTCGCTAATTTTCTGTAATTCAATTACACTGAACGCTGCCAAATAATAAACTGCTTCAAAAGTATATTATACATAGAGAACTAACAATCCTGATGTGGCGAGTTGCTAAGGGGTTTTATTAGGGTAGGAGACGTTTGATAAGCATTTCAGAAAAAAACCTCAGATAAGACCTCACCCTTGTTTAGGTTCTCCTAAGGGATGGTTACTATGATCCCTTTAATTTTCCTAGGTCTTGTTTTATAATAAAGAAAATTACAGTCCATTTTTTCGGGGGTGATATCTAAGCTTTTTATAGCATCAAGAAAAAGCTAAGATATGATAAATTGGAATAGAATTGAAGGGTCAAGCTTGAAAGATCAGATAACTTAAAAAATACCAAACCATTTATGGACATGGGCATGGGCAAGAAGGTCCTTTTATGGGCCTTCTTATATAAGTATATAAGAAGGTCAAATCCTTAGTAAAATTTGTTTCTTAATCTTAAGTAAAAGTTAGTCAAATTGGTTAAGGAAGGTATTTTTTTGAATAAACCAGACTTATTTAGATCAGACAAGGAATAAACTTGACGGTTGATGACGTCATAAAAAATATATTCCGGAAACCACAACCGCAGACATAAAGATTGGGTTATGTAACAGTCTAGCGTAAACACAATGAGATATACGATGATAACAGGTACAAACACAAACATCAAGACATAATTACCTGAAACGAATATTTCCGGTTATATGCCGGTTTCGGATTTTAAATGCAAACACAATAATTTTCCTATATACCTACTGTATAAATGAGGAAATATAAAATAGTTTCTTGATAAAAAAAAATATTTTTATTTACTTATTTTTCATGCTAAATGGGTTGTATTTAAGTATGAAGTATAAGATTATATACATATGGTTGTATAGCACTATTATTATTATTATTATTATGATTATTATTTTTTATTTAGGCGACTTAATAAATAAGTATATAACAAGTCAAATTATACACAAATAATTAAATAAAAGACTTAACACACACCTAAATAGCTAACAATATAAAAAAGCACAATATATAATATAGGATTATATTATGCAATAAAATCATGCAATGAATAATATGCTTTTTCTATCAAAAATTGTTTTGTTTCTTTAATAAAGGAATTAATCTTTTCAAATGACCTGAGTGGGGTAGTTTATTGTAACAACTTGTAGCCAGATTGAATTGTGACGCTTTAAATACTGATGTTCTACATTTTATTGGATACAGATCCAACTTATTTCTACAGTCTATCGTTTAGTTTAAAAATCTTGACAGGTCAGTTTAGACACCACTGATTCTTAAAAAAAAAGATCCCTGTAAGAAGGGAGCGGGAAAAAACTATGTAAACCAAGGATCTTGAATAAAGAGGATGACGCATTAAGTTGTATGAGATAGAGAATTAGAAATAAACTTACCCCTTCTCCCCTTGATTATAATGAAAAAAGCGCCAAACGCTGGTTATGTAGCAAGGTTGTTGAGTTTGCTTCTCAACTTTCTTCTGTGCTTCTCGTGATTGTTACATTTGTGGTGCTTGTTAAGTCATTTGTGCTTATATAATTTTAAATTTTGGAATATACTTTGCCTCTTCAGTGAGTGATAATTTAAGCGTGTTTTGTTATAACCTTCTCAAGCAATATAAACAATGGAACCATTGTGACGTAAGTTTGCCTCTAAATTTTAAGACCTGCGCTGTTTTAAGAATTGTAAGCATGCGCAGTTTGTACCAAGTATGTGCAGTTGGTTTTTGACGTGTGTATCGTGTTGAATTCTCTCTAGTTTCTGGTTTTCGATGGGGTCACTTGTTTGTATGGCAAATTGACTTAGTGCGTCATCCCCTTTATTCAAGATCCTTGATGTAAACAAATCAGGTTATTTTACCCGTATTTTTTTGGCGATGTTTTTTACATTTCTTTTGTGTAGTTTTATTTTAAAATATCTTTTTTAAGATTAATTTGAAAGTAGTTTTCAAAACGATGTAATCAAAAGAAGAACCACAAACAAAGTGAACGATTGCCGGGAAGAAGGTTTTTTCCCTACAGCGGTTATTGTAGTAGGGATTTTTTTTATTTTTAAGTGAGAGGTTGGCAGCGGCTTCTCTGATTGGTCAATCCCCAAAATAATTATGACATTGGGGATTTTTAAACTAAACGATAGACTGTAGTGTCAAAATTGTGCACCCTGGAATGAGTTTGGAATTTGTTGGGATATTTTCTCACTAAGTTGGACTAAGTGAATTTATACTTAGATGCGTATTGCGCTTTGTTCTTAGGGATGTTATAGGGTTAGTAAGGAGTTTTCCCTAAGCCGAGTACAGTGTAGTATTACGGAGTTAAGTGCAGCGAAGGCTAACACTCTTGATTTTACCACAATCCCCTCTGGAGATGTTCCACACCCTCACATAAACACTCTGATCGAAAAAACTGTCCCTTTTTTCCAAACCTCAGTCCACTTTCTTTTTGAAGCCCTAAGGCAGTGTATTACTCATAATCTCAGTTACAGATATTACCATGAAAAAAATTACATTGTTAAATCTCTAGAGTCTAATCATCAATATGTCTGTCATCTGTCATTTTTCGACACCAAAGATTTTTCAAGTTTTTAAAATATTTTTTAAACACATTCATTCTTTTGGACGTGTCTAAGCCATCTCATACAGCGTGCCCAAAGTGGAGCACTTGTACCTTCTTAGGTTCCCAGAAAAGTATGTACAATTATTAAAAATGAGGTCATTGGATTCTTGACTTGTACGCTCTGTCGGCGCTGAGGCCCGCTTCGCAACGCATGGTTTTTGTCCTTCATCAGTTTATTGTTTAAATAGTTTTGTAAGGGACATACTGCCAAGATATGATCTCATTTCTAATTTATTATTCGATTTGTTTACATAAAATTATATATGTCAATCAATAAAGTCAGAACCAGAGCTGATGACTATTAAATGTTTGTCTGTGTATTAACCTTTTATATTAATACCTGCATATTGAAATTTAGCCTGATCTAACCATATTTAGAGAATTTTCAAATGTATTGTTTGTACTTATGCTGATAATGAGATAAAACTTAGCACATTTATTAGTCTTTTACATAGCCACATGCGTGCCAAATCTCAATCCCATCGCATAATTTTTTCGCATTTTATGATTTTTCGAAATTTTTGATGATTCGTTATTGCGGGTTAATGACGTCATAAACATATTATTTTCCGAATAGCTCAACTGCAGCGGTAGACTGATTTTTGTAGAAAATTTCAACTCTGTAGCATAAATACACTGGGCGCTACGATGATAACAGAGACAGACACACACATACAAACAGACAACTTTGCAAAAACCACTCAAGAGGTCTTAAAAACGCCTGAAACGGATAATTCCGGTTTCATACCGGTTTCGGATTTTTTAGCAAACACAATACTTTTCCTGCATATACCTACGGCATAAATGAGGAAAATTAAAAATCACTGCTCTAGCCAAAAAAACTAGAGCCAGGAGAACTAACTGTCAACCAACTGATTTGTCCACAGAACGAAACCACACCGCGACTCGTTTATACTACTCTCCTTGATATATGATGCTTATAGCGAAAGGATAGAAGTATTCTATTAAATATCTAATTTGATCAATAATTGACTTGCTTCGGGTTTACACCAATCCACATAAAGAAAGGTTACCTAGGAGACTGGCTTACAACATTGCGTATGCTTCTAATTAATAATAACGTAGAGTATAAAACAAACAATAGGTAACGGATCCAGCTGTCGGCCGACCAGTAATAGTGGCATCACTTTCAGATCAGATTTCCTTGACAAAGTTAATGAACAACCACAGAGGTCAAAGATGACCCTTAACCAAAATAATTCCCAGTCATCGTTTCACCTGCTCTATAATAACCGCATAATTAGAGTGGATAAGAAAGGAAGCATATGGCTTTTCATGTATAACATTCATACGTCATATTCTATTCTTTGTCCCAAGTCTCAGTGCCAAAAGGTCATTAAAAGCAGTCGATATTTTCTTTGTTTATAAAATAAAAAAAATCAGGAACGAGGTACTTCGTAACTTTTCCTCATTACATTGGATTCGCTTCGCTCATCCTCCCTACTTCAGACTCGCTTGTCGCAATGAAACGAAACTTAGTCTACTTATTTATTACTTAAAGAAATGCACTTTTACCGAATTTGGATTCAATTGAATTTTTATTGGGTTTTTACATTTTTTTTTAGAAAACGTATTCAATTCATTTGATAAAAATTAAGTTAATGCTGATAATGAGATGAAACATGGCACATATGTTAGTCTTATAAATGGCTACATGCGTGCCAAATGTCAATCCGATCGCAAAATTATTCCGCGTTTCATGATTTAGATTTTATTCTGAGTCATTTTTGCGGGTTATTGACGTCATAAAAAACATTTTCCGTACAGCAAATCTCACCTATATAGACTGATTTTTGTAAAAAGGTTCCAATCTCTAGCATAAATACACTGGGAGCCACGGTGATAACAGACACACACACACACACACACACACAGACAGACCACTTTATAAAAACTACTTTGGAGATCTTAAAAACCTGAAACGAACGATTCCGGGGATTTTTTTTTTGCAAGCACAATACTTTTTATATATATACCTACGGTATAAATGAGGAAAAGTAAGATGGTCCCCTTTCTGTATAATTTTTTTACTTTTAGCGAATTTTCATTATGAAAATGACGCTTATGAGGTTGTTCGGATGACGGAAGTTGCGTGTAGGGGCGAGGGGGATCGGTTCCTATTGCCTTATATATATCTTTGACTTATAGAACATTTTTTTGTAAGAGAGTTTCAAAATGCAAAGAAACATTTATTAACAGGATCTTTGACCTGAAAGGAAATATTTTTTGGCAAGATCTTTAAAATGTAAAAAAAAAAACATTTATCGACAAAATCTGACCTGCTAAGCATTTTTTGGTCAGAATGTTTCTTACAGGTTAAAACGCAAACATTTCTGGCAGGATCTTTAACCTTTAAGGAAATATATTTTAGAAAGGCCTGTACTCAAAAGGGGAACATTTGTGGTAAAATTAGAAAAATAGAAGCATTTTTTGGCACGATCTTCGACTTTTAAGGAAACACATTTGGGCAAGATCTTGTACGAGATCTCGTATGTAAACATTCCTTGTTATTTACTTGTTTACCACTGGTACCCAATGTTGTCATATTATTTAATAAAACGTTGTCCTAAGAGGTAAATTAAGAAGCAATAATACTTCGAAAATTCCCTTTTTAGTAGGGAAATTTTCATCATGAATTTATAAGGTGAAATTTCACGTAGGAAAGGAGGTGGCCCTTAAGGAGCCAGCGTTGTAAGCAAAACCCGTGGTTGTTGTACTTACTTGTACTTACTCTTGTACTTTGGTAACCTTCGTTATATCAAAAATTGTTCACGTTAGTTTGCAAATATGGGATGAGTATAGTTATTCTTTTTTTTCTGGCAAAATTTTTTTGCGGGAAAAATGTTACCAAAAAAGAGAGAGAAATGCATTTACGCACGAAGACAGCGGTCTGTCAACAGTGTTGGACTCAGGGTCTGCCTCATACCAACTAAAACTCACTCCGCGAAACCCCTTAAACCTAGCCTGGAACCGTTATTCACATTACTTCCGGCTAGGTCTTATCTTGAGCCTTCCGGCTCCCTCCCATCGAGTATAGTTATTCTAATGATAAAATTTATGATCGACGTGGGCCAATCGCGGAAATATTTAATAGTATCCTAACTCAGCTAATTATAAAGCGTACCTATTATGTCCTACGTTCAACCAGTCTTTTTTGTGTATCGCAAAAAGGGAAAGAAACAAGTGGGGACATAATTTTTTGTATTTTTATTTTCTATACAGTAGTAGAGTTGAAGTCGACACTTCAGTACCAAATTTATTTTAATAAATTGCTCCTCCTCCAGCTACCTCCCTGGTAGAGTATTGATCCTGGTCCCATTTCCAGATATATTCTAGATATATTGAGTGAAGTTACCCCCTCAGACGGGGGTGGCGAGGGCGTGACCTTTAGTACAGCAGGGGTCGCGTATTTAATACGCATGCGTCCTGACCCCGCCCCCTTGACCCCTCCCTAATATACTAACCCCTCAATACACTAATCTGCCCCCTTGTGAACTCAGGATTCCTCAAGAAGACAACTTTCTGTAAATAAAACTGTAGTGCAAAAATTGTAATCAGCCTAATGTATTTGAATACTTAAACTTTCCCTTCCTTCATTTATTAAGTATTTTATAGGTTTTGATATAATTAAGCTATCTGTAAAACACCGTGTCGATCTCCTTCACCTCTTACGACCTTTATATGTTCATTATAATATATTTTCCCCTTTAAAGGGTAGACTTTAACGCCTTACATACTTCTTATTTTTTCCTTTATATCGACAACGTTGATGCTCAAAAAGATAATGGGTCTTGAAAAAACATAATGTTAAACATATATATATGCATGGGCGTCCGCAGGGGGGTCAAACGGGTCACTTGACCCTCCATGAAAAATCAAAAAAGTTAGATTAACCCGCACTGCAAATTAGTAAATATTTAATGGTTATTACCCTACTTTTTTATATAAGTAATGCGTTGCAACAGAAATTTACGTCAAAAGAATACATCAAGTACAGTTAATTACAACACAGTTCCTTCGCTGGCTAGATAGGATAAAAAATAATTTAATAATTTAACAAGAAGAGCTTGGCTCTAAAAAGATAATAAAGCCTCGCTTCGCTTACTTCCTAGCAATAAGAAAAAAGGCTGGCTTCGCTCGTAAAATTGCTAAAATATAATTTTAGGTACATTAAAAATGGGTTGTTTAGCCTATTAGATTGCTATAAATATATGCGTAAACGCCGGAAAAGGGGCTCAAATTGCTAAAGAATATTATAAGTTACGTTAAAAAGAGCTCGCTTTGCTTGCTAGGTTGATATAACCCTTATTTAGTGTGTTTGAAAGAACTCGCTTCGCTCGCTAAAGGACTAAATAAATTAAAATATTTATTTAAGCACAATAAATAAATATTACTACTATAATAAATATTATACTATAATAAACTGAAAGCTGTAATTTGGGGTATAAAGTTGTAAATAGAAGTTCACATATTACATCCAAAAAACGTTTGATCAATTTGCCGTTGAGTTATAGTTTATGCTTGTATATGATACGAGGTCTTGGTACGATACGAGTAATGTACGAGGTCTTGGCACGATACGAGTAATGTACGAGGTCTTGGTACGATACGAGTAATGTACGAGGTCTTGGTACGATACGAGTAATGTACGAGGTCTTGGTACGATACGAGTAATGTACGAGGTCTTGGTACGATACGAGTAATATACGAGTCTTGGTACGAGGTACGAGGTCTTGGTACGATACGAGTACGATGTATCGAGGTCTTGGTACGATACGAGTAATGTACAAGGTCTTGGTACGATTCGAGTAATGTACGAAGTCAAATATTTTTTAAAATATTAAATTTGACCTTGAGGGAAAACGGTTGAAGATCAGTGTTTATATTTTAGAACATTATTTATTTCTTTCGAGGAGATCACTTCCTTCTTTGGGGACACTTAGGGAGGCTTTAGCTCCCCTAGCCTCTCCCTAAAATAGCCCAACAAACGTCCCTTTTCGGCGGATTATTGTTAGAGATATGATTGCCAAAGGGTATATTGTTTCAATCATAGAGATATTATTACTAGAGGGACCCTATTGGTTGAAATTTGTAACATTAAAAAAGTAACCTGATCACCTTCGCTTTATAGAAATATAATCAAATAATCAGTATGGAGTCACAGTAACTTATATACTAGGACGTTAATATACAAATTAAAACACAAACAATGTGCTAGAAGCCGAAAACATTTCACTTATTATAACCTTAACTTACTCTTAAAGGAGGTTTCAATCAGGTTACACAGAGCCCCTGAGATCCCCCAAAAGATTTTTCAGGCTTTTCAATGTATTGAAATAGGCTATGCCCCCTCTAGTATTATATCTCTACGATTTTAATAGAATAAAGTCTTACACTGATTGACCGACAGAAAAGTAATAATTGACTCTCAGTCGCAATTCTTGAATAATTAATGACATCAACTGATAAGATAAGAAAATGAGATTTCCCACGGAATGATTCCCCTGTAGAATCCTGCGACCAGGTGCTAGGGTTGACAAACTGTTGCTCGTTTCCGTAAACCTGTGGGAACGTGTGACACTTTCCTACCCTAGAGTCAATGAACCGATCCGAACACCCTCTTTACGCCAGTTCCCGTTTCCTTATTTTAAAATATTAACTATTAACCCTATAGGGAGTGCGGGGGTGAGAAACAAATCTGAGAAGTTATCTAAACTACTTAATATTCCCATGTTTTTCTGGTAGTCAATATATCATTGGTATCTTCATATTTACCAGACAACACATGTTTTTAGTTTTTAGCGAATTTTCGAAAAACAATGAGCTTATGAGATTGGGGTCATGGAGGGGGGAAAGGTAGATTTTTTGGAAGGGGGGTCTCCCTGATCAATAATATGTATTTATTGTTGACGTTCTTATATATATATATACATACATACATACACAGACACAGACACACACACACACACACACACACACACACACACACACATATATATATATATATATATATATATATATATATATATATATATATATATTATAACCTTTGTATATATAATACAAGATTTATATTACATACAATATAATATGTTATATTATATGTAATATAAATTTATAAATCTTGTATTATATATACAAAAGTTATAATATATAATACATATATATATATATATATATATATATATATATATATATATATATATATTATATACAGGGTATTTCATATAAAGTGTCCACCAAAGAAGGAGGTGATAGTACTCCTCAAAGGGAACAAAAAATGTTCTATTATAAAAACCCCGATCTCCAACCGTTTTCCCACAAGGTTAAATTTAATATTTTAAAAAATATTTGACCTCACATCATAAAATTGTTAATAGCATTTAAACTATTCAAGCTAGAACGGCGAAATTGGTCTCGTTTAAAAGCTGAGTAAATTTCCTAAAGGACAAACTACTAACTATGTCAAATATTTTAGAACTACTGCCCAAAAATTTGCTTCAAAAAATGTTTTTTGGAAAAATTGAATTTTATTGAATTTTTATGGTAGGGCATTAGAGGAAGTAAGAGATGAGCAAAAGTTCAGCCAAGAACGGGAAAAACTTCTCTTATGATTACCCTTTAAGAAAACCCAAACTTCATCATACATTCAATAGTCAAAATGTTAAGCCATTCTTCCTAGAAGTTAGAAAAACAGTTATTTTTTGGCATTTTTGCATATCTTTAAAATGTTAATTACGTGCTATATAAAATAATTAAAAATCTCTAAAACAGGAGGAAAGAGTGGTTTTAGTGAAAAATGTGTAAGAATAAAATATGTTTATTTTCCCTCCTAAAGTCTAAAAATCGCATTATTAGTTTATTTACGAAAAAAAAAAATTACATTAAGGTTATACATTATTTTTTTTTTATACGGCAAAAATTATCAGTTTTTGCAACTTCTAGCAACAATAGCTAACATTTTTGACTATTAAATGTATAAAAATATTTAGATTTACTTAAAGGGCAATCATAAGAGAAGTTTTTCCCGTTCTTGGCTAAACTTTTGCTCATCTCTTACTTCCTCTAATGCCTTACCACAAAAATTCCATAAAATTCAATTTTTCCAAAAAATCTTTTTTCATGCAAATTTTTGGGCAGTAGTTCCAAAATATTTGAAATAGTTAGTAGTTTGTCCTTTAGGAAATTACTCAGCTTTCAAACAGACCAATTTCGCCTTTCTAGCTTGAATAGTTTAAATGCTATTAACAATTTATGATGTGGGGTCAAATATTTTTTTAAAATATTAAATTAAACTTGTGGGAAACGGTTGGAGATCGGGGTTTTTATAATAGAACATTTTTTTCCTTTAAGGAGTTAGCACCTCCTTCTTTGGTGGACACTTTATATGAACACCCTGTATATATATTATATATATAAATTATATATATATATATATATATATATATATATATATATATATATATATATATATATATATTATATATATATATATATATATATATATATATATATATATATATATATATATATATATATATATATATATATATATATATATATATATATATTATATATATATGTATGCATGTATATGTATACATGCATACATACATGTAAATTATATTGCTTGCCAATTTTCATTTCATTTGGATGATAGCGCTTATAAACATCTTGCTGCTGTTGATAAAAGAAAAATTATGTTAAATGCGTGAGAGGAAATATTAAATTAAATTTATATATCATACGGTGGTTATGATATCGTCAAAAGTTAAGTCGATAAATTCGCTTCTAATTCACATACAGTTGGTTGCATTCTCGACTCTTCTAATGTTCCCTTTATGAAAATAGTTATTAATAAGTTAGGAAACTAATGGGTTACTTTGGGTCAATGAAGCTCATAACTGATAGCCCTTACCGCTCCATATAGCAATTACCATTATGCAATTGATAACAACACTTGATTTGAGTTTAAATAACTGACGATGTGTTGAGCTTATATATATATATATATATATATATATATATTATATATATATATATATATATATATATATATATATATATATATTATTAATAACTATTTTCATTTATATATATATATATATATATATATATATATATATATATATATAAATCTTGTATATATCATACATGATTTATATTATATATTTATAATATATATCTTGTAGGTTTTTACGTTTACGGTTTACGTTTTTAGTTATCTGTCTGTAAAGGTGTTTTTTTTTACCTACCAGCAACTACTTGCTTTCTTATGATTACAAGTAATCTACAAAACTTTTTAGTAATAAAAAAATCGGGTTCAGGGTATCTCGGAACTTTCCTTACCACATTGGATTCACTACGCTCATCCTCCTACTTTGGACTCGCTTCGCTCGTCCTCAAAATACAATGCGCTAAATTTATACTGCAACATATCTCCGTACTCGCTTCACTTGTCATCGGATATTAATTACATTATTTTTTTTTTCAGGTGTCACCCATCCAGGCACTGACCTCGCTCGATGCATCTTAACTTCTATGACGCAATAAAAACCATAGATATACTTGCAGTATTGAAACGAAAGTTAGTATACTTATTTATTACGTACATATCTACATTTGTTCTAAATTTTAACTCATTTTTTACAATTTTTAATAAAACGTAAACAAACCATTTTATAAAAATTGAAATAATGCTGATAAGGAGATAAAATTTGGTACATATTTTTGTCATAAGTATAAAACATTTCTCCGTTTGGATTTTCGAAATATTTACTAAGTTGTTAGCCAACATTAAAATAAATTCTATATAGCGAAACTAGATCTAAAGATAGATTTTTTGGGCACCAAGTTTTAACTCTAGTATAAATACACTGCAAGCTATGATAATAACAAACACACATATACACGTACACACACAAATACAGCAGACTACTTTGTAAAAACCACTAAAAAATGGGTCTTAAAAACACCTAAGACAGATAATTCCAATGACGTCCCGGTTTCGGATGGTTTTGCTATTCGGTATATATCTACGGTATTAATGAGGATGAGTAAAAAATCAAAAACGTTGTGTGGGTGTGTGTTTGTCTAGAAGGATGAAATGAAATGAAATATATTTGACAAGAAGTATCATTAATTACATTGCAAACAATTCAGTAGGATGAGTTTAAGTGAACAGACACTTGTCAAACTCATCCTAAATATATAATATTATCAAGGATGAAACTTGGTTCAAAAACCAATCCTAAGTTCTAGTTCTGCTTTCCGAAAATAATTATTTTTATGGCACTAATCCGCAATATTGACAGCAAAAATGTAGAAAATTCATAAATCACGGAAAATTTTGCGATCAATTTGAGATTTGATATTAAAAATATTGATTGAAAAATTAAAATACTTTAATATTTTTTGGTAATCGTCTGGCACGTATAGTAATCTGATTACCAAAATATGTTTTTCTACGGTAACTTTCAAAAGTGTTCTGCCTCCGTGGCCGTAATCGTATAGGCACTTGATTTCGGCACCTAGGATATATGCTATTGCTCTAGGATTATATGAATTGTATTTGTATAAAAAGATTTCGCCAACTTTAATTAATACTTAGAGGATAGTAGACGCAACAAACCTGAGGTGGTTCCCGCAGGGAGAATACTCTGATGGGCCGAAAAAAAATCTATTTTTTTCAAAGAAAATGCGCTAAAAAATTAGCATGAACTGAGCTATAAACGAATATGAACAATGCTGTGCCGTGTAGTATAATCATATCATCATCGCATTTTCTTTGAAAAATTAAACAGAATTTAACTCTTCTAATACATTTTATGGTATATTTATACCAGAAAAATAAAGGTCTGAAAAATCGGAATTTAGCGATATTGGTATCCAATTGTCCAGGATGTGATGTTTCAGAAATGATCCATGTAACTAATTCCAGGATGTATGTGCTCTAACATAACTTTTGAAAGTTAAAAAAATGCCCGTTTTAGGGCTTTCGGCCCATCAGGGTATTCTCTCTGCGGGAACCACCTCAGGTGGGTTGCGTCTACTATCCTCTAAGTATCAATTAAAGTTGGTGAAATCATTTTAATACAAATACTATTCATAAAATCTTAGAGCATAGCCCGGGCTGCGAACCCCGGACCTCCGGTGCCGAAATCGAGTGCCTATACGATCACGGCCACGGAGGCAGAACAATTTTAAAAGTTACCGTTGAAAAACACATTTTGGTAATCAGATTACCATGCATGCCAGATGATTACAAAAAATATTAAGTATTTTAATTTTTACTGGGAGTAACTGTAGTTAACTCCCAGTGGGCGACTTAGTGGTGGTGGATTCAAATAAATCACTATAATACTATCATAATATCACTATATACTGTAGTAATCACTATGATTACTACAGCTCCGTACGGAGTTAAGTAATCAGGTTTATGTATTTGAAATGTGTCACCCTGTGTTGTATTTCTGTTGTTACCCAAGGCGTTTACAGTTTATGTCGTAAGGTAATAATGTAATGACACTCTTGAGGAAAAAAAATTCTAATGTTCAAGTTTTACTAAGACAATATTTCGCCTTCATCTCAAGGCATAATCATAGACATGATTATGCCTTGAGATGAAGGCAAAATATAGTCTTAGTAAAACTTGAACTTAAGGAACAATAAGGAGGATTCATCTCTTAAAATTTTATGTTACTATCAATTTTCACCATGTTGTAAAATCAATAAAAAAAAGACAGAACAAGGTTAATTTTAATAATAAGGAATTAAGAAGAACTCAAGTTAAATAAAAGAGGGTCGTGAAACTCGCGGGGAAACTCGTAAAGAAAAACAGATTGTTATAGCATTGTTACACTTGAAAGGGGCTCATCTTAAGTAATAAACTCAACTCGCCACAATGTCTGGGGTAATAAGTCATTTTTATGGAGACAGCGGAAAAGCTCAGGGTGGTTTCCTAGTTAGCATATTAATTCGCCTGTTTTCTCGCGATAAAGTCTCAGTCTAAAGAAGGCAAAAAAGCTTCTTCTAAAGTAAACTAATTACTTGGTGCAAGCAAGTTCAAGGAATTAAGTAGCAACCCCATAAACCGAGACTCGGTCCTCAGTCAATATTATCTCAGTAGGAAGCTGCAAGTCCTAAGGGATCTTCTAAGACATCGTTTTCTTTAAGATCCAAATTTTATAGCATCTTAAAAATACTTCACCTCTCTAGAATTTTATCAGTCACTAATAATCTTTTTACCCCTCGTTTAAGGAAAATAGCTCTAATAGAATACACACAATCCCTTGCGTTCTTAAAAACACTTTGAAAGTCCACAACATTAACCTCCAAACTTTAATCAGTAGCTGCTTGGCTAAAAATAACTATCCTTATCTCCAGCTTGTAAAGATTTTAAAAGTTTATAATCAAATTAGTTCCACTGAGTACTAAAAGGAAGATAATGGGTTAGAGCCCAAATAATTTATGAGATGAATTAAAACCCTTTTATACTAATGAATGAATCAATGACTGAATGAATGAATGAATGAATGACCCTTTTCCTATACGAATGAATCGGTGTATTCATCGAATAAAAAAATCGGGTACGGGGTACCTCGAAACTTTTTCTCAACACATCGGATTCTCTATGCTCATCCTAACTACTTCTGACTTGCTTCGCTCGTCCTTAGAATATAGAAATCACCAAATGTATACTACAGCAGTAAATAAAAATGCAACAGTACTTACATTTGTTTTATACACAGTGGTCACCCATCCAAGTCCAGACCTCGCTGATTAATTTTTATGATCTATCGAAACCCGTTGATATATTTGCCGCATTAAAAGTAAACTTATTTTACTGATTTATTACGTAAAGGGATATAGTTGTACTGACTTTCAACTAAATCGGATTATATTCCAAATTTTTAAACAATTTTATAAAAAAACGTTTACAAATTGTTTGATACAAATTAAATATTGCTGATAATGAGATGAAACAATGTGTTAATAATGAAACATATGTTGGTTATATATATTTATATATATATATATATATATATATATATATATATATATATATATATATATATATATATATATATATATATATATATATATATGACCAGGTTCCAAAATAATTAGTATAAAGGTATGCCCCACTTTGACTTTTTAAAGTTACCGTAGAAAAACACATTTTAGTAATAAGATTAATACACATGCGATTCAATTAATTTGGTATTTGAACTTCCATTGGTCCATTTATTGGTGGTAGATACCAATTATATCGCGACGGCTCTAAAAAAGCTGAGTTAATCAGAGTGGTGCATTTGAAATGTAGCACCCTGTACAATAACACCAGAAGCATAATATAGATAGCAAATAATGCTAAAAATTGGTCTAATTTGGTAATAAAAGAGACATCTTTACATTTCCTTTGTAAAAATTGAATTTCACATCTCGGTGACTAAACCCTAATAAAGTTATAATAGTTTTCGTATACAACTAAAGTATAATAGTTTCCGTACAACATTTTAATTCAGAACGAATCGGTGTCTCGTGCCACAAATCTTCCTTTGTAACATCTATATTATACATGTCCAACGTTTCAATGACACTGGTTGCGACGAACAGCTGCAATCTTGTTAACAATCAGTATTCATTTGTCAGTACCTAACTGACCCACACACGCCTTCCCATTGACCTGAAATTACAAGACACCGAAAGGTCGGCGTCTTTTAAAGGATTTTTCCCTTTCTTCGCTTTGTTTAAAACTAGTTAATGTCTATTGCTGTTTTTTCGTTTCCTTTCAATAGAAACATACGAAATTAATATAAATCTATTAGATTGTTACTTAAATGACAACAGCGGCTCTTTAATCGTTTAAAATCGCAATTGACACAATATCCCATAGAGATATATTACTAGAGAGGCCCTATTGGTTAAATTGAACACTAAAAAATGTAACCTGACCAACTTCGCTTATAAATGTAATGAAATAATTAGTACAAAATTAAAGTAACTTATACAGTAGAACGTTTAAAATATAAATCAAAATTCAAACAATGTTGGAAGCCGAAAACAATTGATTTAATTTATCCCCAACTCACTCTTAAAAGAGGTTTAAATAATGTTACACAGAGCCCCTGAGAGCACCAAAAAAATGTTTCAGGCCTCTCAATGTAATAAGATAAGCCATGCCCTCTCTAGTATACATATATCTCTATGCAGTACCCTTTCTTTTTCTCTTCACAAGTTTGCAAGAACTATTTAATGTTGATTAAAATTTTAACTGTTGAAATTTGTAAATGGAAAAATACCACAATTCTCATTTACTGCTTTTAAGAATTTAACATTCACTTGTCTGCTACCAGCATTGTGTTTTAAAGGTTTAGTATTATTATTACAATGGTCTTTCTTCTTTTGCCATGGTTAAACTAATTACATAAATTTAGATTCAAACATATGCTTTAAACTCTTTTGATCTTGAACAAACGTTTCTGATCTTATATTTTAGAAGAAAGACTTGAAAGAGGGAGACACACTAATCAAAAATATATATACATTGTTGAGGTGTATATATAATATATATAACTTATTTCATTATAAGTATGTACATTATATATATATATTATATTATATATATATATATATATATATATATATATAATATATATATATATATATATAATATAATTTCTCCCACAGCTCAACTCAGGTAATCGGTCAGTAAATAAAGACAAATTTCACTTAAGCCGACGTTTCGGTAACTTTATTACGCTACCATCATTCAGGGCGAACTAAAAACACAAATTACATAGACTAAAGTAACACAGTAAAATAAATACAAGAATAATCATGAAATAACAGATAAGAGAAAGAAATAAGCTTACGTGAATAACTAGAAAAAATGTAAAATTATAACATCACTATCAATTACAAGAAAAATAAATGAAAATTAACAAGAAAATATAAAATAAATATAAAATTTGACAGGTGAGAAGTGCGCCGCTAGGTGGTGAAAACTTGAACTAAAATTTAAGATGTCGGACGGTTTTGAACGGGCCACATATATATATATATATATATATATATATATATATATATATATATATATATATATATATATATATATATATATATAATACATATATATCCAAAGGAAATTCGCCCGACATGCGAACCACCGCGCCAGATTTTTTTATTTAGGAGGAAAAACTTTAAAAGTTTTCGTCTACTCGACGTATTTGATCTTGAACGTAACATTTCTAATTTTTTATCTAGGAGAAAAAACTTAAAGAATTTGCGTGTACTCGACATATTAATTCGGATAAACCTTCTTTAAATTGATTTACCTTTTTTCGTAACATTATTTGTTACTAAGTTACAGTCATTTTACCACTTTCTTATATTAATCAAGTAAATTTCTTATTTTTTAGGCATTGGGCAGACACATTGTTAAGATTTAAATGCCTGATGCCTTATTTATTTTTGTCAGAAAACTCTATTTTTCGCACTCTTTTCAAATCCGTATTTGACTAAGACGTTATAACGAACACGTACACATCTAACGAGTAAAATCTAGGCACAACCAAATAAATTGACTACTCAACATACAGAGAACTCAATTGAGTTTGTAATTCAAATCCTCCCTAGAATTTTCACTTATTGAATCAAGATTGAAATAAACACATATTGAGACTTACCATCCCGCGCCCTATTACAAGCTGCGTCTTCTCACTTATTGCAAGACACTGATTGTTGCTCTGTATTTTCCTTTGTATTCTTAGGGTATTTTTATATAAGAGTTTTTTTCCATTCTTTCTTTTCTTCGTCAAATATTTGTTATTCAAGATGCAAACTTAAATCTAATATACATGTTCTTCAAAACCTTCTTGTTTCAAGCACCCTTCCATGTAAAACATTTATAAAATAAACTTACAAGTTGGATATCAATCCAAACAAGACGAAGTACTTATTTCTCATTTAAAGTTAAATAAGACATCAATTTTAATCAAATCAGTGTTCTAATTAATTTCACTTCGCTTTCATTATAATGCATTCACTTTTTCTTTTAACGAGTAGCGTACTTTTACAATTTAAAGGGGAGGAGCTACAAGAACTGAAATGATTAAAATTGTCTTCTGTTTTTTAGATTTCCGTATTACAGGAATGTGCCTCTCCGGTGAGTGGGCATTCTCCATTCAAAATGTTACACCTTTATTTTCATCTTATATGTGTTTTTTTCGTTTCATTATTGTTTATCTTTACATAAAGATTGAGTTAAAGCTGTACAACAAAAGTTTTATCTTTAAAATGGTGTCCCTCAGGGTAGTATAATTGTTCTGATATGTTTTCTTTATTTTTTTTTAACTTTCTTTATGTCTTTGATATTTTAGAAGTTGTAGTTTTTTCAAGAAATATTTTCTTTAAGATTTTTTAAATTTGTGATTTGTCTTCCTTATCGGAGTAAACAAAAACAAAATCAACTTTCTTCTGAGTCATTTTAGAGACGCTCAACATCTCTTTTAAGACAATTTGAAGATGATAGTTGAGATATGGTCGTGTCTTCACACCTGGAGCAACCAGAAGTGTGCTCGAGTTTTTTAAGAATATTTTTTTAAAGATTTTTTTGTAATACCCATCCCCCATTAAGATATTTTTTTAGCTTAGCGTATCACCCCTCGAGATTACCCAGCTCTTAAAAAACGAAATATAAAAAAATACGTCTAATTACTGTTATGTTTAACAGCTGCTGTGTATCAGTAAATACTTTCATTTATCTTAAAGATAAGCTTTATTAAGACTATACCAATACGTATATTTTAAGTTAAAATTTGCGGGAGTCTACATTATACTTACTACTATCATAATTATATTTATTACATTAAACTATTATTTAAAATTTGAGGTACGTTCCTGTAATATCTATTATGAAGCTCCGGAGTATTTAGTTCGTTGTTTTTGATTGTTATGATCGCTTATCTTATTGTATTTATTTAGATTTATGCTTTTCTACATTGATTAACCATTATCTAAAATTATGGTATTTGTAAATAGTGCAAGAACTTACATTTAAGTAAGTAAGAGTGTGTCATGGAAGAACCTTAATTTGAGTGAGTATGAGTGTGTCATGGAAGAACTTACATTTAAGTGAGTGTGCCCTGCAAGCACTTACATTTAAGTGAGTAAGAGTATGTCATGGAAGAACTTACATTTAAGTTAGTGTGCCCTGCAAGAACTTAGATTTACGTAACTAAGAGTGTGCCATGGAAGAACCTTAATTTGAGTGAGTATAGTCATAGTAATAGTCAAACGTAGAAAAGCAGTCATAATCAAACGTCATAGTCATAGTCATAGTCAAACGTAGAAGCAGTCATAATCAACGTCAAAGTCATAGTCATAGTCAAACGTAGAAAAGCAGTCAAAGTCATAGTCAAACGTAGAAAAGCAGTGAAAGGCATATTCAAAGTAGAAAAGCAGTCATAGTCATAGTCAAACGTGATAGTAATAGTCAAATGTAGAAAAGCTGTCATAGCCATGGTAATAGTCAAACGTCATAGTCATAGTCAAACGTTATAGTCATAGTCAAACGTCATAGTCATAGTCAACGTTATAGTCATAGTCAAACGTCATAGTCATAGTCAAACGTAGAAAAGCAGTCATAAAATTAAAATTTATAATTAACAAAATTGTTATTGGACTGTTAAGAATTAAATTCTAGGTTTATAAAAAATTTTAAAATATAAAAAAAATTCTTTTTTAAAAAACTGAAGTCTTCATTAATCAACCTAGAATTTAAAATTTTATATTTCTTTAAAATTTTAATGTGTAATAGTATTTTTTTTTTAAATTGCGACCAATATCGTAATGAAAATTTTGTTGATTCATTGTCCACATGAAGATGGTCCAGGCAGTGTCATATTGTTATCTTTACGTTATTGAGTGACGTAGACATAATATTTGATCTGAACAAATGTTTTAGGTTGTTTTAGTTTAAAAATAATGCAACTGTATGAAACCCTGTTTTAACTTGCTAAAACATTAGTGCAATCTATACCATAACTTCTTTTCACTTCATCAATTCCCGATATTTTTGGAGGGAAGGGAGATTGTAAATTAAATGTAAATCGCCCTACAAAACTGAGCTATCAGTGTTGCCACAACCAAAGGATTTACTGTCCCCGTATAATAATAAATAAAAATAACTCTTTTTCTCCCCTAAAACTCCCTTAATCCCTTCAAGTAAAAAAAAACTAAATCCAACCAGTTTTGCCAACAAAAACAATAACAAATCAAGTTGGGAAAATCCTGTGCTTAGAAATATCTAAACCAACAGAATAACTATAACTCGATTTTGGTAAGCAAACGTTATTCTAAAACAAATTGAGAATCATCAACGGAACTTTTTCTATTTAACGATAATTTGAACAGTCTGGTTTTTCTTAAGTTATACATATACGTACGGAATATAAGAGGGAGGAGGGGTTTTTAAAGATTTAAGACAATCTACTATGTACACACAACGTGTTTAACAGGTGATCGTATTCATACGGATTTAATACGATACGGTTCATGCACCGAATTTGTTTAGTCGATTGAGTGAGATGACATCATAAGTATCCCGCCTCAACATCGTATTTTTATTGTGAATGTTCAGTTAGGTTATAAGGAAGTTCAAAACCAAAAATATATTCAATTAAATTGTGTTTTCTTTGCAAATAATTTATTTAACAATGAAGTTATTTAAAAAAATCTTTCCAAATTATTTTACGAAAAACGGTAATATTTAAGTGAAATAATAGTTTGACGAGAAGGTTATCCGTTAAATACGATCGCCTCTGAAGGTACATACAGCGTATTATCGATTTAGATTCCATCTCCCTAGTTTTAGCGTATCTGACTGGATTCCCTCCGCATGGTTATTCGCGATTCAAAGAGATAGTTGTAAGGTTGGCAATACCACTGGCGGGAAAACGAAAGGGTGATAAATTTTTTTTATGATAGGATTAGCATGGGAGCCGATGAACATTTTTTAATTTTTTTTATTGTTAGTTAATTTGTGATTAATGAAGTAAAAATTACTGGAACGACCATCGGTGCTAAAAAATTGCAAATATTTCAAAGATAAATACTTCGATTATTCCAGGAGTTTAAATATAGAATCAGGTTCTTATCACTACAGACTTATATTTGTCCAATTTAAGCCAGAAATAATAAAACCTAAATGGATAATTTAAACAAACATTTTACAAAAAAGTGAATTTTATTGAGTTATTAATTATTTTAGTGTGTAAATAAAATTTATTAATAAATTAAAACACCATTATGGTGAAAACCAGCTTGTTATCAGTTAATTTAAATACCTGTTACAACTAATTTAAACAATTTAATGCAATAAAAAGGTAATTTGATGTGTTTGTGCAAACTAAAATCATTTAAAAGTAACATTAATTAACAATAAATAAAAAAAAACACTATATTGTGATTTTCACCTTCTTATCACATAATTTAAATATTCGTGACAACACGTTAAAACTCTATTTTTCAATGGAAGAGTGATTCTACTGAGTTCATCTGCCCTAAAATTAAGTAAATAAAAAACACTTTGAGAAAAATTTTAAGAAATAATCGTCATAAATTAAAAAAAACTGTATTAAATAAATAAATAAAAAATCGTTTATTTTTTGTTAGATTTTTTACATTTTTACAATTTTTTTTAGTAACATTTTTTAGTAACGCACAATTAATTATCTCTTGTATCGTACACTCGGGAGGTCTTGAATTTAAGGCCGGCCAACCCAGCCAGGGTTTTACGTGATTTCCTTGGTTGCTAAAACGAAAATGTGGAGTTGGTTTCTGTTTCATCTGAGACAAATATGGATCCACGTTTCCGTTGTCTCCAGCTCACGAAAAGTTAAGGTTCTGCGGGCTAATAAAGATGAAGGTCGGAAAGATATACTGAGCCTTCGTATGTCCGAAAACTTAGTCAGTGATGAGATTGGTTAGACTGGTTAGACGGTGGTGGGCCAAGTGAGACTAATGTGATCAGAGGAGCTAGTAAGACTAAATGAACTAAACATACTGTTGGACTGGTAGTCGGCGTTGGCTTTGCGATGGGCCAAGCCAGAGTCTAGCTGGTCAGAGTGACCAGCTAGTCAGAGTGAGAGCTAGTCAGAGTGACGAGCCAGCTAGTCGCTGCACTAACCTGAGCTGTGAATTTAGATAGAGTCTAGTTGGGCTAGATGAATTAGGCAAACTGTGAACTGGTTATATGTGCTACCATGTACGGAGGGTGTGATTCCTAGATGATTGGGTTTGTACAAATTCTAGGGTGGATTAGTTGAGTGAGATTTGAGCCAGGGGAAACACTAATATGACCCTACGGGTTTAGATGTAAAAAAATACGATCCGTGGATTTAGAATACTGTGTGAACGTATAATACTTTTCATAAATGCTAAACCATTGCCGTTGGAAATACGATTTTAGTGATTTTTCGTCAGAAAGTCAGTCTTATGAGGTTGTTAGATTACGGATGTGGAGAGGGGGAGTGAGGGGAATCGATTCCAATAGACCTCTTGATTCCAGCCAGGAAATGCTTTTTAAACTTTTTGTTTTAAGGTGCATATTGTTGGCTATATTATTTTTGATATTGGATTTTACAATTTTACTTTAAAAGCGGGGCATTAGTTTTTCCCCCATACTATTTTTTACCCTAAATATAAGGTGAGAAAAGTATTGAGATGTTATGGATACTCCTTCGCATTGCCTATTTGCCTTAGTCTTGCTCCACTTAAAGTTTACAGGTTCAATCCCCTCTTGGAATGCTTTTGAGATTTGGTAAACACCAAGTGCCAGTGATGACTATGAATAAAATTTATGTTAAAAAACGCATGAAAATACCGTGTACTTTGCACAATTTTTTTTTATCTTAATGGGATAATCTACTATCACGGAGACAAAAAGAAGTAAAAGCAATAAAGAAATCACTGTGAGGTAAGTTCTTGCTTTGGGAGTTTACCCCTCAACATTGGGGATTAGAAGAAATAAAGTGGCCTGACTTTCATGAATAGGGTTGGGGTGAGAGACGTCAGGACGTGACGGCACATCCCGAGGGAGAGGGTTTGTGGGTGTCTTGAGGTGAGATATTGAGGCAACTCCGACGAGGTGTTCAACTGTCAGACCCTACCAGAGAGCAATAACCATATAAAATAACTACTCACAACTTGATATTCTTTTTCTATATGGTAATTTGAACCGTTAAAGTAGGCTATTATTGCCACATTTTCTTACTTATATTACTTTTATACTAAACACAATACTAGTGTGTCCTTCTCGGTTATTGTTGGGATTGGTTAATTGTGTCCATTTAGTTATAAAACCACCAATTTTAATAATTTATATTAATAATGGGTTACTGGATTTGACGTCAAATGACTAACCTACCTAAGATGTTTCTGGTGGCTTTTATCTATTTATAAGAGATATTGATGTTAGTGCAATCTAGCCCAGCAAAAGATAAGAAATACTATTAAAACTAATTAGTATCTTTGTCTAAATAATATTTCCTTATTATTTAAACAGAGTACAACTTTACACTAACTTTTGTTAAATACATAACGTGAATCTTTATATCCTTATATACTCTTTATACACTCGATTTCGGCACCGGAGGTTCGGGGTTTGCAGGCCGGGCTATGCTCTCAATTTTTATGAATATTATTTGTATTAAAAAGATTTCGCCAACTTTAATTAATTCTTAGAGTGTAGTAGATGCAACCCACCTGAGGTTGTTCCCGCAGGGTGAATACCCTTATAGGCTGAAAGGCCCTATCCTTTGAATGAATTCTATTCTGCCATATATATATGTTTAGATCATCCATACTCTATTCGGATCCTTCTTTAATATTTCTAAAAAGTTCTGACGCGGAGGACCGCTAGCCGGGCCGATTTTCATTGAAATTTACGCTTTCTTGCTTATCAATCCAATTTTTACTTAAGTTTCCGGTTATGTTTTAAAACCTAAGCAGTAGTGCCACAACTTCTTTGATTTTTTCGATTCTTTTATAAAAAAAATGCGCATGATTTTGAATGAGCACCAGTGGAGTTGTTCATAATGAAAGGAACGAAGAAAAGAGTCTCTACACAAAACTATTAATTTATTCAAAGCGCTTTCAACCTACATGAGGCCATCATCACTGCCAGAGATAATAAAAAGAAAACAGCTAAAAGAAAGACATTATATACGTAAAAATTAAATAGAATTAGTAATATTCTTCCTCTTCTTTTTCGACTTACCGATGTCGGTAAGTCGAATAGACTCGTAAGACCGAGATAGACTCAGTTTTCTTTGTTCCTTTCAAAATGCGCATATTTATTCAATTCTACACTACACGGCAAAGCATTATTCCAAGCCATGTAAAGCTCCGTTAATGCTAATGTACAGCGCATTTTCTTAAAAAAATCGTAAAAATAAAACCACAAGTGTTGTCGCTACTGCTCCTGTTTTTAAATATATATCGAAAACTTAAGTAAAAAATGGTTTGATACGCAAGAAAGCGCACATTTCAAAAAAAGTTATAAACTAAATAAGACTGAGCCTTAATAGTTTTATCGCCTCCGGACCGATTCTTTTTTTAATTCAGCACCCCAAAAACACCGAAAACGACGCCCTACTCAACATACATATATTGTATATCGACCTTAATTTAGGGTATCCCAAAATTTGTGACCGTTTTTTCGACTTTTAGTCATTTATATATATATATATATATATATATATATATATATATATATATATATATATATATATATATATATATATATATATATATATATATGTATGTATGTATGTGTGTGTGGTGTGTGTGTGTGTGTGTGTGTAAAGTACCTCTAAAACCGTTTTCGGACACATTTCCGGGCGGCTCCCCCTCCCATCACACGAGCCATTTCATTAGCGAATTGTTTTCAAAGACAATTAGCTAAAAGTTACAAAATGATTACAAAGATCAGACAACCAACTTTAAGACACGCATCACAACGATTTTCAGCTAATAAACGTTACCCTTCTAATTATTTTTGTACTTGTTCGCTCTAAATATTACTCTTTGGCATATGTCACATTGCACCTTTAAATACCACTTCTATACAAAGGCGAGACAGGGTCTTTTACGCGGCTTCTAAGGTTTCTTTAAGTCCCAATACGCGAAAAACTTCCCAAATATTGTTCCTTTAAAAAATCTATTTTAATTTCTAATCTCTTTATTTCTATTTTACTCTTCTTTCTCCAAGTTTCCTTTAATTTCCTTTCATTATGGTTTCAAACAAAAGGTTCTGACCGGGAGGAGTAAGATTAAGTGCTCTTCAATCTTGTTTAATCAATAAAATTTTCAAGCTTATATACTGTCTCATTTCATTATTCTTTATGATGTTTATATATGTTTATAAATAAGTTCATAGCTTCAAAATTATCCTTATTATTTCAAACGCTTTATTTTTTAAGCTGCTTTGTGTGTATGTTGTGAGTATGTAATATGTAACTTAATAGATATTAAAGTATCTATTTTAATATTTATTAAAATAGATATTAAAGACAGTGTAGAGAAAATTTTTCCTACTCTCAAGATCATGTCAAGGGTTCAATGAAAATAGTGTTATCAGCATAAAATCTGGATAATATTGTTTATATAGAAGGGAAGTCAGTACAGGAAGTACTTTCATTATCTTATTATCTTAATAAGTGTTCTTGAAGAAGGAAGTCTCATCTCTGAACAACAGTATTGGCCCAAGAGATCCCCCTTGGACTTGTCATAATCAAGTTAAGGGAACAGGTGGATAGTATGGGAATAGAGTGACACGAGGAGAACTTCTCGAGCATTATGATATATCTGTCCCTAAGGGATACCTCCTATATGTTATTACTAACATTTGACAGACTGATCGCTATCTCTACTTAGATAGCGAGTTAGTTATAAAAATCTAATAAGAAGAATTTGTGCGTTAGTAGACCGGAAGTAATTTTCGTAACTTAACTTTCGAGTTGTAAAGAATTATTAAGTTAATTAGTGTTAATTATTATGGATATCCTTGATTTATTTGTTAGTCAATATCTACCGGCATAGAGATATATTAGTAGAGGGGCCCTATAGGTTGAATTTTGAAACATTGACAAAGTAACCTGATTATTTTGATTATCAAAATAATCAAATAAACGGAACAAAAATACAGTTACTTATATAGTAGAACGTTAAAAATATAAATCAAAACACAAACAATTTGCAGGAGTAAAAATACAAAACAAAACACAAACAATTTGCAGAGTTAAAAATACAAATCAAAACACAAACAATTGCAGGAGTAAAAATACAAATCAAAACACAAACAATTTGCAGGAGTTAAAACAAATCAAAACACAACAATTTGCAGGAGTAAAAATACAAATCAAAACACAAACAATTTGCAGGAGTTAAAAATACAAATCAAAACACAAACAATTTGCAGGAGTTAAAAATACAAATCAAAACACAAACAATTTGCAGGAGTTAAAAATACAAATCAAAACACAAACAATTTGCAAAGGCGAAAACAACTGATTTATACTTCCTAAACTTACTCTTAGAGGAACCTTCCTGTAAGGTTAAGGACCTTCAACATAATCAAATAAAGAGAAAAAAATACAGTTAAATATATTAAATAACGTTTAAAATACATATTAAAAGACAGGTAATGTCTGGGAAGCCAAAAACAATTGATTTATTATAACCTTAACTCACTCTTGAAGGAGGTTTCAATGAGGTTACACAGAGCCTCTGAGAGCCCTAAAAAGATATTTCAGGCCTCTTAATTTATTGAGATAGGTTATGCCCTCTCTAGTATATATATATCTATACCGGGATTCAGAGCTGTGGTTTTGTGATGATAATATTGTGCACAGTTTATAAATGATAAATAGACTCAAGCTGATATAGTTTATATGGTGATTCAATTGGAGGGTTTTTATGAATGAAATCAATTTTTTTGTCATGTTAGGTTATAGTCCGGAATTGACGTCATTGCAGGAATAAATAGTAAATGTTCAACGATGAACGCCTATACCGATTCCTGCAATGACGTCACACGACATTCATAAAAAAAGTCAGGTTATAACCTCAGAATGCGTTTGGTTTGTTTACATCGAATTGAATCACCTTATAAATTTCTAACATCTTGAAATAGACTTTCAAAATAACAAAAATAACATTTTGGAACGGAGGTCCGCAAGCCGGACGAACTACTATTAAAATGCTTGCAAATTTTTGGTATATGATTATGATGGAATCCGAAAAAAAAGTTCACGGAAAAAAATACAGGAAAAAAGTACGCGGTAAAAAAATACACGGAAAAATAGGGAAAATCGCTAAAAAAAGGGATTATATATTTTTTAAATTGCTTCCCGCTCCTCTTTAAACAATAGGGAAGCGAAATACAGTATAAATAATAATTTATTATTGCTGTCTGCTGTGTTTTTATTTTTATTATTAGAAGCTTTATCTATACATTTTATTTACTCCATAATAGGCCTGTTTATCATATAAATATCTCGTCTAATCTATTTTCTCTCATTCTTTTTAATCGTCTGTTTAATTCAATTAACCTAATGTGAGAAAATATGTTTAAATAGAAAAGGTGTAGATAAAGAATTAAGATAACACGTAGTAATAAGCTTCTTGTTATGAACAAGGTACAAAAGAAGAAGTCTAGAAGGAAGTAAGAAGTCAAATAAGGTCTCCGGTTCCTTAACACGTGTGCTGGTTAAACTCTTTAAGTAGTCCTTTAGGTTTTGTCTCCTGAAGAAGGTAGTTATTTCCTGGTTCCCACGAAGCGACAGGGGATGTTATAGATATGCCTCCAGTAATATCATCTACTTAAGTAGATAGGGCTCATCTGAATATGTGATTGTGTTGTGTAGACTCGATTTTCCCCTAAAACATATGTATTCTAATTGGATCTATTGGCGTATTTTTTGGTGGAGGGACTGTATATCTATCTATTCTTAAATATATTTAGTTATTACAACAATATTTTGTTTTCTTATTTCTATCTTATTATTTTATTTTTATTTCTATATCTTTAATATCTTTTATAATAATTTACTTCCTTTACTTTATTATTTAGATTTATTTTATATTTATTAAATTTTTATTCTTATTTTAATTATTGTTCTACTAGGCTAAACCATATAGTCTTGAATCGAAATTATTAACCTTTATTTTACTTAATTTGTAGCTAAATTCCGTTTCATTTATAAAAAAAATATCCTTTTAAGTAATTTATACATCTTAAGTTTTCAATAGCAGATAACATATGTAATAATTATTGGGGCATATGGAAAATAAACGGCTTTCTAAACGAGTTACGTTTAGATGGAAAAAGAAAAAAGAAATATATTTAGTTGTATGTAAGTGAGGGTGTGTGTATGTATGTATGCATGTGTATGCATGAATGTGTGTATATACAAACTTAAAAAATAATAGTTAAGGTGTATTGATAGTTTGCAATACAACTCAACTCTACTATAATTACCTGATCTCCCTCCTTACCTGATTAATTCTACATATTTTTTTAATTTGTTCTAAAGGCAAAGCCTTATACAAATATACTTATGTTAACAGAGAATATTGATACAACAAAGTTAAATAGTTAATTTAAGTTAAACATGCTTTGTTAGTGATGAATACTATCTTAAAAAGAGAATATAACAAAAATAAATATAGCACTAAAACATTTAACAATTTAAAAAAAAAAAGTCACATATTATTCTATAACTATGACTACATACACAAGTTAGGTAAGTTACGCCGTTGGCGTAAGTTACGCTAACGGTTCCACTCAGATAATCAAAGAGCCTTATTAGTAGCCGTAACTTACATTTCTTAGACTTAATATACGGTGGACATGGGTTTTTAGCGAATTTCCAAAGGAATAATGAGCTATTGAGTTTAGGGTCATAAAAGGAGGAAGTGTTTTTTGCAAGGGGAGGAATCAATCATCAAGAATTGTTTTACACACTATATATATATATACACACACACACATATATTCATTATCCAAAATGAATAACTGATGTATGTTCTGATTATTTTTCTAATAGTATGGTTCTGATTATTTTTCTAATAGTATGGTTCTGATTATTTTTCTAATAGTATGGATGCTAATAGGGTTGATTCTGATTATTTTTCTAATGTATGGTTCTGGTATGGTTCTGCTAATAGTATGGTTTGATTCTAATAGTATGGTTCTGATTTTTGATATGGTTCTGATATTTTTCTAATAGTATGGTTCTGATTATTTTCTCTAATTATCTAATAGCTGAATTAGTTTTCTAATAAAAAAAAAATTGCTTTCTACAAATTTTTCATCAGAAAATGTGCTTCCAATAGTTCTCCGAAAACCCTTAACCTTTTAGATCAAGCATTTCACGATTGGAACTTCCTAGTAAATCAGTTGTATAATTTATACGGGATTAGAAACGCTTTCAATCCTATTGGGTTTTTTCTTGGTTTTTTTTTGAGGCGGTATTCTTTAGCAAAAAGCTATAAAGGCTATAGATCAGATGTTAAGAGCATTGTGTTGGAGCGACATGTTTCAACTTGATTGCATCTGATATCAAATTCGACATCAGGTCTCACTAACATATTTCACACTATCACTCTCCGAGGGGAAGTTAATGTTATTGAGTGAATATTTTCAACAAATTCTAAAATAATGCAGAATCTCATAGTGGAATCAGCTTTCGCTAAATTCAGCTACTGGTCAAAGTAAATTTTTAGAAGGATGGTTATTATGATATCTTGGGTTTAATAACTAATATAGTTTCAAATTAATAATCTAATTTGATAATTATTGAAAAATATTAAAAAAGAAAGCTGTTAAAAAAGAAAGAAGAGGTAAAAACTTAAATACCGTTAGGATAGTCTAAATAAGTTAAAATAATGGTATACATAATGTTTCAAATACCTAAAAATAATAGCAATAAATTACCAATTGAAAATAACTCATAAAAAAAGGTGAGTAAAGACTGATAAGGATAATCAACAAAATATACTACAAAATGCTAACTTACTGTTAACTTTGCAATAATCGAAGTGCATATCTACACTAAATCTACTATTAATACTGCTACACAACACAATTACAACCAAATTTAATGAATAATCAAAGAAAGAAATTGTTAAGCAGAGATCAGTACAGAAAATGATAAGGTGGAAATATTTAAAGGTTAAAATGCTAAAGTTAATATGTTATAAACAAGAAAGTCTGCTAAAAGGAAAAGGAAGATAAGTTTAGTCATTAGAATAGTTCTTGATTATGCCTGCATAGTATTTATTGAAATCCTTGGCATCTCTTTTAAAATTGATGTTGTTCGTTTCAGTAGAGATATGCATTGCCTCTAATAATAGACGTTTGCGGTTGTTATTTTCCTTATCTAATATTTCTACATCATCGAAGTTGAAACTATGATTGAGTTTATGGGCATGCGATGCTAGAGCTGTCTTATCATAAGTGGAATTGACATCTGCTTGGTGTTGGGATTTTCTATTGGCCCAAGTCTGTCGTGACTCTCCAATGTAACGACCAGGACAATTAGAACACGGTACTTTATATATAAAGCCCATAGTTTCATCTCAAGAGTACTTATCTTTAAGAGGTGTGTAATAGGAATTTTCTATTTCATTAATTGATTTTAGACCAAATTTAATTTCTGGGCAGTCAAAATCTTTAAAGATTCTACTTATAGCATGTAGAAGTAGTCTTTATATATGATCGAAGTCATTCTAAAACAATTGCGACCGGTTTTAGCTCAATCAGACTATCCTAAGTGATGCAAACGGTATTTTGATTTAAAAACAAAAATCGTGATTATATTTATTTTCAACCTAAAGATTATACTCAAATAAACAGTTTTTTATAATTGTTTATTTTAGAGGTGTGTATTCGTATTAGTTATGTATTTAAATATATTTATTATTTTTGTTTATAATGCTTGACAATGTTAATACTATAGCTTACTATTAATAATAGAGTATTAATAAAATCTCAATTAATAAACTCAAATTTGTAAGAAAGCCTCTCAGGCCCGCGAAGCGGGCCTGTAAGGCGAGGCCGTGAAAATCCGCTAGATACATGGCACAATGCCATGTAACAATAAATTCTAAAACAAGAATAGCGAAGATATGAAAATTTGCTAAATACGTGGCAAAATGCCATGTAACAAGAAACAATAATGAAACAACACATAATACAAAACAACAACAATGTGGCCGCGAAGCGGTCACAGGAGGGCCCCCGGGCCGAAGGCCCGTATTTATTTTAAGTGGAATCCTTTTTAAGAAGTAGATGAATTGTTTTGGGGTTTCTTTACTTATAATTTCGATATCTGTTCTTTAGTATGGTTGTCGTTCTAAAATGTTTACGAAGGTTATTTATTTTTTAATCTAAAATTATTTTGAGAGGGAGAAATTGGACCCCCTCAAAATGAAATTTTAAACGAAGTGTGTATGTTTCGTTATTAAAGTGTTAATGTCAGAGTGTAAATAGAGCTGGGATGTTTAATTAACTTCGACACCCTTGTATGGCTTTGACACTGCATCTAGATCTATATATAGATAAAAGTGCATCCTTTTCAAAACTAAAAAGAGATAACAAAACTGCATTTAATAGTATTTATTCGGCGAGATTTTAGAAATGTTTCGATACCGTTTTGTTATTCCTGTATTCAAAAATTGTTGGACGTAACAAAAGCTTGAAAACTCGGGAAAAGTTGATAAAGGTGATTTTACAGAGGCTTGATGCTTGGGTAAAGAGATGAGTTCATTTCCTACAGTTTCCTGTGGTGTATTTCAGAATAAGAAGGAAAACCTACTCCCCCGGTTGGATTTCTACATACGGTCAGAATAACCTTACAATTCATACATCACAATTATTTTTTAACCAGTTACACGTGTAAAACCTTCCTGCAGGGTATTAAAAACTTTTCTTTTCCTCTTGCATACTGTGGGTATAAAGGAAAATTAATGTGTTTGCACTGAATGTCCGAACACGGGATTTCAAATAATAATATAATAATAATAAATTTATTTACGTACTCTTAACATGAATAAAATAAAATACAGAAGAAAAAAATGACTATAACTAGGAAGTAATTATCCATACTTGTATTGGAAGGCATAAATAAAATAGGAAAGGAAAAATTAAATTGATGATTCATGATTAAATTGATTGATTAAATTGAGATTAAGGATTTGGAGTAAGGCAAAAAGATTAAGGATTGGTAAGGAAAAAGGATTTAGGATTTGGAGTAAGGCAAAAGGATTAAGGTTTGGAGTAAGGCAAAGGATTAGGATTTGGAGTAAGCAGAAGATTAAGGATTTGGGTAAGGCAAAAGGATATGGTTTGGAGTAAGGCAGAAGGATTAAGGATTTGGAGTAAGGCAAAAGGATTAAGAATTTGGAGTCTGGCAATGTAAGAATGACTGTAGGCAATCTGAAATGACATTAACCGTTTCAGACAGGAGGAAATCGAGATGGTTACTTGATCTTGGTAAGACTAGCATTTGACTCGTGGTTTTGAGTGCTAACTGGACATTGTTGGTCCAATAGACATCTAGTCCTAAAAAGTTAGCTGATGGTGCTGTTAGGCTAATTTGCCAGGATGATAAAAAAAAGTTTTTTATTATTATACATAAGAGTGTAGATTCGCAAGACACAGGTTACATTTCATTGTAACAGGAGAAAGCCACCCGAGTATGAACTGGAGTCTTAATGACATTCTCACCTTTATCCATCGTATCAAAAGGTTTGTCATTAATGACAAAGTAACGGTGGTGTAGTGGTGGATGGAGGATATCGTTGGTGAAAAGGATCTGATAGGTAGGTGTACTTGCCAGGTTTAACCTCCCAACATTTAGTACTATACTAAGTACTTAAGTTGAGTCATTGAAATAATTTAAAGTTTCTTTAATAACTTTCTTTACTATATGAAGATAATCAAGCAGAACAATTCAACTGTAGCCATACTTTTTTTATTGCATTTTAAGTTAATGTTGATTTGTCGAGGTTACCCCAAGCTATTCGGAATTTTCGTTGTTTGTCGTTTCGAATAAACCCCTTAACTTAAATTTTATAAAAATATTAAGTTAAGGTTTTTTTTTAAAAAAAGCTTAAAGGGGTCAGGCTAAAACTCTATAAAAATCCTAGTTCGGATCATTTAACTGGACGTGGTCTTAGGGTAAGGTTGCGAAACTACGGCAACTTGTCAAATTTACTTCAGCCTCATAAATGTAAAGGATATAAGGAAAGAACGAGACTGGATTTATAGACGATCTCCCACTAATGCAAGATACAGAAACCAGAGGGTTCTGCTACTATGTAATATACGAGCAACATTAACAGCAAGACATTGGGAGCAACAACTTGCCCCCTCACAACTCATCTCTGCTTGTTTTAAAAAAGTCATTTATAAAATGGAGTAACACAGAGGGGAAGTTGGAGACAGAATTCCAACTTTTTGTGAGATATAACTTTTTTTTGTTGCAATTGCAGTTGAAAGTTTCTTAATGTAGTTCTTTGATTTAAAACGTTAGAGTTTGGCGATTAATGACTAAAAGTGTTATCTTCTTCTATTGAAAAGTAATAATATAATATGCTTTTTTTTCCAAATGATAAAATATGATCGATACTTTACGTTGTGCATGTTTAATAATATTAAACCCGCAATGTATTACATTAATGCGGATTAGCATTTCAGCCCCGTCCTAAATAAACATATATGCGCCACTAAAATAAGAATAATGCCATTTTCCCTTTTTTTATCAAATGTCCATCAATTCAGCTCTTGATTCCCCCAAAACTCGGAAAAAGGTAGCATCTATATCAAGGATCTTGATACATATAGATATGTTTTGATACATAAAGGGGATGACACACTAAGTAGATTTGCCATATAACAAAGTGACCCCATCAAGAACAAAAAAATTGACAAGAATCCATCACAAAACATGTCGAAAACAAACTGCACATGCTTTGTACGAACTGCGTATGCTTATAATCATTACATTAACTGCGCAGGTCCTACATTTAGCTCCTGATCTTAGAATAATCCTATTTATATAGAAGGAGCACAACTAATAACAGCAAAACCAGTTCACTGGTGCTCTTAAGTTATGCTGCCACCCTGACAATATACAATTTTCTTATAAAAAAGATGGCAATACTTCCAGTTGCTGGATTATTAAGTTATATTTTTAATTAATGCTCGATTATTCATTAAATACTTATATAAGTGCATTAACATTTTTGAAGCATTTTAAATTGTATTTTAACCTTTTTAATCAAAAATTAAATTAAAAGTAGTCCTTGTAAACCAAAGCTGGTTTTTTAAATTTATTGATGATGATGATGCCCGTTTAGAGCCTTGCGGCTCATCAGGGATAAACCTTGCGGGAACCACCTCGGGTGGTAGTAGCAACCGTTACGCTCAAAGTATATTCTAAAGTTGGCGACAATTTATCGAATCAATAATTATATAATTATATAGTTTGTAAGTGTACTTTTCTACGTTTGTACTTTTCTGATAGACTCGATATAGGTCAAACGGTTGAACCAATTACAACAAAAGTCGGTACAAAAAATCGAGTTCCATGGGAGAACTCTTCACATTTCGCATTCTTCGTAACTTCAACGTCTATAACGAATTTCTCGACCTCGAATTATCAAAGTGATTTATTCTCAATCATTTAATTTGGACATAAAAGTATTCTTATAATTTCACTTGAAAACTTTTGAACTTCAATATTTGTCATTGAGTTAAAAACATGAATTCTTGTAATCTTTTTAAGGTAATTTATATCACAAACAAGCCTGCTATTAGTAGGCGGCAGTTATAAGAAAAATATCTTTATATTTGTTTTATTAAATAAGGTTTGCGGTATAACAAGACCCTTGCTTTCTGTTAACTCGATTAGAAGTGTCTTAGCTTTTGCTACTAAAAGGGTTGATGATGGGAAAGGGAAAAGCAAGTGCTTTATTGCGCCAACTTCCTCATAATTTGCCCTTAAAATAATTATACAATGGTACCAACTTTTGAATATTACTCTTTTTTTTTAATTTCATTTTTTATTATCAATTTTAATCCCGGAGTATTGTGGGTTTAGGGTGTCAAACAAAGAAAATAACTTATTTTAAAAAGATATTTCTTTATAATTTTTCAAATAAGAATAGAAGGATTTAGTAAAAGAATTTTATCACTTAAAAGTTTTTCAGAGTGATAATTTTATTCAAGAGATGTCTTGCGAATCGAGTTTTCGGCTATTCTAAATAAATGTTACAAAATATCATTGTACTTCGTGATTTTATCACTTTTTGGATCCTTATCAAAGAGCTATTATCTTTGTATCACTTTATTTTCCCCTTGTTCCGACGACTTTCCATCCTGTCGAAAAGGATTATTAAATTTTCTCGACATTCCTTTTTCTGAATTTTCCATCTCTAAATAATACTCCGGACAACTCTTCAATTTCTTTATTTCTTTGAATAATAAATTATTATACTGATTTATGAAAGAGCAAGTTAGTCAAGTGACTCTCTCGGAACCTAAAGTATTTTCTGATATTATTTTTCTTGAATTGTTAAAATAAGTGGTTTTTTGGGTGAAGTTTGGTCGCCTTAATATTAAGAAGTCTTTGAAAGAAGGAAATTATTCAAATTAAAGGAGTTATCTTGGGTTTCCGTTTCTACTTGGGCTTGAATAGAGCTTTATGGTGCGAGGGCTCTGAGTCCGCTTCCAATCAAGTTTCTTCGAGAAATATTTTATCATCATGGACTTAAGTTATCCATTAAGAAATCAGTATTGTTTGAGATTTTAAATCATTTATCTATTCCTTTATTTGTGTTTTTACATCTCCTTTCTTTGCATAAAATGAATTGCTATTTTTCTAATTTTACATTATTGATTCTTTTATTTAAATGAGCAACTTAATTGTTGCGAAAATAATTTTTAACAAAGGAAACATATTTGGTATACAAAATTATTTATTCGAATTTTATGTTCAATTATATGAAGAAGTCGATCTCCTTTGCGTGATCTTTAATTGAATTAAGATTAATTCTGAATTCTGATTTAATTGTGGTGAACTAAGAAATGTTTGATATACGATGTATTTTTTTGTAATTGGGTCTTGAAATAATTCTAATGTAGGAATAAATGCTTTTCAAATTTCAAATCGATACAAATATTTCCCAGCCTACGCAGGGAAATTGGTTGCGTACTCGGCCAATAGTTTATATATAATATATATATATATATATATATATATATATATATATATATATATTATATATTATGTGTGTGTGTGTGGTGTGGGGGTGTGTGTGGGATGCGGTGTGTTCCTTGATTTTTTGTCACAATAACTTTGGATTTGCTAAAATGCAAATTGTACGACAATGGTTGAGTTACTTGTAGAATATGATTCGATCAGATGAAATTGCAAGTTAACTGAATGAATTATAAAGAAAACGGTTAAAATTACAACTGACCTAATTATGATATCACTGAGATATCATCTTGAGAAGTGACTTAAACATATCACCTGCCACACAAAAGAATTTTACGGCAGGAAGTCTTTAGAACAGGAAAGATACGAAAATGACAAAATCTTATGATGCCATCTAACAAATTTATTTATATTTGTTCAAGTAAAGGAACTAACACTTTCACTTGATTCTACTTGGGCTTTATCTGTCCTAACGGAAGAGTTTCAAGGATTTATATTTGGTAAAATAAAAAGTATTACGAAAACAAATTAAATATAAATAAGGATACAACGTTTTATAATTAAATAAAATTAAAATCTTCTATAATTAGAAGGAAAATATTTTAAAACAATTTTGGCGCATAGGACCGCAAGCCGGGCGAATTTTGTTTGAAATTAGCGCTTTCTTACTAAATAATTTAATTCTTACCGAAGTTTCCGGTATACGCTGAGCATCAGTGTCGCCACTTTTTATTTTATGTTTCCGGTTTTTTCCATAGATTATACAAAATTATAGACATCATTCCGAAACCAGGACATCTCGAAACCTGGATGTCCTCTGGAAATATCCGTTTTAAGGTCTCCTAAGAGGTTTTCACAAAGTTGCCTGTCTGTCTGTATGTGTGTCTTTTATCATCGTAGCTTCCAGTGTATTTATGCTAGAGAGTTGAAAGTTTGTACGTAAATCAATCTATAGATGTAGTTCAGTTGTATGTATATTTGTGTATATTAAAATAAATAAATAAATAAAATGGTAGAGGAGATGTATTACACAACTGAGACATAATCCTTAACTAAGTTAAGGGACTGGTACAATCATCAGACCCCTTCGAGTTAGAGGGTTGTATTGAAACAATAAAATGGTAAATATTGCATTAGAGATTACTTGCATAATTTATACACGTTTATATGTTTTTATGCTGCTCAAATTTGTAAAATAAATTAAATAATTTAATTTCCTCTGAAAAAAAAGTTGTCCTATTTGAAAAATATATTTCTATGGCGTCATTAGCCCGCAAAAATTACTCAGCATAAATTACGGAAAACCATAAAACGCGGAAAATGTTGCGATCGGGTCGATATTTGGCACACATGTAGCTATGTATAAGACTATCATTTGTGCCAAGTTTCATATTATTATCATAATTATTTAACTGACACAATATAATTGTGCTAGAGACACCTATAGGAAATGCTACTAGATAAATGCAATGCTACATCAGGGAACTGTTCCATCATTTGACATTCGTCATAATGTCATGTCCCACTCTGTTTTGTTACGTCTAACTCATCAGGACGCCGACAGGTCCTAAACTCACACTGACCTTCAATTAATTCCGAAGAATATAATGTGAAGTACTTACCAAAAATGAGCGGTACTCTCTTACTGCCATCATGCACGGTAAGCAAAACATATCATTTGATACTGCCGAGTTTTGCAAAGCAAGAAAGCTCAAATTAGTCCGGTTTGCGAACATCCGTGCCAGAATTATGTTGTAGTTATAAACAAACTAATATAGTGTGTGCGGCGATAAACAATAATCAGTCTTACCAAATTCGAACCTGGGAACCCTGGCTGACGAAATGAGTAATCAAATCGACTTCGGACCGATTTTATTGGATTCAGCACCCCAAAAATATCAGAAACGACACCTAACAGGCCATTAATTCTTCATTATACTAGGCATAATGAAATAAAACATACAATAGAGGACTGCAAAATTTTATTTCAACGGTTTTTATCGGATCACTATAATTAAGCAGTATTAAGCCTGGTCAGTGCGTGGATCGATGTCCGCTTGGATCGAGGCTTATCATTTCTGTCTGAGGTCCAAGATATATTTAAATATTTATATATATTTATATATATATATATATATATATATATATATATATATATATATATATATATATATATATATTTATATATATATTATTTTATTTAAATATAAATTAGGTTCTTGCGCATTCTATATACGAAGGGTGTGTAAAGAAAATGTTTCGAGGTAACCCCGTACCTGATATATTTTTTATAAACATCAGTTGCAAGCTTGTTGTGTATTTACAAAGATATCTATGCGTCGAACTTTTATTCACCGGGTAAAATCAAAGCCAAGGAATGACCTTTGACATGTACATAACACCTGCTCGTAAGTTCCCCATACTTTTAGCTATACCAGATACCTTCGTCATGGGCTGCTAACTATAATCTGAACTCAATCAACTCATTGTGGAAGATATTACACACTAATTTCCTGTGATCCCTGGGAATAGAGGAAAATGACCAAAATACACAACATCTGCTTCAGGAATCACATTCCCTTTGATTTGTTAGAGGAAATTAAAGTAATAATAAATTAATAAAAATAATAAGTGATCAGGTGTTGGAACGAAAGACATCTGTAAGCGAAAACTACTGAACAGTTTTAGGACAGCAAGCCATCCATAACGGTATATGATTAAAAATTATTATTAAAAAGTCCAATATGTCTTCTATTTTTTAATATATTGAGTGCGGTTATCTTATGATTATAACTTTGTGTTATACTTATTTTAACAATTTAAGTAACACATCATTTGTTTTTTATTTTTCCTCATTTATACCGAGGAAAATTTTGTGTATGCACTAAAGTAATATATATAAACCAAGTAGAGAAATTTGAGCCAGCTGATGGCTGGCTCAAAAATAAAATTGAAATAACTGCGCATGCGCCTCTTAGAATTTACGTTTTTTTACTTAGTTTTATTGGCAACCCTGATAACATTAGGTGAGTTTTACTTTTAATCGTGTTTTCTTACTTTAATATGAACGTGATAGTTTAATGATTTTGTATTAAATTCGGTGAAATAATTGTTAAAATAAATTAGTTAAAGAAGAAGAGATAATATAATAAAAGGTTAAGTACATGTTTTTATTAAAATTTTGTAGAACATCCAGACGACAATGCATTGCTTTAAATATAACTTAAAATCACGATTGCTTTTCTTATATTAAAAAATGTTTGGTTAAAGTTAATATTAATGTTTGGCTAATTACAATTAATATTTGAAGGGGAAAAAACAAATATCACTCGCAAAAATGTACTAAGTTAAGTAGTGCACTCGAAAAAAAAGTTTAATCCACAGCTGGACAAGGGTAACCTAGAGATAACCACAGTACGGTTTGGTGTAACCTACTGATAAGAACCATTTTCTAAACAAAAGATTTTCCCCATGTATTAGCATAGGACAAATTTTTTAGGAGGTGTTTTTTAATATAATTTATTGTATTTAACTCTTGAAATGTTATGAAATCGAAAGTTGGACATCTATATTTACGTTAGGAAAGAAAACAAGTGTGGTTTGTTCGATTTTTCCGAATAAAATACGGTAGTGAAATGTGACCTTTTTTTGTGCATTTTGGACTCTCCGTTTTTTGACTTTTTTTAATATAATTCATATTATTTAACTCTTGGAATGTTCTGAAATCGAAAGTTGGACATCTATATTATCGAAAAGAAACAAAATGAGTGAGGTTTAGTAGATTTTTCTGAAATAAATACGGTAGTAAAATCTAATGTTTTTGTTTACATTTTGCACTCGTTTGTTTCTGGTGTTTTTGTACTATTTTTGACTTCTTATTAAGATAATATCGTATATTATTGGTTTCAACGACAAAGGTAATTCGTTTATACTGAAAGAAGTATGTATATCAGCATTTGTGGTATGGAATATTAGTAACTTTGTTGATAAGTTGCTCGAGTCACTTCTGTACATTGATGCCGTGCATAATTTAAGTGAAATGTCAACATCTTCTATTCATTTGTATAATCTAGAAGACGTGCATGCTAGATTTTTGTTAATTAATAAAGGATGCATGGAGACATTGGCACAAGTTGAATCAACTTCATGCATAAATAATTACTGTTGTAAGATGTCAATGTCATTTACTCAATTTATGTTAAAAACCAAATAATCTGTCAATATATAACTGTGCAAGAGACACCTAGGAAATATAACAAGCAAAATGCAATACTACACCTGGGATTGTTCCATCATTCGACATTTGTCTTCATTGATGGCTCTACATAACGTCATGCCTCAAGTTTCGTCACGTTTAACTTATCAGGGTGCCGACGGAGCCTGAACTCACTGTAACCTTTGATTAAAATTCCAAAGAATATAATGTGAAGTATTTACTAGAGATGAGCGGTGCTCTCTTACTACCATCATGCTTGGTAAGCAAAACATGTATCATTTGATACTACCGAGTTTTGAAAAACATGAATACTCCCACAATATAACTGATCGAGAGACACCTAGGAAATTTAACTTGCAAAATGCAATGCTACAAATTATCTATGTTCATAAAATGATATTGTAATGTCAAACTTTATGACTCACAACAACTGCGAAGCTATGCCCACCTCAAGAAAGTCAAGTTTCATCACGGTGAAGCCTTCACAAGCATCTGTTGCAACCTTCGTGCGACTGTAGTCAAACTATTTTATTCTTAATTAGGATTTAAACTTGTATTAAACCTTTCTTTCATTGTTAAAATTTTATATTATAATAAAATTTAGTGAAATTGATTCTTTTATTTTATTCTAATTTCTCTACCACCTACACCAATTTGGGAGGTTTGTCATATAGGAGCCAGGGTGACCCTATCGACTCGATTGAAGTAGACATTAGTTGATTCATATGGGCTTAAGTCTGATTTAAATAAACTCAAGTATGCTTTGTTTTTATTTTTACATTTATAGAATGTATATTCCTGTCGGTACAAGACTAATTAAGTTAACTTGAATAAATAATTTTAGTTGGCCCAAGTTAATCATTTGACTAGTTTTGATTTAAATATCCTATGTCAGCTTTTACCCACTCATGTTAAATTAAATCTACTTATTGCTTCAGCTTTTATTTATTTGAGTTGAATCAAGTTGAATTGAACCGAATCGACATTAATCAGATCAAGCGATTGAATCAACTATCCACTCGATTATCTGTTGAGTCGACTGTCGACTCATATAAAATCGGTTTAAAAGTCAATTTGGCACATCACTATTGTATTTCTCATTAAAAGATCTGTTTATCTACAATTTCTACCCCCCCCCCCCCCCCTCAGGCTTTGCCTTGTGGGTTACTTGTATACTTTTGTGTTAACTTTTTTGTATTCCTTTTTCTTTTTGTATGTATACTTGTAAATAAAGGAATTGTTCAAAAACACAGACTCATGACTACTCTATTTTTTCTACAATTTAAACAGACTCATGATTGATATCTGCCCTATTTTTCGCTTATCATGCATACATAAAAATTGGAGGAATCGTCTCAATTTTCCTCTGAGACTTTTTTTATGTATTGCACATTTCTAACAATATAAAATTATCAAATTGAAATTTTAGATGCTACTCGAATTCATAATGTTCTGCCACAAAAAGATTTAGACTGAAAAAAGGATCAGTCATACCTACTGTAATCAAATGCAGATAGCTTCTGTGGATACAGTAATTGTCTATTGTAGTTTGTGATATTATAACCCTCTCAATAATTGAAGTCTTTATAAATAAAACCTGGCAAAGAGGAAGGTGCCATGAACTATAAATGTGAATTACATTAGAAGTCATATCTCAAGTTTCATTAAATTTGCTATACCCGCAAATAGAAACACGGTATTCTATTACCCTAAAATAATAATAATAATGCCCGTTTAGAGCCTTGTAGCTCATCAGTGATAACCCCTGCGGGAACCACTACGGGTGGTAGTAGCAACCGTTACGCTCAAATTGTATTAAAAAATTGGCGATAATATATTAAACAATAATCTTCTATCAACTGAGAGCATAACCTGGGATGGTGTTAAAGGTCAGTGTAAAGACTATCGCCTTAACAACCTCGGCCACGGAGGCAGTATTCTATTACACTATTTACACAATATTCAAATGCTGTAGTCTTTTTGCTGGTTAAGTTTAAAATTGCATCAGCTATTTGAGGTAATGAGGTTTACAAGAAAATTCATTCATATATCCTGAGAAGTCTGGGAACCACACATGTGATGCCTCTCTCGATTCAAAAAACAAGAAAACTATTTTTAACAACAAATAATAATATCACAAATTTGTATGCTGTCTGCCTTGACACTGATGGACACCTCAGTCAGGTATGTGTTTGACTGAACAAAGCTCAAGCTAAGGTATATCAGATCTTATGGATTTAGGGTGGCCCAGGCACCTATATGACAAACCTCCCAAATTGGTGTAGGTGGTAGAGAAATTAGAAAAAATAAAAGAATCAATTTCACTAAATTTTATATAAATAAAAATTTTAACAATGAAAGAAAGGTTTAATACAAGTTTAAATCCTAATTAAGAATAAAATAGTTTGACTACAGTCGCACGAAGGTTGCAACAGATGCTTGTGAAGGCTTCACCGTGATGAAACTTGACTTTCTTGAGGTGGGCATAGCTTCGCAGTTGTTGTGAGTCATAAAGTTTGACATTACAATCATTTTATGAACATAGATAATTTTGTAGCATTGCATTTTGCAAGTTAAATTTCCTAGGTGTCTCTCGATCAGTTATATTGTGGAGTATTCATGTTTTTCAAAACTCGTAGTATCAAATGATACATGTTTTGCTTACCAAGCATGATGGTGGTAAGAGAGCACCGCTCATCTCTAGTAAATACTTCACATTATATTCTTTGGAATTTTAATCAAAGGTTACAGTGAGTTCAGGCTCCGTCGGCACCCTGATAAGTTAAACGTGACGAAACTTGAGGCATGACGTTATGTAGAGCCATCAATGAAGACAAATGTCGAATGATGGAACAAATCCCAGGTGTAGTATTGCATTTTGCTTTTATATTTCCTAGGTGTCTCTTGCACAGTTATATATTGACAGATTATTTGGTTTTTAACATAAATTGAGTAAATGACATTGACATCTTACAACAGTAATTATTTATGCATGAAGTTGATTCAACTTGTGCCAATGTCTCCATGCATCCTTTATTAATTAACAAAAATCTAGCATGCACGTCTTCTAGATTATACAAATGAATAGAAGATGTTGACATTTCACTTAAATTATGCACGGCATCAATGTACAGAAGTGACTCGAGCAACTTATCAACAAAGTTACTAATATTCCATACCACAAATGCTGATATACATACTTCTTTCAGTATAAACGAATTACCTTTGTCGTTGAAACCAATAATATACGATATTATCTTAATAAGAAGTCAAAAATAGTACAAAAACACCAGAAACAAACGAGTGCAAAATGTAAACAAAAACATTAGATTTTACTACCGTATTTATTTCAGAAAAATCTACTAAACCTCACTCATTTTGTTTCTTTTCGATAATATAGATGTCCAACTTTCGATTTCAGAACATTCCAAGAGTTAAATAATATGAATTATATTAAAAAAAGTCAAAAAACGGAGAGTCCAAAATGCACAAAAAAAGGTCACATTTCACTACCGTATTTTATTCGGAAAAATCGAACAAACCACACTTGTTTTCTTTCCTAACGTAAATATAGATGTCCAACTTTCGATTTCATAACATTTCAAGAGTTAAATACAATAAATTATATTAAAAAACACCTCCTAAAAATTTGTCCTATGCTAATACATGGGGAAAATCTTTTGTTTAGAAAATGAATTCTTATCACAACTGTTCTTCTCGTTCTTCTTTGGGTTTCTTCGTTTTCTTTTTGTTCTTCTTAGAAAGAATTGCCAACTATGAAGCTGAAGTCCAGCTGTCTATTAGCCGCTCGTTTTAAGTAGTTTAAAAACCTAGTATTTAAAGATTCGCTCTAAAACCTCTATTGGATGTGACAAAACGTATTTCTAACACAAATTATTAACATTTTATACTAAATTGTATAAAAATAAATGCAATAAAAACAAAAATTTTGTAAACCCAAAATAGTTTGTTTACATTTACACTCATAGGAAAATTTGAGCCAACTCCCTGGTGGACAAAATGTGAACTACATGCCAGGTTTGACAGAAATTGTGTTTGTTTCCCTACTTGGTTATATATTACTTTAGTATGCACTAAAACCCATTAACCGGAATTTATCTGAATTATCAGTTCCAAGAGTTATAAAGACCTCCTGTGTAGTTTTACCAAGATGTCTATGTGTGTTTGTAAGTGTGTTATCTGTTATCTTCCTAGCTCCTTGTGTGTTTATGATAGAGAGTTGACACTTTGTTAGACTGTGGTCAATTATTTCTGGTGAAATAATAGAAATAGAAAAAATCTTGCGAGAGTGAAAAGTTATTTATTTTGACCATAGAATCAGAATCTATCCTTAGATAGATTCTGATTCTATGGTCAAATAAATAACTTTTTACTCTTTCACAAAAAAATCGCAACATTTTTTCTATTTCGATTATTTCACTCACTAGAATAACCGAGATTTTGTTACTTGCCAGCATGTGCATTCTAGATTTCTCCTATTATGGTATTTTTACAACAAAACCTGACATCAAAGGTAAAACCTAAAAATCAAAGGTAGTTTTGAAAATTGACAAATGGCTCTATCAACTTTACGGCGGTTTTTTTCGTTTACTCAGAGCCATATGACTTACGGATTTGAAGACGATTGTATAAGGTCGAAAGCTGACAAGGCTCATCTTCATCTTACTGCCTCTGATGAAGATCGTTAAGGTCGAAGCTGACAAGGCTCGTCTTACTGCCTCTATGAAGATCGTTAGGGTCGAAAGCTGACAAGGCTCGTTCTTACTGCTCTGATGACGATCTTAAGGTCGAAAGCTGACAAGGCTCGTCTTACTGCCTCTGATGACGATCGTTAAGGTCGAAAGCTGACAAGGCTCGTCTTATTGCCTCTGATGACGATCGTTAAGGTCGAAAGCTGACAAGGCACGTCTTGCTGCCTCTGATGACGATCCTTAAGGTCGAAAGCTGACAAGGCTCGTTTACTGCCTCTGATACGATCGTTAACGTCGAAAGCTGGCTATGTATTATAACAATTATATACTTAGGGAAAGACAAATATTCCTTACTTTAATTAGAGTACTCCACGCCTTAATAGTTACTGGATACCCAGAAAATAAATAGTTAAATTCATAAAGGATATTATGTGTGTATACAATGTGTATATAAATTGCGGGTACTAAGCAAACCGATAATAACGCTCGGATATAAAAAGTACATACAATAGTACAAAGAAGTAAGAGTAGTTATAACCATAAAAATATTTTTTGGTCACCACTCCGAAATTAAAAAGACCTATTTTTTAGGAGGAGCACCAATCAAAAGATGAAAGAGATTTGTTGGTTGGAGGTAGAGGAATCTCCTCAAGTGCTGGGGACTGATATCCCTTTATCTATTCGTCGTAGGGCACAAAAAAAAATGTGGAAAGAGTTGTGTAATCTACCAAATGACAGACATAAACATGACCGTAACATAGTGTTTAGTCTCTTTTAATGTCTTTTCGAGCGGAATTAAAAAACCAAGAAACACTCTAAACTCTGAAATATTACTCTCCTTTAATCCTACCCTTCTCCTCTTCACCGTCACTCCTACCCCCTCTATTTCACTTCAAGTCTTACCCACATATAATACTTTTTTACATAAACTTTAATACTAAAAATAAATACGACTCTTTGTAAAGTTATACCTGAGTAAATATCTGAAATCCATCCTGTATATTTTATTCGCATTCATCTTTTATATCAACAAAAATATTTGACTTTTTAAAAAGATAAAATGAAAAAGTTTTTTTGACGATGGGAAAAGTTGTATTTGACAATTAATATAATGCTGTGGTACTAAAGTAATTAAAGTCTTTGGTAGATACCCTCTTCAGAGGTATTTGTTTATTAAACGTTTTTACTTAAGGGCTTTAATAACATCATAGAGGTTGAGTATATAGAGATGACAGGTCCGAAACGAAATCTTAAATGATTTTTCTGTTCTATAGGAAGTCAAGCTGGCTAAGAAATGTGAAGCTCAAGATATCAAAACTCGTAATAGATTATTATTTAGTTCACATGCGGGGTTTGGCAAAGGGTTCACCCCCGTGTTTAACTCTCTTGGGGGTTCTACCCCAACTGTTTATACGAAAGAGGTTGCTTTTTTATCCTATAGTTTAGAGAGTTTTAGTTTAACCCCGTGTTCAATCCCGTTCGCATGACAACTGCCGAAGGGGGGGGGGTAAACCCCGCCAAACCCCGTATGAACGAAGTATATATTAAATATAATGCTCATTTCTTTTCCCTGATATCATAAGGCTCTATGATATGGTGCGATGCTACCTCTGTAGATAGATTGTTTATTTGACAGAAAAGAGCCATTAGAATCATATTCAAGCTACCTTAAATGATGTCTTGTCGCGAGTGCTCTAAGATTAATTACTTTTTGACACTTTATTCTCTGTACTGCTATCAGTTACTCATATTTGTGCACAACATTTTCTAACATTTTTCCACTGAGGAGAATGTACGAGTAAATTCTAACTTCACTACAGAGACTAGACAGTATGCTGTAAAAACTAAAGATAACCACCAAGAACAATTCTATAATTGAAGAATCAGTTACCGTCATACTTGCTGTTGGATAAGAATATCCCTGGACCGGTTTCGGCATAACGCCATCATCAGCAGGTGGTGATGATGGCGGAAAAAACTAATACAGTTTTTTTTCTTGATAAAGTTCTATTCCTAGTCTCAATGTACACAACGCTCGTCGTGCTCACTGAGACTAGAAGTTATTCACTGATATAACTTTATTAGTTGAGAGCTCGAGTGTTGCCCAGCCAGCTGATGATGGCGTTGTGCCGAAACCGGTCCAGAGATACTCTTATCCAACTGCCAGTATCAACGATAGCTGGCTTCAATTGCTTTTTCAACTAGCAGTAAATACAACTTTTTTCATTTTAACAATTCCATAAATACTGCCTTGAAATTATTTAATTTAATACTGCATAGTATTAGAACATTAGATAGCACAAAATCAGAAATTATTTAGAAAAAATTCCTTTAAATAATCTTATGTACAGTTTTTTTCAGAATTTAGTGCCATTAACTTTTAATTTTAGATTTATAATTTATTTATTTTACATTGTATAATTATAGTATTTAATTATTTTGACGATAAACTATGTGTACGAAATTCATGAATACATTTTTACAAATAAAACTTAAAATGACCTAAGTATTTAAATTACCTATGTGAATACTCATAACTATCAGTGCATAGTGTAAGTCAATGGACCTTGACATCTCTATGTACTTACATGTACATTGTACAATGATCTCTATGGATTTATAACTTGATGACACAAATGAACATTGTAATTCATACTTTTGCAGGAATTATTTATCGATTGTCAACGAAGATGATGTTACATCTGTCAATCTTATATGGTTGAGGAAAATCTTGGGAAAATTCGTAAGAACAAAATCAGCTTTTAATGGTAGTTACATGAGCCCTTATTATAGATTTTAATGTTATTAATGTTCAAAAATTGAATGTAAACTATCAAGGGATATTAAGAAAAGAAATTTTAAATCTGTCTTTTTGATAATATGTAATAAGACGATTTTTCGATGTTATTACATGCTATGTTAAGCTAATATCGGTTAATTTCTTTTTTTCAAAAAAAGTTTAACAATATAAGAAGATTAATGAATATCTGAAGGTCCTAACCCTTGACTATCCCTTGCCCTGGTATCTTCATTTCAATAATCTTTTTCTCTAAGGGTTCTCTTTTTAAAAAGTATTAATCAATTCTTTTCAGTAGCCTCTTCTGGGGATAATAAATTTCAGGGAAAAGGACTTTGGTCTTGTGGTCACATTTCCAATCAGATTTACTGGTTCAAGTACCCGAGGGGAAGCTAGATTTTTTAATATTATACAGGAAAGAATATTGTGTAGGGACTAGGGATGGCCCTTAATTTCAACTTGGCTTTGTGCTGGCTCCGCTCCAGCTACCTATATACCTACCCTGGTCTTTTTAAGACTCTTTAGAAAGTCTAATGGCTCCTTTTTGACTCTCTTTTATTCTAAGGCAACAGTATAAAAAAACCTCTGTGAGTTCTGTAAGAGGGCAAGTGGATTCTCTTTATCTTTATCTGCTGTAGACATTACAATATATTGCGCAACTCGCAAATTCTTTTTTCTGAGACCTTTATTCTAATTTTACATTTTAGCAGATATTCTGCTTCGGCGATATCAATTAATGGGGCTTTGAAATTACATTTGAAGTATGGTTATGGTTTATATTTTAGACATTAGGACGAGCCAAGAATTATGTGAGGATTAATTGTAATCCTTTATATTAAATGTAAAATATAGATTAAGTATGATAAAATATGCACATATCACACACACACCACACACATACACACACACACACACACACACACACACACACACACACACACACACACACATATATAATTATATATATATATATATATATATATATATATATATATATATATATATATCCGACGTTGACCTCGACAAGTTAGAGACTTAAACTTTTCTACAGTTGTTAATAAAATTATTTAGATGAATCGCTTTTTTCCAAAATTTTCAATCCCATGTGTAGAAACCTATTTTATAGAAAATAGTGTGAACAGTTTGCAGCAGCAACTGACTTAAGGCACCAAAACACTTTAATATTTGTGGCTAAACCTCAGCACAAACACAGTGGCACATCGTCCAGTAAGCAGGCACCAAGAGATTAACTTCGTCAACCGAGCAGCCTCAAAGTGGAAAGTTATTACTCCCACTAATCCAGAAAACCTGAACTACCCAGATAATCCCCTTAAACGGGTGAAGTTAAACTTGAACTAAACTTAGGGCCGAAAAAGCACCTAACAGAAAACGTGTTCACCTCGGAACCACCTAGACCAACCTGCTCCGGTTTAACCTTCCCCAAAACCCTAAACTTGGGTCTAAACCTAATATAATAACCCCAAATTAAATAATCAGAACTCTGAACTAAAAATTAATCCTAATTTAGTCCAAATTAAATATAACTTAACAATAAAAGAATACTATTAACTTAATTAAAAAAACGCTAATTAAAATAAAAATGGCGGTCCTCTTTCCCGCCAATACGACGTTGACCTCGACAAGTTAGAGACTTAAACCAGAGACTATTAGAGACGAACCACCTCATGGGATTTTTTTTGTCTAGTTTAAAGGTGATTTTCGTACTTCGGCACCAGGATGCAGCACAGTCGTTTTGGAGTAGTTGCGTACTTTCTCGATGGATTGCGCCACTGACTCATACACCGTACACACACAAGCAAACTACACACCTCACACTGAGATATCTCCTGAAATGGTCAACAACCCTTGGTTCCATCCCTTATCTGCCATACTTCTCTGGATAACAGCTTTGACCCCTAATTTTTAATCCCCTTACCTACGTCTTTTGTAATTCATTTATTAATGCATATTGGTTTTTACCAATTTTTTAAGGATGGGAATTTTATTTATAATACATTCACACAAATATTATTGTAAAAATATAAGATAAGAAGTGTTAAATCTAATCTTTTTAACTTATATCTCTAATTTTAATACTTTCAATAATAACTTGCATTTCTTTTAACCCTCTAACAGTTTTTAATCATAATTTCCTTACCTGTTTTTTACTAGGTTAATATTATTTGCTAAGTTATTGTTAAATAATAGATTTTCATCAAAATATGTTGACACTAATATTTTTATTACAGACAAAAATCTGGTAATTATATATTATTATATCCAACAAAAAACTTAGGCCTTCACTAGCTTTTCACTACAAGATTGTATTTAAAAATAGGTCAACTGTTGCTGATGGTAATAAATGCATGCAAATTTCCTATTTATATCCTTTGTGACGTTTAATTTTAAGATAATTTTTTAACTTTGATATCCAATATCAAGGGTGTTATCAGGGGTTTCATTGCTTAAAATGTTAGTATTTCACAACCTTGAAAAGGTTTCAAGTGGACTACGAAACACTTTCAGGTGGATAAATAAATGAAATCATGTAAAATTTTTCGGACATTAGGTAAAATTTAGACTTGATAGGAACCCTCTTTGCATTCACCCTATTAATAAATTCATATTTAATCAATAACTTACTGTTTAAGTTTCATACTGCACATTTCATTTCTTTGAAACAGTAATAAAAATAATTAATTATCAAATCTATAACATCGCGCTTTATTTCTAAGAATTTACGAAAATATACATACTTTCCCGGTTTACATTAATTATTATAGGTCAGAGTAGGAAAATGGAGTTTAAAAAATGAAAATGAATAAGCAGAATATTAAAGGGAACTATTTGAATAAGTTAATTAACAGAAACATATTGAAAAACACGCTTAACAGTCTAGTCAGCGATCAATTTTTTTTTTGCAAAAAAATCAATATTGTTCACATTTTATTTTGGGAATCTGTCTGGACATGTTTAGGGATAACCCAAAGAAAAGCCCCTTAAATTTGCTACAAAGCTGCGATCATAGTGGACCAAAACGTACCCCCTTTTTCATATTTTCGTTAATATCTTGGTAGAAATACAAAATCTAAAAAAAAAATCTTGCAAATAAAGTTCAAAGCTTGGTATATTGTCTAAAAATATTTTCTATTGGTTTACTTTCTATTTAAAATCATTAACAATGAATTTGAAGTTAAAAATAAGCCATATTTCATTTTTTTTAACGTAACAATCTAAAAATTGTTTTTCTTCACGATATTATTCTGATTTTACCACCATAACTCCACGTAAAAATTGATAAAATCTTATGATTTTTGATATAATTGTAGTTAAAATTTCGAAAAAAATATTACCTTAATTACAGCTCTCAATTTTATTATAGCCGCAGAGCACTGGAGAATTTCAAAAAGAATTTCAAATGTATCTTTTAATCGGCCATTGTCCCGACAATTAATGAAGATATCAAAAAAAGTGGTATATCTAGGGTTTATGATAGATGGATAGTGTCAAGCAGCATCGTGCTAAGATGTTCTTAATATTCGTACAATTTAAATTAATTTTGAAAATTTTTAATTTTATGTAACTTCTTTATTTTTTTATAAATCACTCTTGACTTGTTTCTAATTTTTAAAAAATGTTATGAAATATAAAATTGATTGCTCTTTTATCACTTAGTCCGAAATTATGAAGAATAGCGTAACAAATATATACCGTAGGTATATAGGAAAAGGTATATTTTTTACGACTGACTTGCTTCGCTCGTCTTTATTTTGACATGAATATTTACATTTTAAAATTTTACTACAAGTCTCATATATGTACATATAATTTAGCAAATTTCCTTTTGGGGAATAAAATTCGCTAATAGGATTAGAAGTCATGGCGGAATTCGAACTCGGACCACGTCACAAATCCGTTTCAGAGGTCCCTAATGACGAAAATACGTTTCGCGAAACTTTATGTATATATATATATATATATAATATATATATATATATATATATATATAATATATATATATAAATATATATATATATATATATATATATATATATATATATATACATATATACAAGAAATATCGTAATGAATAAAATAAAATTAACAACCATTAAGTAGTCTCTTTAGTGTCCTTAACAAGAAAATATATATATATATATTATATATATATATATATATATATATATATATATATGTTTTCTAGACACTTTCTTGTAAACACTCTATCTTTCGAACGGATTAATATTTTTTAATCAAACTTTGGTACAAAAATCAACCTTTGGGAGGACACAAACCCTATTGAAAACCAGGTTTTTGTGACGTCATTAACCCGGTTTGCTGAGTCAGCAAAATTTTGAAAAAAAATTGGCAAATTCAGGGTTAATATTTTTCTCTTTTGTCTGTTTTTCATTACCAAGTATTTTTAAAAAGGAAATGCGCTAAAACCTTAAAAGATAACTGACTAACTTAAAAGATAAGTACTAAGCTTTAAACTAGTGCAAATAATAGTGCATACTTCTAATTTTAGTAACTAACTGGATAATTATGCGCATATTCCTATGGAAAAATACAGACAAAATGAGTTACGAAGCAGTGCTTGACAATTGAGTAACTGCTTAGGTTCTAAAAGCATGAACCGGAACCACGCAATGGCATGGTTCTAGCATAAGCAAGAAATGGGTTGTTTAGCACGGAAACACGCATTCTAAAAAAATTCGCCCGACAGCGGACCACCGCGCCGGAAGAATTATTTATTTAGTAGTTGTAAAATTAATAAATGTGAGAAACTATAAAATGATCATTCCAACCATTTTGTTGTTAAGCACGGAAACACGCATCCAAAGGAAATTCGCCCGACAATTATTATATGATCTTTTAACAAAAATCATAAATATTGGAAGGAAGATTAATTGCAACATTTAATATCATTGTATTGATATTACCATTATGATGAAAAGAAAATATATCATTGTAGAACCATCTCTTAGGTTTGTGGAACTTAAGTATAATCCATTAAATGCTATTGTGAAATTGTCAAGGTAGGGTTGGGTCAGGTAGAAGAAAGTATTGATGGATGAACATCTAAAAGACAAAGATGGATATATCGCGAAATTGGTTGTCTCCAAAGTTAAACATGTTGCTACCTGAGAGCGACACTGTACAGAAGAAAATTTTTTAGAAATGCGAGGGTGGGGTAGAACTAGCCTTACCAAAATCTCCCATATAGGTGGGGCCTCTGGTTCTAAGTACTCCGTGCTTAAACTTTTCTACAGTTGTTAATAAAATTATTTTAGATGAATCGCTCTTTTTCCAAAATTTTCAATCCCATGTATAGAAACCTATTTTTGTTCTTCCTACAAACATCTACTCTTAAGGGATTCAATTCATCTGTTTAAATATTACGTACGCCGAATTAGGTATAATTTTGATAAAAATCGTGTTCGTAGTTTGGGAAATTGCATTAAATTTTCGTGTAATAGAAATAAGGCGGTGTAACGTCACAAGGTCAATTGGTAAACATATAAAATATAAATTATGGTGCGGAGGTCCGAAGTCCGAGCGAATTTTCTTTGAAATGTACTTTTTCCGATCTAATTTTTGTTAAATGTTTTATATACATAAAACAAACTGAGCAGTAGCGTCACGGCTTTATGCACTACACGGTACAACACTGTTTGAACTCATTTTAAGCTCAGTTTATGCTACTTTTCAGAGCATTTTCTTTGTGAAATTCGAATAGGAAAAATTGGATTGATAAGAAGGAAAGCGCGCATTTCAAAGGAAATTCGCCCGGCTTATGGACCTTCGCCCCAGAATAATTTTTAAGTTATACACTTAAATAATGAAAATAAGACGATAGAAAATTATTGCCGATAGCAAGATTCAAACTTGGGAACCCTAGCTATAAGACTGATTTTATAACGACTCCGGACAGGTTTTATTAGATTCAGCACCCCAAAAACATCAAAATATCACTCTACTCCATTCGGAAATTAAATTTAATAATTCGAAAATTATTTTAATTACCATTAAAAAAATGAAATAAATTAAACTGTTGTTTATTTTATCGAGTTCGTTCTAGGTTTATTCGATTCAGCACCCTAAAAACATAAATAGGGACCTTTTTCGCGGCAAAAAATAATAATAACTTGAATTATTAAGATTTTTTTGAATATTTTGCTGACTCAGAAAATCGGGTCATTGATGTCATAACAACCTGGTTTTCAATAAGGGTCGTGTCCTCCCCATGCTTGATTTTTGTACCAAGTTTGATGAAAAATATTGTTTATCCGTTCGAAAGATTGTATGTTTGAAGGAAGGAACAAACATACATACATACATCACACACAACACACAACACACACACACACACACACACACACGTTTTATATTATATATATATTATATATATATATTATATTAGGTATTATATAATATAATATATTATATATTATATACGAAAATATTATAATATTATAATGTAAATTCGGAAAAACGTTTGTTCGGGGTTAGGAACCTTTGAAACGGATTTTGAGACACTCCCGTGTGCCCCCTCCCACCACACAAGCCATCTTATTAGCGATTTTTTTCTATAACTTAATGATTTGAAGTGAATTTAAAAATTAACACACGTTTATTTTTGAACACCTTTGCACTTATTGTTAAATATTTTCTTTTATTTGCAGAAGGCTCTTAAGTTGTATTCCTGGATCTAGATCACCTTAAATAACCTTTTAGTAACTTAAATCGTTTGTAGATCAGTTTTCGACATTACGAGATAAACAATTATACAACTCATTTAGTTGCGTAATTATCGTCACGCGAATGGGATGTTGTTTTATGAATTACAAGCGACATGTTTTATTTATCTTCCCATGGAGATATTTGAAGTGAAATTGATAGCAGATCGTATCTCCAGGGAAATTGAGAAAGTATTTGCATAAGAAGCCCAGCGATTGTTAACTTCTTGGTATAACTCAACAATACAAATTCTAGGGGGGGGGGGCATGTGTCTCGACACTAGAGAATTTCATTAAATCCTACCGACAGGGTTGGCTGCAATCAATCAGTGGAAAGCCACCAATTTGCTAGGAGACCCTATTGTTAAGAGTTGACACCCTTGAGGTTGACATTAACTCCCTCACGACGATTCACCCCTTAGTTCAATTACATCCGTAACCCACCCTTTTGGCTCTTCTGTTTCTAACCTGTCTCTAATTTAACCACATGCCAGTTAATGTTTGTCTCCAATGTAGTTACACATGTCAGTGACTACTTCAAACATTTCAATGCACCTTAAATTGTGAATTTCAATCATTTAAAACTTTTGTATCTACTTACGGCTGCAAAATGTCGTTTTACCAACACTGTCGACAAAATAATTTAAAAGCAGTACGGAAAATTTGCTTTGTAATACTTCACCTCCTAGGGAGTTATGGTGCATTTAAGTATAATGGTAAAAAAAAGTTTAAACCCCCAAGAAGGTTTAGGTTTTTTTTATCTTGTCAGCGGAATCGAATCGTGTCAGCGATTACCTGCATCAGTAAAATCGCCATTTGACTGACGAGGTGAAGCTGGTTAGTTACTAGTTCGGCATAAGCCTCGGCTGAAAATTTCCATAGCCTGCCCTCGCCTTCGGCTTAGGGGCTAATTTATAAAACTCGTCTCCAAAATTCCATTTTGCTGCCTAGCAGCATAATAATATACTATTATTAAAACGTCCGTCTTGCGCTTACCTTATCATAATCTTAATCATAGTGATAGTAATAGAAAGCTAAACATGGGTAACCTGTAGCCTACCTCACGGAGAGGTTTTCGAGTTCCTGCCACAAATAATATTCTAAACATCCTTTTCTTTACTATTGGATTTTTTATATAAACTGTTTTTTATCATTCTTTATCCGAAAAGTTTGTTTATTTATATAATTTAGGTTTATTTTGGGTTACTGATTGGTTGAAATTCGGTACAAGTGTATACTTTATCGTAATAAATAAGTACACTTTGTATATTACGACAAGTATATCCATGATTTTTCTTAGATCATATAAGTTAAGAAGCATCGAACGTGGTCAGTACCATGTTCGGTTCAGCCCCCCAGCCTATTTTAGGACGAGCAAAGCGAGTCTGAAGAAGGAAGTATGAGCGTTGCGAATCCGATGTGATGTGGAAAAGTTCCAAGGTACTTCATATTCGATGTTTTTAAATTTTATGACGACGATAGAAGCAAGTCTGAAAACTTACTGCAGTATAAATTTGGCGATTTTTATATTCAGAGGACGAGCGAAGCGAGTACTGATTGGAAAAAATGAGTTTAAAGAATCCGAAATGGTGAGAAAAAGTTCCGAAGTACCGAATACAATTTTTAAGTATCAACAAAAGGAAATAAAACATAACCAAAAATCCTGCACGAGTCTAGTTTATGACTATTATAAACTGTGACACATAACGGTGTCCCGCGCTGCCATTTTATGTGCGATTTGCGATCACATTATTCTATTCTCGGCGTATTTATTATAAAATTATACAGTACTTTTAAGTCATAAAATTTTACGATCGCCAGTTTAAAGCTTGAGTATTTTATTAGTTCATTGTGGACTAAAAATGAATTTAAATATACGATTATCATATGTTCTGCACTTTAAAGCGAATCGTAGGTTTAGTAAAGAAAAAGAATGGAATAAAATTCTATAATATTGAAATATTTATAAAAACGTAAAAAAATCTAATAGTATGATTCATCGTCGTAAAGCGTTGCAAATCAATTGCAACCACAAAATTCACCCTAAAAAATTGTTGCACTACAAAAAATAGCATCATACAATAGTAGAATTTACAACTAAGAACAAATATATATCTATTAAAATAATTATAAATTTGCAATTCATAATATTTTATTTATATATGTTTTAACGATATTATTAAAACCTATTTTGTATCCTAGCTAACTATTGTCATATATACAAAATCAATTTCCATGTTGTTAAATAAACTTAACATAGTTGATTTTTTTTAAGTAGAAAAAAGAAAAGCTGGGTCATGCTGGGGAATTCAAGTTCCCTTCCAGAAAACTTGGTTAAAATAACTTTACCCAACATGCCAATAATATGATTTTACATTTGGTGTAAAAAGAGTATGAATTATACATAGAGTACTTCGTAGGCGAGCGAACACACTGGTGACTTTAACGGAGTCGTTGCATTAACATATTTTAAAATAATTTTTCTGAATGTTACAACTGAGGCTATCATGAATTTTTATTTCTTTAAATCGAGTTAGAACAGAAAAAGTCGGGGACTTTATGAGTAAGCTGGCGCGTAGTTTTTGGAGTTTATATCTATTACTTTAAAATTTCTTTTCATCTATTAATGATGAAAAGAAAGAAAAAAATTTTGTAGAAATAAATAATAAGAAATTTAGTTATAACAAATTATTATAAAGATATATAAGAAAATTATCACAGTTATAAAGATATATAAGAAAATAATTACAATTATAATGAATATAAGAATAATCACAATTATAAGATATATAAGAAAATAATCACAATTATAAAGATATATAAGAAATAATCACAATTACAAGATATAAAGAAATAATCACAATCATAAAGATATATAAGAAAATAATCACAATTAAATTGAAAGTAATGGAATCACAATAGGAATAAATATATAATTTTCAAAACAATAGTATATCGACTCTAAATCTTCAAATTGAGGCACCACGGCTAAATGTCGAATTGCTATAAAAAGGATTATATATAAAAATAGAAAATTAGTTAGATAGCAGATAGTGTTCTACCTTCAACTAGAAACAACACGTGCCCTACTGCCAGACCGGCTTCCTGCTCTCGAAACCGTAAGGAGAACATATAATATATATATTATATATAATTATATAAATATATATATATTATATATATAAATATATATTATATATATATATATATATATTATATATATATATATATAATATATATATATATATATCACACATATGTATATATATAATAATATTAACTACTTTCGGATTCCTAAATTTTGCCTAAACCTAGGTTCATTAAGGGTTAGAGATCGTTTACGAGTACCTGTAACGCACAGGCTTGGAACACCGCTTGACATCCTTTTCGAAAGAACGGCACGTAAGAGGATTTGCATCCCTCGCATGAAACTCCTAGAGGCCCCGACCGGGATCGAACCCGGACTGTCTGGGTGGCAGGCGCACGTGCTAACCATTACACCACCGGTACTCCCACTATTACGAATCTTATTTGAGTTATTTATTAGTTTTTTTTGTAGTAAAAATGAAACCTAATATTCTTGTTGACATTGTTAAATTTAATATTTTAGATGAGGGAGATACAAGTGTGTTACAGATTATCACATCTGAAATCAATACCTCTGTACGGGATATGTCTATATTATAGTTACTAGTAATTAGTGCACCATGTATGCCATCAAAGTCTTTTTTAGCCTTTTCATATCATGTATAATTAAAGACTCCCCAAATTTCTAAAAGGGAGATAAAATCCTTTTTACTCTTTGTTCTAGTTTATACCCGCTAGAGAATATCCAGTTACCCCCCCGACTTGAAGCCCACAAAACCACCCTCAAACATCAAATATCTCTCATCCCTGAGCTGTATAAATATTTTTAACCCCTTGTAAAAAAGCGGTTATTTTTACAAATCAAATTAGCCTAGATTTACTCTTTGATTTTATGTAGTCAATGCATATTGTTTATTAGTAGCATATTATAGTCTATGCGAGTATAGTAGGATTTGTACGAAGTAAGAGTATGTTATGTATAATATGTTACTGTTAAATCATAAAATTCATTTAATTCACGAAATAACGGATCATTTTGGAGGTTGGGGTCATAGAGAAGCGAAGGGGGAGGCAGATTTTTTGGGAAGGGGGACTCACTGATTGAGAATGTATTAATATATAAAATACCACACACAACATTATAATATATATATATATATATAATATATATATATATTATATATATATATATATATATTATATATCGGGTCATGACTTTTGGCTATCAGGTAGCTTATATTAGTTAAAAATTGATTATAGTTAATATCAGTCTAAAAACCATACATTATTAGTTCTATTCATGGTAGGCGGTAAGGTCACTTTCATGGTAGGCGGTCTGTTCCGTTTAGACACGGAGTTTTCCTATAGATAGCGCTGATCTCTGACTGATTCTCCCTTGTCTATATTAATTACTTATAAAAAGGAACATTATTAGTCTTGATTATATTTCAGTTTTAAGTTACATCAACCCTTTTCATTGTATTTTGGACCTTTCCCTTCTAGATAAAAAAAGTTTTGTTTGGCTTTTTCTAGAGAAAAATGAAACATAATTTTCATTTACTTCAAGACTTTTTATAATTAGCCCTTCTCTGTACTGATTGCAACCCCTCTAGAATTCTAATATTTATTACTCCGCCCCCAACCACCTTAACAAAACAAGTCATTCCTCATACCACCCCTCACTCCCGACTGAAGATAACAGTCTCTTCGCTTTAATTGTTATTATTTTTAATTTTATTATAATCTCTTTTTTTTACTCCCTCGTTCTTGATTCATTAACTTTTTTCTTTTTTAATAATTTTTTATTCTTTAAAAGTTTTCGTATTTCTTTATTTAGTAAAAATCAGTTTGTGGTATTGCAGGCCTGTGAGGGTGGATGATAACTTACTTTATGTTCTCCATAAAAGGTAAGATTTAAGGAAATATAAGTATAAAAAAATAAATTTATATACCTACACACACACACTCACCACACATATATATATATATATATATATATATATATATATATTATATATTTATATATTATTATATAATTTTATATATATATATACAATATACATATATATATATTATATATATATTTATATATATATATATATTATATAATATATATATATATATATATATATATATAATTTCTGGATTCTGATTGTTTAAAAGAATGAAGAGCGAATTAGGTACATTAAAGCATAAATTGTGAGAGCTAAAATCATATTATTATGGATTTTTAGGAAGAATAGTGCTTTTAAATTTCGTTCCGAGCCGTTGGCGCGGATTGATTATAGAAATTCACAACAGCGACGAAGCCGAAAGTGTTTGAAATTACCCGCAATAATGACTTAGCAAAAATTTGGAAAAATCATAAAACGCGGAATAATTATGCGATCGGATTGAGATTTAGTACGCATGTAGCAATGCATAAGACTCAAATATGTACTAAGTTTCATCTTATTATCAGTAATAAAAAAATTTTATCAAACGACTTGTGTACGTTTTTTTAAAAATTGTAAAAAGTCCCATGATCCAATCGAGTTGTATATTCTGAGGACGAGCGAAGCGAGTCCGGAGTAGGGGGGATAAGCGTAGCGAATCCGATGTGATGAGGAAAAGTTCCGAGGTACCCAATTTTTTCTGACTTTATCCTAAGCACTATTTAAAGGTGCTTTTTTTTATCCTTTATAAAATGATTTCTGGAATTCTTTAATTCCAGCAAAAGATTTAATAAAGCAGAGTTAAATTGAGAGCTCTTAGCAAAGGAGTAACTTATAATAGAGAGATATAATACCACTTATAAGTCATGTTGACCATGTCAGGAACAATAGGAAAAAGCAAAATAATAGAACATATTCTTTCTTTGCTTTGGAAAGATGATGGATTTACAGCCAAGGTAATGTTATGATTAAGTGGGGTAGCCGCCTCCAACCCCTGACCGCCCCCAGACACTCTTCTGACATGATATACTGAGACCTGACCGCATTATCATAGTACACGACCTAGACGTTAACTTAGAGGGTAAAAGAATAATTTCGTGTAAGTCTCAGCATATTCTGATAGTAAAAATGGGGAATATCTGTTGAAGAGTCATGCAAATCAAATTCCTGGGCCCTTTATAACTTTTTCCTATCATACTTGTTCTTTTTATAAGCAGGATAAGAGTTTAGTTGAAAGCCCCCTGATCTTTATTCAATGAGAAATCAATAGAGAACCTTTTAAATCAGTGCTTTTCAACCTTTCTTAACTCATCGCTCCTCTATAGATCTATAAAGTTTCCATGCCCCCTTCCGATAATTAATTGGGGATGGAGGGGACAAGATACGGATTTGATTATGAGAGGGTGTCGATGACATACTAAGTAAGTTCATTTTAAATATGCTGTGAACTATTTCTTATATTACTTTATTAACAGCGGCCCCGAGTCAATGAAAAAAGCTTTTCCATAAAAGTCACTGGTTTCACAATGGTGAAAATTGGGAAACTTTTGAAACCGTCTAATAATCAAAATCAATTATAAATGTTTCAAAATATTACATAAATATCTTCTCTCTTCTGTATTGTAGCAATTATTTATTATGGGGGGTTCTCGTTTGCAATGTCAGCGTAACCATAAACAGATTCCCCTTAAAAATAAAATTAACTGCTCGTAGCAAGCAATGATAAACAACATAGAATGCGAGCAAAGCGAACCGAAGAAAAATTTTCCGTTTCTATTTTGATAAATTGCATTTTTTGATGCAATAATTTTGTCATAGGTCATAGGTAATTTTGGAGGTGATCGATAACTTTTTGTCGAGGGAGATGCTATTTGGTAGAACGGAGATATCTTTTATGTTAACTTCATCTTTAAATTTAAATTGAAAAATATATTTTTATCCTAAATTCCTACATCGCCTAGGATGTAGGAATTCATCGCCCCCTTAGATTCCTTTATTGCCCTAGTTGAGAAGCACTGATTTGGATTATGTAGTGGATCGCAATACAGTTCAACCAGGGGCGGACTGACCAGTGAGAGCGAGGGGGGCAGCCCTCCTTGAGCTTCTCAGCAAAAAATAAACTTAAAGAAAAACAACAAAAATAAAAAAAATATTAACATATTAAATATTTTAAAGCTTATAATATATGAATATATTTATTTTTTATAATTATGTAATATATACATAACACCAGAGTCAAATAGGCCCAATACTCTTAGTGGAACGGAAAGAGCTCCAAGACACAACTATTTTTTAAGTACTTAAAAATATTCTTAATATGTTATTATTACCTAAAACTGAGGTATTAAAGGTCCCTATTTATTTTACTTTTATGGGCCTCATAGGAAAGAATAAGGCCAAAAAGGACCCTGAAAACTATAAATGGGCTTTAGATTTTTGTTTTTACTTTAAGAAATGAAATATATATTCTAAATTTTATATCTTTATGGCCTCTATTCATTATGCCTAGACTTTTAAGGGCTCCATACGAACACTAGAGCCCTCAACATACTTGATCAGGGCCCTAAAGCAGATTAAAAGTCCCTTAAAGATTAAAAATAAAAAAGTTAAATTAAATATTATATTTAAATGAATAAAGTTTTATTTTAATTTTACTTAAGTTTATTTAAAAATTACTCATTTTTTTATTAACTTAAGTTTAACTTATGTTTATTTTGCCATTTAATTTTTTTATTTCTCTAACAGATACTGCGCTGTGTTACAGGTTTAGTTGCTTCATACTGCTACTTAGTTATTGTACTAGCCTCGCAACAAATGCGTCGACGAAACACGACCAAGGTAACTTCTTTGCACATTTACTATTTTTGAAGACAATTTTAATTATTTGTAACTTTCATTCGTACATGTCTTATTATTTTTACACAAAGAGAGTACCACATATTCTTACTTAAGCCCTCGAAAATAGTTAGAAAAGTGAATGTTACGTATTTAAAATTCACATTATTTAAGAGATTCGTGAATTGTCTTTCTCTTCGTGCAAGAACTGACTTTGTAGGGAAAAAGATACAAAAGCTCTTGAATTATTCAGGTGAAAACTACAAGTTTTTCTTCTAAAAAGGTCCTCAACATGTCCTCACTGTCTACAAATAATCTAATTATTCAGATGCTTGTGCACTTTAAAATGTTAGACTGTAACAGTGCGTTGAACATGTTCTTATAACATGCTCTCCTCTGCAAGTTAAAATCTGTTTTCGAAAATAATAGTCATTTCTTTAAATAAGTAAATATTCAGTAATTTGGCCCCTAAACAGTTTAGGACCTAAGGTCCTGGTTATTGTTAGATCTCCATTCTATACCCGTAATAAAATGTAGCGTACACTTTTGCTTTTTTTGGTAATAATTTATATGAACTTTAGAGCTTTTGGACTGTTATAAATTGTAATAACAATTAAATTAATAAACAAAACAGGTTAATTACACAAAAAGTCCTATATTTTTTTAAATTATAATTAACTAAGCTTTCGACTAAAAATTAGTCATCATCGAGTTAAAAAAATAAAATAAATATGATGTAATAAATATAGAAGAGCGAAAATCCGGTTAGTATATAAATTCTTGTTCTCGATGTCTCATATATATTGGTGAAACAAAACAGTATCTAAATAAAAGACTGGCCAACATAAATATTGCTGCAAAAAGATAAAATAATACTGGACTTTATAACCACAAACATTATACAGGACACAGTTTTGATTTTGACAATACCCAAATTTTATTGTTTTTTTATTGATTTTTATTGACTGATCTGCGGAGGCTTGCCAAATTATTAATTCAAACCTCGATTAGGGAAAGTTTCCCCACTCCTATAGGAGGGGAAATAACAATGAAAGAACATGCGAACGGAGATAAACCAACGCTAGACAGTAAATGTCTAGTTGGTTTCTTGGCCTTAAAAAGTCCAATTTTTAAAGTGATGGTTGGTGTACTGACTGGACAATGCATCTATAATTGTAAGTTGTACATAGTCGATCATGCAAAAAATTCATTTGAGACATAAAAATCAGGTTTTTAGTGAATTTTGAAAGGAAAATTGACCATTTCAATAAATGGAAACCTCGATGATTGTAATATTGTATTGCTTGATATTTACTAAAACATCTGTCGATATTTTATACAGGAATAGATTGTGACAACATACTATACTATACTATACTATATACTACTATACTATATACTACTATACTTACTATACTATACTTTTACTATACTATAATGATTACGACAGTACTGTACTGTACAAAGTGTTTACCTTTTATTCCCATTTTTAGGTTCTCATGACAGGGCTCTATAAATAAAACTAACCCCCACCCCCTCTAAATTAAAAGCAAATATCATTAGTTGATTTTGGCTTTTAAAATTCGCTGAAAGCAATGGTTAAAGTTAATTTTTGACATAAACAAATAAAAAAACATCGAGTACGTGGTACCTCGGAACTTTTCCTCATCACATCAGATTTGCTACGCTCATCCTCCCTACTTCAGACTCGCTTCACTCGTCCTCAGAATATACTATTCGATAAATTTATACTGTAACACGTCTTCGGACTCGATTCGCTCGTCCTCAGATAGTAAATCAATCCGTTCATTCCAGGGTCACCCATCAGGCACTGATACGCTCGATGCTGCTTACTTTAATGACCCACCAAACATCATGGTTAGACTTGTTGTATTTAAAGGAAATATGGTACACTTATTAACTCTAGCATAATACACTGCGCTACGATGATAACCACACACACATTACAGACAGAAAACTTTGCGAAAACACTCAGGTGGTCTTAAAAACACATGAAACATTACTGTACTACACAATACACTGGCTACAAACACATACTTTTCCTACATCCTACGGTATAAATGAGGAAATGTTAAAATACTACTTATTTAAAAGTGAGTAATATTTTTTCCTATTTTAGGTCAAGGTGTGAGGGATACGTAAGGTGTAGTGACCCCCGTTGTATTTCTACTCAACAACAATATGTGCATAAACATCCCCTATGATCACTTCTTTCCCTAAACCTGGAATAACCAAACAAAAAAATACTTTAACAAGCTTTATCAAATTAAATATTGAAAAGAGATAGAGGCCGCATTAAACACCTTGAGGTATCCCTTGGTCATTGTTATGGAAAATTTAGATCAACGAATTCATATGAAATATCGATAGAAATAAACGGTTTGACCCTTCTGTAGGTTGTTTTTACAACGAGGGGTCAAGGATATGCATAAATATACCATTTCTTCCCATGGATTTAACATAAGCCCTACCCTTAGTCAAATGTACCATAGATGGAAACTAGACCAAAATCAAGGATTTATAATACCTTTTGTAGGAATTAGTTAAGCTTTAGAAGGTATAACATATTTAAGATTTACGACTTGGGAAAGTCTTAAAGCCTAATAAATGGTATTATTGTTAATCTAAAATATAGTTGCAATTTTTACGAAAAATAGCAATAGTTTTAATAATTTTATAATAATAATTTTTTTTAGGTTTTACTTTTCCTTGTTCGCTCATTTCAAGTTTAAGAATAAATTAGGAGCTTGTCTCATTAACACTCACTTGTCAACTAGTACTAGTTAATAAATATTATTTTGAATAATAGCAAAATTGTTGTCCGTGTCACGCTTAACTCCCGCTGTGTTTACACTAGAGAGTTAAGACTTGGCAAAAAATTAGATTTTCAGTCTAGATGTGCTACCCGGATGATGCTATTTTTCAGACTACGATAACCTATTTTAGTAAGTCAGTAAAAATTAATAAAAAAATGGTTTAAAAACGAAAATTGGAGCGATTAAATTAAAGTTTCACACAAAAGTCCGCATCTATAAGAAGTCAATGGTCTAACATACCATTTACATACCTCTTAAATTGACTACAATGTCTAGCATAACACACTGGGGGCTGGGAACTCTAGCATAAACACACTGGGGGCTAGGAAATCTAGCATAAACACACTGGGGGCTAGGAAATCTAGCATGACACAAGCTTGGGTGAAATTATAACAGTCACACAAACACGCGGCAGACAATTTGGTAAAAACCATTTACGTTTTACGTAAATTTATTACGTCTATGTAGTAGAATTTAAAAAAAAAGCTGAAACGGATAACTCAGGTAAAATCCCGGTTTAGGAGTTCAGTGCAAACAAAGTAAGAAAAGTAAGAACTTAGTTAACCTAAGTTACTTGATATAAGGCCAATAACACTAAAATTGTGACACAACATTAAATCTTCAATTATAACACACTGTAAGAGAAGAAATAAAAAAGTTATTAGGAGAAAGCTAATAATACAGGGGAAAAGGGGAAATGAAAACAAAGACCCCCTCTTGTACTTATAGGGTGGGTCTTAATATCTTAATGCTTTGCACTCATCCTGTGCTTATACACAACCACCCACACCTGGGGTCTTCTAACTAAATGATAACCTTCACTTCATCATCATAACCTTCTTCTGTAATTCATTATTTTATCCTAAGACTGTTTGCCCTGGACTATCACAAATTTTCATAATTTTCCTCTCCATCTCAACCCCTGTTTGACAAATATTGAAAAGTCTGTTGGGAAAACTCGTACAGATATTTCCATCTGTTTAATTGTAAAGGGTAAGGATGGCACCTGGTTGAAATTTTCTTTCCCGGTTATTTCCCTTGTTAATTAATCATGGATTAAAGAGCTTAGTTGGAGAGGTCATCAAGCTGAGTACCCTTCACCATCTCTCTCTATATCTCTGTAATATCTCTGCTATATCCTTTACCATCTTTCTCTACATCCCTATAATATCTCTGTTCTACTCTATCTTTTTATATTTCTGTATAAAATGTCCCTGGTTTTACCATATCATAGCTCTGAAACCCTTTCCTTATAAACGATTCATCTTCAAGATTTTAATCCATGAATCGTAGTTATTTATTGTTCCTAATCTTACTATGGTTACTACTGCGGTTACGAGTGCGAACAGTTCACTTCTTGCTACTAGTAGCATCTTGCACTAATAGAACGACACTATCAAGCAAGCGCAAGTTGAGTGAAGACACTAGGTACAAATACACTTTACAAGAATTAAGTAGACCTTTTACAAGAATTCTCTTACAAGTCTATTAATAATCCCATGGATAACACGAAGACGCGATTATAACAGTCAGTAGTGCTATAGGCTTGCGAATTATTTTATAACTTAAGCTTTTATTTTGTCAAATAACAGTTAAATCCAAATAGTTTAGTCAATTAACTTTGATTTCATTTTTCGAATAAAGGCAAATAGATAAAGTCCAACAAAGACAAGAAGATAAATTTCAACAAAGACAAGTAGATAAAGTTCAACAAAGGCAAGTAATTAAATCCATCAAGCAAGTAGATAAGTCCATCAAAAACAAGTAGATAACGTTCAACAAAAGCAAGTAAATAAAGCCCAACAAAGGCTAGTAGATAAAGCCCAACAAAGTAAAGAAGATAAAGTTCAACAAAGGCAAGTAAATAAAATCCATCAAAGGCAAGTAGATAAAGTCCATCAAAGAAAGTAGATAAAGTTCAACAAAAGCAAGTAAATAAAGCCAACAAGGTAGTAGATAAGCCCCCAACAAGTAAGAGATAAAGTTCAACAAGGCAAGTATAAAATCATCAAAGGCAAGTAATAATCCAAAGTAGATAAAGTTCAACAAGCAAGTAAATAAGCCCAACAAAGGCTAGTAGATAAAGCCCACAAAGAAAGAGATAAAGTTCAACAAAGAGTTGATAACTTATTGGCAGTAGATAAGTCCATTAAGAAAGTAGATAAAGTTCACAGCATAAATAAGTCCTCAAGGCAGTAGATAAAGTTCAAGCAAGTATAAAGCCCAACAAAGGCTAGTAGATAAAGCCCAACAAAGACAAGATAAAGTTCAACAGACAAGTTGATAACGCTATTAAAGGCAAGTAGATAAGTCATCAAGACAAGTTGGACTAAAATATTTCATGAGAGTTTTTTATAGCAATATCTTTAATATTCTATGCTTTGAGTTTAAAGAACTCAAACAAAAAATAGTTGGTTTCTGTTAAAATGAAACATTTTTATTGACTGGCTAAAACAACTTTTGTTTTTGCATCCAATGAGTACCATTCACCTGCACTGTACACCCTTGAACAGTTACAACGAATGAGGCAGCCTGTATGAAATCTTACCAAAACTCACTTCCGTGGTAAACAACTCTCTACCACACTGGGAGCTACGATGATGACAGACACAAACACACACATACAGACACACATGTACAGACAGACAACTTTGCAAAAACCACTCAGGAGGTTTTAAAAACGCCTAAAACGGATAATTCCGGTGACATCCCGGTTTCGGAGTTTTTTGCAAACACAAAACTTTTCATGTGCCTTCGGTATAAATGAGGAAAAGTAAAATTGAAATTATGAATGAATGAAACGATAAGAGTTAGTAAGGATCTACACCCGTACATGTACCCTTGCCAACACATGGATCTACACCCGTACATGTACCCTTGCCAACATGGATCTACACCCGTACATGTACCCTTGCAACATGGATCTACACGCGTACCTGTATCCTTGCCACCAAGGATCTACACCGTACATGTTACCTGCACAATGGTTTACACCCGTTCATGTACCCTTGCCACATGGATCTAACCCGTACATGCACCCTGCCACACAAGGATCTACACCCGTAATGTACCATTGCCACACATGGATTTACACCGGTAATCTACCTTGCCAACATAAGGATCTACACCCGTACATGTACCCTTGCCAACACATGGATTTACACCGGTACATGTACCCTTGCCACTAAGGATCTACACCGTAATGTACCTTGCCACACATGGATTACACCGGTACATTACCCTTGCCAACATAAGGATCTACACCGTACATGTAACCCTACATGCCAACAAGGAAGTAATAAAAGAATAAAATAAGAATAAGAATGCTTTATTGTTTTCTTTAAACATATTAAAATTTTAAAAACCAACTTAACTTAAATAATTATTTAAGGAGATAAAATTAAGATCATACAAAAAAAAATTCTGGCGCGGTGGTCCGCATGTCGGGGAATTTCCTTTGGATGCGTGTTTCCATGCTTTTTACATTATATAATTTTACAACTAGTAAATAATAATTTCCGGCGCGGTGGTCCGCTGTCGGCGAATTTCATTTAGAATGCGTGTTTCCGTGCTAAACAACCCATTTCTTGCTTATGCAAGAACCATGCCATTGCGTGGTTCCGGTTCATGCTTTAGAACCTAAGCAGTTACTCAATTGTCCAAGCACTGCTCGTAAACTCATTTTGTCTGTATTTTTCAAAGGAAATCGCATAATTATCTAGTTGGTTGTACAACTATGCCTCTAAAATTAGAAGTACGCACTATTATTTGCACAAGTTAAAGCATAGTTACTTATCTTTGAGCTTAGTCAGTTATCTTTAAAGGATTTAGCGCATTTCCTTTGGAATACAGACAAAATGAGTTACGAGCAGTGCTTGACAATTGAGTAACTGCTTAGGTTCTAAAGCATGAACCGGAACCACGGGGCATGGTTCTTGCATAAGCAAGAATGGGTTGTTTAGCACGGAAACACGCATTCTAAATGAAATTCGCCCGACAGCGGACCCCGCGCCGGAATTATTTATTTACTAGTTGTAAATTATTATGTAAAAAGCATGGAAACGCATCCAAAGGAAATTCGCCCGACATGCGGACCACCGCGCCAGAATTATTTTTTTTGTGATCTTAATTTTATCTCCTAAATAATATTATTTAAGTTAGTTGGTTTTTAATTATTATATGTATGTTTAGAAAACAATAAAGCATTCTATTCTTATTTTTTTCTTATTTTTTTGTTGGCATACTGTACGGGTGTGTCTTTGTTGGCAAGGGTACATGTACCGGTTCTAATTCATGTGTTGGCAAGGGTACATGTACGGGTGTAGATCCTTATGTTGGCAAGGGTAGATGTACCGGTGTAAATCCATGTGTTGGCAATGGTACATGTACGGGTGTAGATGTACCGCGCCAGAATTTTTTTAGTTGTAAACTTATATTAGGTAAAAAAACGATAAAAATTATTGTCCCTACTAGGATTTGAACCCAGGTACTTGGGTTTGAGAGCTCGCATCCAAAGGAAATTCGCCCCGACATGCGGACCACCGCGCCAGAATTATTTTCTAGTTGTAAACTTATATTTAGTAAAAAAACGATAAAAAATTCGACCTTCAGGATGTGAACCAAGTACCCTGAGTTTGAGTGGTCATATTGACTCAGGACCACTGCCATTCAACTCAGAGGCCCAAAAAACATTGAAAACGACACCCTACTCGAAATTTAATTTTCAACGACCGTAATGTTGGTTTTCTATATTTTTGTGGTTTTTTCGCTTTTGGTAACTTAAAGTGGTCGTATCGTCTTCGGACGGTTTCATTTCGATTCCAGCGCCCAAATTACATAGAAACGACACCCTACTCTAATTTATTTTTTTATCGACCTAAATTTTGGTTTTTGGTAATTTTACAATGGTTTTTTTCGATTTTTAGGTCACTTGAGTGGTCGTATCGACTTCGGACCGGTTTCATTCGATTCAGGTTCAAGAACAATTAAATATTGACCTTTTTTCGCGGCAAAATATTAACCCTGAATTTTGTGATTTTTTGAAAATTTCGCTGACTCAGCAAACGGGTTGCTGGAGTCACAAAAACCTGGTTTTCAATAGGGTTCGTGTCCTCCGAAGGTTGATTTTTGTACAAGTTTGGTTAAAAATATTAATCCGTTTCGAAGATAGAGTGTTTACAAGAAAGTGTCTAGAAACATAATTATATATATATTTACTATATATATTTTATATATATATATATATATATTATATTATATATAAAGTCTCGCGAAATTTTTTTTTCGTCATTAAGGGCCTCTGAAACGGATTTGTGTGTGGTCCGAGGTTCGAATTCCGCCATGACGCCTATCCATTAGCGATTTTTCCCAAAGGAATTCGCTAAACCAAAAGGGGGGGTAGTCAAAAGTAGAAAGAGCTGTAAAACTTCATTCACACTGCTGGCACGCCGCCATGAAGATGAAGCTTAAGTAATGTATAAGACCAACTAATAGACTGTTACATCTTATTATCAGCATAAGTTCAATTTTTATCGAACAAAGCAAGTCCAAAGTACTGAGGATGTGCGAAGCAAATCCGATGTGGCGCGGTAATGTTCCGAGGTACCTCGTACTGAATTGTTTTTATTTTTGCTCATATAAAGTGTTACAATTAAATTTGGGAGAGCCTTAACTTAAATCTACTTAGGACATCTAGCTCTCAAATAGTTCTAGCAAAAAAAATCTTTGTAAAAAGTATATCACCAAATGAATTTAGTAGTTGCAAAAGAGCGGAAAAATACGAAATTAAAGTGGTCCTTGTTTTATTCTATAAGTTGGAGCAGATCGGCGATCAAATACAAAGGATTTAAATGAAGAAATACAACATTTATTTTGTCATGAATTATTCAATCGTACTATAAAAATTAATTATATTTTTATATACGGAAGCAATCATTAGCCAAAAAAATATTCTTGATCAGTAAGTCTCTATTTAAAAAAAATACTTTTTATCTACTCCCACCCCCCAGGCCCAAACATCATTTAGTAGTTTATCTTTGTAAGTTCGCTAAAACCTACGTGTTGAAACGACCTAAACACTAAAACTGTTATTGGGATAAAATAATGTATTTCATATTGAATTCGAAATTGTAATCATAAAATAAGTGTCGACCTAGACCTAAGAAGATGTACATTTCTTATACAAATGTAAAATTTAAGTATCTACGCTTTTGTTTAAAATCCTTTCCCACGAAATTATTAGACAAGACAAGATAGAATAGTTTTAGGACAATAAGTAGGTGACCGCAGACTTTGTCAAAGGGTCATGTTAGGGTCAATAGCTCATGCACTTTATTAAAAGGGCTTCTTGTTTATAGGAGTCTATCAATAGACCAGGAAATAGCTATTATAGTTTCTCCCTCTTATCTTAAACATAGATGCTAATCTTAATACCCCTTAGGCTACAGAACACTCACTTAACCTTACACACACACAACACACCACACACACACACACACACACAACCACCACACTAATATATATATTTATTATATATATATATATATATATTATTATATTAATTTTTATGCGCGCGTGTGATTGTGTCACACACAATCAATAAACCAGTCAATTCCCTTTGCCATTCATTTGCTATCTCAAAGGTTCTATAATTAACCATTGCTAAAACAATTTTTTAAATTTGGAGGGAGTTTGTGGGGGGGGGGATAATACTGTTCCCACTAGTTTAACCAAGTTTCAACTCTCTAGCACAATTGACTAAGGAGCTACGATGATAACACACACACATACAGACAGACAACTTAGTGAAATTTTATTCAGGTGGTCTTAAAACATTTAACGGATAATTCAGGTTCCTGGTTACAGATTTTTTTTGCAGCAACTAAACTTTTTCCTGATAAGTGAGGAAATTTTCTTGGTTCAATTAATTTAATTATTTTAATTATATATATAATATATATATATATATATATATATATATATATATATATATTATATATATGTAAGTGGGGATTTCTTAGGCGTTAAATGATGATTTTAGGTATTGTCATAAGCACATTTTGAAGTAATATAAACTACAAGTCAAGGAAACAAAATAAGTAGAAACATAGAAGTATTTAATACGGGCTTCGGCCCGTAGCCGCTACGCGGCACATTGTGTTGTTGTTTTGTTTATGTGTTGTTTTCATTATTGTTCTTGTCATGGCATTTGCATGTATCATGGAATTTTCACAGCCTACACTCAGGCCCGCTTCGCGGGCTGAGTGGCTTTCTCACAAACTTGATTTTACTAATTGAGATTTATTATATCTATAATTATGTTATGCTTAATATTAAATTAGAAGCATTATAAACAAAAATAATATTCATGATTTTTGTTTTTAATAAAATTACCGTTTCCGTCACTAAAGATTGTCTGATTGAGCTGAAACGGTGCAATGGTTTTAGATGACTTCGACCTATAAGACAACTTTCAACTCTTACTTACATTTTATGATGTTTTATAGAATTTAAAGAAAATGTCAATTTTTTTTGTAAACAAATTGTTTATTTGAGTAAATTGAAGGTTAAAAAATATTATGATTATTTAAATAAAATACCGTTTTGCGTCTTGGATTGTCGATTGAGTTGAAACTGGTCGCATTCGTTTTAGACTAACTTCGACCATATAAAGATATTCGATGTTCTTCTCTTTCGGGTCTGCTTCGCTCGGCTGTTTTCAGTGGAAGCAATTTTGCCCTGTCTCTCTGGCACAGTAGGTTTTACATGATGGAGCAAGAGGTAGAGGTCTTTTTACTATATCCTCACCCTCTAACACTACTGACCTAACAGATATCGTACGAGTCTTTGACTAGACGTTATATATACAAGATTATATATATATGTATACAATTGCGCATTTGTGATGGTTCGATTGAGCTGAATTAGTCTTATCGTTCGCTAGCGGATACCTAATACTATACTTTTGTTTTAAAGCATTTCAGGTTTTCAAAATTTTTTTTTTTTCTGACGTCTAACTTGGCTTGATGATCCTTTATAATGAGTTTTTATAAAACATAGGCTTCCGTAACGTCCCAACATTGCGTTTGCAAGGTGCGTTGTCATTTGAGAACGCTTCCGGAGTTATCAGTTCGCCATCGAAAGGTAGAATTAATACATTAATTATATTCTATATATTATATTACATATTATTAACTTTTTTTCGGGACTATTTTTTTGTTAAAGAAGCCTAGGACCTATTCCATCCACTCCCTACACTTCACGTTCTCGAACATTAAGCGTCTTTTCTTATGAAATTCGCTAAACGGAGACATATAAACATGGCACACCACGTACATTAATTTGAAGGAAAGGTGGCAATACTGATTTTAAATTACAAGATCAAGATCTATGAGTTTTAGGAAGTTGAAATAGTGGATGAATCTGAGTTGATTAATGTGAATGAGGCGCGAGCTTCATCATTTGCTCGCTGGTGCTCAAAAACTATCAGCAAGACTGGTGGTTCTAATTTGTTTCAGAGATGATAGCGCAGGGGCAGTTTGGTGTATGTCAAGATTGAATTTAGGGGATGACGCACTAAGTCGATCTGCAATATAGTAGTCGAAAACTATCCCATCGGAAACCAAAAATAAGTTAATTCAACACGAAACACATTCATAATCAACTGGTGCTTGGTACAAATGCGTTATGCTTACAATCCTTATAACAGGTAGGTCTTAAATTTAGAGGCAACTTACCTCTTAATGGTTTCCCATTGTTCGTTGCTTAGGAGGTATATACACGCTTAAAACATCCTGACTCAGTGACTAAGTATGTTCAAAATTCAAAATTAATTAGCAGATGATTTAATAAGCACAAATGTACAATCACGAGAAGCCACAGAAAGGTTGAGAAGCAACTCGCAACTTGTAAAACTGCGTTTGGGCCTTTTTTCCATTATAACGGGGAGGTAAGTTTGCTCTATTATCTTTATTCATACAACTTCCATGGGGTCAAAAATGTTCCTTAATGCGTTCCCTTTTGTTCAAGATCTTTGGTGAATGTACTATATGTTAAAACGATGTAAAGACTTTTTATGTTTTCCGAGACCTGTGATGACCATGGTAAGTTTTCCTTTTAATGTTAAGGGCATTAATTGCCTTTTTTTAAAAGTGATAAAGAACTCTTTAGTTATGGAAATGGGTGTCTGATTTACATCTTTAAGAAATACCTGTTTTTCTGACAGTAAGTGATTTGAATTTATCTATCAAAGGAATTTTGTAGAGTCGTGTAGATTTATTACGCAATTATACCAGGGTTCATTTCGAAGCCAAAACAAAACTGTTAAAACTTAGTAGGTTATGAGTTTTAGATGCTTAACTCTTTGATAAGTCTGTAAATGAAATTAAAAAAGAAACATTATTGTATTCTAGTATCCACATGTGTAAGTACGAGAAGACAATATGTTAATAACATTACTTGTGACACGATGTTTAATGACATTAGTGTCAAATCTCAGTTGAAGAAAGTTAATGTCTCAAACTACATGTGAAGCTCTAAAAATGCTTAACTATATGTTCCTAGTACTTAGATTACTTAGGCCAGTCTCTGACACCCTTGTGTTTTTAAGACGAAAACAAAAGCCAAAAAGTTTGATGGAGGGGGACCCCCGTGGTAGAGATTAACGAAAATATTTTGGGTCTGGCTAGTTGTTTACGCAACCTATTTTCTCGGACGAGTAAACTGTGAATGAAAATATGATCGATATTAGGTAAACATGGATCAGACCCTACTGAACAAGGCAGCCATATAATTCGACCGAAAATATACCTTCCCTTTCTAAATCACATGGATGTTGTTTGACACTCGTTTAGCCCACGTAACTAACTAATTTTAACATTTCTTTAAATCTTCTTCTTTTTTGGCGAATTTTAGTATAAAAAGTGAAGTTTATGAGTTGGTCATGGAGGGGGAGTGAGGGGAGGTGGATATTTTGGAAAGGGGAACTCACTGATCAAGAATATAATATATATAATATATATAATATTATATATATTATATATTATATATATTATATATATATATATATATATATATAGTAATGTATGTATGTAGTATGTATTTTATATGACAAATACTTTCAAACGCTTTCTCGGATCGAAATAAACTTGGTAAAAAATCAATCATGCTAATAACCCGAACCCTATTGTTTATGAAGTATGTGTGACGTTATTAACTCACAGAAATGACCCCTCAAACATTTGAAAAATCACAAATCTATAGTGTATAGATTGAGCTAAAATTTGTACACATGTACGGTTCATATAAATGGTTAATAAAAATACGAATTTCTTTATTATTATCAGTATTATAATAATATTTATTGAATATTGCTCGTCAGTTTATTTTCCTTATTAAAGTACTCTTTGTGGAAAAATTGAAAACGTTCAAAAAACGTTCAAAGGAAATTCCTTAGAATAATTGCTAGTAAAAAGAAATTTTAAATTAAGAATGATTCTGATTACGATAGTTTGCTGATCTCACTAAATATGGTTCTATTAATAAGAGAGAATTTCTATGATCTGATACCCTTATTTAAGATTATTAACAGCATAATTGACTGTTCATATCTATTAAATTGATTTAGTTTCAATGTACCAACTTATAATAACAGGTCACCAAGTACTTTTTCATCAACAACATAATACCAAATTATGAACTAAATAGTCAATAGATAAAATGGCTAGAACGCAAATGCTCCTCAATAGCTTCAATATTTTTCATCTTCCCTTGAAAATTCAATTTCTAACTCAGATTTACTTTAAATTTTGCTACGATCTCAAATTCGCTTTTCAATTGTTTGCTTGTTCAACTGCAAGGGGAAGGTAAGTTTGCTCCTATTTCTCTATCTCATACAACTTCCATGGGGTCAGAAAAGTTTCTTAATGCGTCATCCCCTTTATTCAAGATCCTTGATTGTAACCTATAATACGACACACGGCTAAAATAAATTGACAAGGCGCCAAAAATCTGCGAGGGAAAGAATTCTATTGGTTCAGACGACACGCTTCTTCCCCTCCTCATGCCAACCTCGGTATAAAAATAACTTTTCGCAATAAAATCATAAAAAGGAACACTGGTTGTAAATATTTGTAACCTCGCGTCGCTTTTATTTCCTCATTGGCATATGGATCTGTTTGAGTTGTTTCGTTTCATTCCAATCTTTCAATTCATCCGGAGTTTTAATACGATCTGAGTGTCTATATTTGACGCATGACATTGACGTATATTTCAAGCATTTCTTGCTATTGAGTACGCAAAGAGTCAGTGGTTAGTCAACCAAAAGACACATTTTTTTTGGAAAATGCCATGTCTTTCAATAGATGAATTCTTGACTTTTTTTAAGTTATGAATGCATTTTGTCATATTATTTTTATAATATAATACAATACAATGCTGCCAAAAAAGCAATTTGTTTTGGAAAAAAGTACTGCTTATAGCTAACGATTTATTTAATCGTCAACTTTTATCATAGAACTATTATGATCCATTGCATTACGTAATTAACAACTTTAACTCCACTTAATTTATACTCCGAACAAATTTAAAGCAACACTTAGTTATAAATTTATATGATACAACAATATTCCTACTTAAAAAGTAAATAATATTTAAAAAATACGATATCAATATAACAAATAATAATTCAAAACATAACTTGATCATTAGTACTTTTTTCATCAACCAACATAATACCAATTATGAACTAAATAGTACAATAGATAAAATGGCTAGAAACGCAAATGCTCCTCCATAGCTTCAATATTTTAATCTTCCCTTGAACAATTCAAATTTCTAACTCAGATTTACTTTTAAATTTTGCTACGATCACAAATTCGCTTTCAATGTTTGCTTGTTCACTGCAAGGAAGGTAAGTTTGTCCTATTTCTCTATTCATACAACTTCCATGGGGTCAGAAAGTTTCTAATGCGTCATCCCCTTTATCAGATCCTTGTTGTAACTATAATACGACACACGGCTAAATAAATTGACAGGCGCCAAATCTGTGAGGGAAAGAATTCTATTGGTTCAGACCGACCACGCTTCTTCCCCCACCTCTGCCACCTCGGTATAAAATAACTTTTTCGCAAATAAAATCATAAAAGGCAACACTGTTGTAAATATTTGTAACCTCGCGTCGCTTTTATTCCCTCATTGTGCATGGATCTGTTTGAGTTGGTTTCGTTTCATTCCAATCTGTTCAATTCATCCGGAGTTTTAATACGATCTGAGTGTCTATATTTGACGCATGGACATTGACGTATATTTCAAGCATTTCTTGCTATTTGAGTACAGCGAAGAGTCAGTGGTTAGTCAACCAAAAGACACATTTTTTTTTTGGAAATGCATGTCTTTCAATAGATGACATTCTGACTTTTTAAGTTATGAATGCATTTTGTGTCATATTATTTTTATAATATAATACATACAAAATGCCAAAAAGCAATTTGTTTGGAAAAAGTATGCTTATAGCTACGATTTATTAAATCGTCAACTTTTCATATGAACTATTATGATCCATTGCATTACGTAATTAACACTTTAACTCACTTAATTCATATTCCCGAACAATTTAAAAGCAACACTTAGTTGATAAATTTATGATACAACAATATTCCTACTTAAAAAGTAAATAAATATTTAAAAAAAACGATATCAAATATAAAACAAATAATAAAATTCAAAACATAACCTGACTTCAGAGTTGCCAGAGTAGGATCTTTTTGTTACTTAAAGAAGGATTTTTTTGTTAAAAAAAGAGGTTTGAAGCATTGAGATTTTGGCGCGCTGTCAATTGATTTTGCTTGTCGTATTTACTAGAGTTTTTGTAAACAATGTGTCAAAATATTATTAAAACCCAGTTTTATACATACGAATGCAGTTTAATTATTGGAATGCAGTTATTTTTAAAATGCGCGAAGGATTTTTATTAAAAACGTTTTACAAATCGATTGAGCCTAGGTAATTATAACTAAAAGTTTGCGATAAACTAAGTTTATATTAATAAAATGAACTTGTAACTCAGTTACCTATAGGTTGGACTTGGGTAGACATTTTACAAGTGAAAGTTACAAGTAATTGTAATAGGCAAGAAAATGTTGTTTATTAAATAGAAAAATGCTACAAATCTACAAGTGTATCCTTGCGTAACACTTGTACATTTGTTATTACAAGTTGTTTTTTACAATTATTGTAACTACAAGACTTGTAATTATGTGAAACGGGCCCCTGGTCATAAAAACGTCTGAAACGAATAATTCAATTACAATCCCGGTTTCGGATTTGCGAACAAAATACTTCTCCTTTATATGTACGAAATAAACGAGACGAAGTAAGGATTTTATACTTGTACATATAATCTATGACTTCACTTAAAACTTGTATATGTGTTGTTAAAATTTATGTCCAATTACTCGAAATATTGTAACATTTTTACAAGGTACGCATTCTTTTACACCGTCTAATTGCAAAATTTTAAACATTTTGAACAAAAGATTTTTGGATTTGACCTTTAACTAAGATAGTTCCGGGATGGTACAATATATAGTCGTAGTTTTATTACCGCAATGCTCGCATGGGAAGAACAAACTGATCAGGTTTTATGATTCTCTGTTTCTTCTTGCAATAAAATCCTAACTTTCACTCGTACACATTTAAAGTAATATCGTAAAAAATTTAAAAACGAACTCATCTTTAACTGCGTTCTGGGTAAGATCGCGCAAATTTTATATTCTATGAGAGAAAATTAAAAAGAAAGTCTATTTAAAAATATAATTATCGAGGATACTTGTTGTCATCAAATGAACTTGGGGGTCGAATACACCTTTGTAGTTTGTTAATTAAGTCTGAATACATCAATTAATTATATTCCTTTGGGTTTCGGTAATTTTAATATTCTTCTTGTAAAACAGGTTCGGGTACGAGGTATCTCGAAACTTTTCGGATTCGATACGCTATTTCTCTCCTATTAAGACTCGATCCGCTCATCCTCACAATATTTATATAAAATGTTAAAAATAATTTAAAAAATCGGGTGCCTCGAAACTTTTCCCAATCACATAAGATTCGCTACGCTCGTCCTCCCTAAATCGGATTCGCTACGCTCGTCCTCCCTACATCGGACTCGCTTCGCTCGTCCTCAGAATATACAATTCGTCAAATGTATACTGCAACACCTCTTTGGACTTACTTCGCTCGTCCTCAGATATTAAATGCATTCGTTTCATTCCCAGGGGTCACCCATCCAGGAAATGACCGCGCTGGATACAGCTTATTGGATAATATTTTTATAAACAAATATTTACAGCGGTGGACTGATTTTTGTACAACATTTTAACTCTCTAACATTAATATACTGGGAGCTACGATAATAACACACACACACACACATACAGACAGACAACCTTGCGAAAACCACTCAGGAGACTTTATAAACACCTAAAACAGATAATTCCGGTGACATCCCAGTTTGAAATAACTTTTTTTTGCAAAACAATACTTTTTCTACATACCAATGCTATAGCGTTGGTATATATATTATATATATATATATATATATATATATATATATATATAATATATTATATATATATATATATATATATATATATATTATATATATATATTATTTATATATATATATTTATATATATATATTTATATATATATTATATATATATATATATATATATATATATATATATATATATATTTATATATATATATATATATTATATATATTATAATATATATTATATACTCAGCTTTGAAGTGAGAGAAATATTTTTCAAAAACCTGCTGAGAACAACAAAGCACACAATGAGACTCAATAAACAAGTCCTAGAGATAATTATATATTAAACGTGTTACAACAGTACAGATACTCTGACAGCTCAGGGAAAGAACATTTCACATGGGTATTAAAGTGAAAATACATTAATAAATAGTAATAAGTATAAATAATAAAATATAAGTTAAATTGCTGTAACACTAGGAAACACAACGTGTAAAGTCTAGGTTTAAAAAGGGAGTAAACCGGAAAAAAAAAATAATAAAAGAGTGTAAATAAATTAAGTAATTAGTTTGTAAATAAAGTAAATTCTACTGTAAATAATAATAATTCTAATTGTTTAATTTAAGGAGGAAGTGCCTCCAACAGGGTTAGTTGTTAGGCACACCCGAATTAAAGAACGCGGTGGATGGAGTGATTACCGCTAAGGGCCAAGTTGTCGAAGCGGTTATCCAGGCAAAAAAACAGAAAAAAACAGTCTTATTATTATTATTATTATAATTATTATTATTATCATTATTATTATATTTTTTTTTTTCTTTTAATTCTTAGCCTGGGCTAGTTTTAAGAGCAAGGGACGAGTTTTTACCAAGTCACCTTCTCATATAGGAACTAATGTGGTCTCACAAGAGTTCTGTCGAGTCATGTCTATGTTGCATACTATTAAGTCATATTCAATGTCTTTCGTACTATTGAGCAGGTTTGTAGAATTACTGATTTTTGAATGAGCTTAATGAGAGAAACCGGTAATCTATTTTTCTATTGCTGATTTTAAGTCTTTATGAATTATTCCATTTGCCGATAATACTATGGGAATAACTGTAGCTGATTTCATTTTTTCAAATTCTAATAATAATAATAATAATAATAATAATAATAATATTATTATTATTATTATTATTATTATTATTATTATTATTATATAATAATTAATATCCACCTTAAAGTGGATAATAATCTGTTCATAATTTTCTTTGTATCATTTTGAAATTAACCTGTGATTTTCATAGGAATCTGTTGATGTAATTATAAACATAAAGAATAAATTTATTAAAAATAAAAAAATATTTACTTATTTCATTCACGTACTTATTTATTCTTAAAATAATACTAATATAGAAGGAGCATATGACCGCAAATACAATGTAATTCCACTGATAACACGAAAGCCGGTTGACTGGTGGTCATAAGTAGGGATACCACCCTAACAACAAAAAATTATTTTAAATATGTGTAATAAATATCCATTAATGAAGAAAGATCGGAAAGAACAAATATAATAACTTAAACACCTGCTGAGTATTTAATGAAACCGGTCGTAGATGGTAAAAGGGTACCTAGTGGAATACAAGAATCTGCATTTAGTTGACGAGGACTACTTTTAATATAATTTTAATTAAAAACGTTAAACTTCAATGTAAAATGCCTAAAGTATTGTAATGATATATATTAGTATTTTATGAATAATCAATCATTAATTAATAATAGAACATAATAATTCAGCAACCGGAAGTATGGCCAACTTTTTTTATAAAAAAAATTGTATATCGTTAGAGTGGCAGCATTACTTAAGACCACCAGTGAACCGGCTTTCGTGTTATCAGTAGTGCTCCTTCTATATATGGTATTATTCTAAGTATTTGTTCCTTGTAATTATATGAGAGGAATTGACAGATCGGGACTCACTTTTTAGTTAATAAACCTAATTGTTCCTTATTTGAGATTTGGGGTTAGAGAGAAATCAATAAATCGCGACTCACTTTCCAGTAACTAATTGAAATAGCCTTAAGGTTTTAGGTATCTTAAGCATATTTATTTCAAACATCAGCTGTACCTATAGACCCTCGTTTCAAGTGTCAATAATCTATAAATTCTATCTTAACGTTGAATAAACACAAATAATAATAATAAAGTTTGATTTTTTGTTGATATGACCAGTAAAACTTGTAAAAAATACAAAAATGTGTTCTGGAAAAATCATTCAAGTGATAAAAAATAAAGGTAAAGCTTTAATAGAATTAGCAAAGATTTCGGCAACATATAAAAAATTCAATTCAAATACTGAGGTGGACAATAAACAAAAATATAGAAGTTAGGTGAAGAAAAGGGTGTATTAGCTAGTCCATTGTGCGAGGAGAGAGTCCGTCTGTCAAAACATAAATGAGATTTTATTCCGGGAGTCTGGAAATGTCCGGGGCATTGTTGTCAAAAAAAGTCCGGGACGGATCAAGAATTCAAATGAATATGTTTCTGGGGGGGAAGGTTTGTCGATAAGTTATTCACGGGTGAATATGTAGAGTAACTTCGGGATCCTATCACTTTTTTTATGGGTAAGAAAAGGTTTCTAGTGTAAAATCCTGTGGACATCTTAGGGTTTCTAAGGGTTCCGTAATGAAGGAGAAGGATTTAGACCCTATACGACCCTCAGAGTCCGACCCAAGGGTCACACCTGCCGACTTGGTCAACTCGGACACATTTCCCTTCTTCTGATATTATCGTACTGATCAATTTGAATAAAAATCTGCTTCAATGAATAATATCTTTAAGTATAGAAAACCGAGATAAAAAGATTTGGCAACCCAAAGGATAAAGATGTCCCAGTACTCCTAATGACAACAAGGCACAATACTCATCCAAATACCACCTACCTAAAATCCTTTTTTAAGAAAAACTAAACGGCATGCTATTAGTTGATTTCAGATCAAATCAAAATTGCTTTGTACTAATCTTTAACCCAAATATTAGAATAAAATTATAAACATAATAGGAATAATAATCTATGTTTATATTCAGAATCACTAAATTACAATTTTAATGATCTCTTCAGAACAAAATAAGACCAATCAACAAAACCTGCAGAGTTTCTTTTTGTTACGTCTTGTGCCGTAACCTTTAGTGCTTCTTTTGTAAGGTTCTTTTTAGTGCTTCCTTTTGTAAGGTTCTTGTGCCAAAACTTTAAGTATGTCCTCTTGTTACGTTCTGGACCAAAACCTTTAGTACTTTCTTTTGTTAAGTTTTGTGCCGTAACCTTTAGTGCTTCCTTTTGTTACATTCTTGTGCCGTAACCTTTAGTGCTTCCTTTTGCTACATTCTTGTGCCGTAACCTTTAGTGCTTCCTTTTGTAAGGTTCTTGTGCCAAAACTTTAAGTATGTCCTCTTGTTACGTTCTGGTCCAAAACCTTTAGTACTTTCTTTTGTTAAGTTTTGTGCCGTAACCTTTAGTGCTTCCTTTTGTTACATTCTTGTGCCGTAACCTTTAGTGCTTCCTTTTGTAAGGTTCTTGTGCCAAAACTTTAAGTATGTCCTCTTGTTACGTTCTGGACCAAAACCTTTAGTACTTTCTTGTGCCGTAACCTTTAGTGCTTCCTTTCGCTACATTCTTGTGCCGTAACCTTTAGTGCTTCCTTTTGCTACATTCTTGTGCCGTAACCTTTAGTGCTTCCTTTTGTAAGATTCTTGTGCCAAAACTTTAAGTATGTCCTCTTGTTACGTTCTAGACCAAAGTACTTTCTTTTGTTAAGTTTTGTGCCGTAACCTTTAGTGCTTCCTTTCGCTACATTCTTGTGCCGTAACTTTAGTGCTTCCTTTTTTACATTTTGTGCCGTAACTTTTAGTGCTTCCTTTTTTCATTCTTGTGCCGTAACCTTTAGTGCTTCCTTTTGTTACATTCTTGTGCCGTAACCTTTAGTGCTTCCTTTTTTACGTTCTTGTGCCAATTATTTATTTATAAAATAATAAAAAAACCCTTGACTGGTATACAATGTCTAAATTAAGGGACATTTTAATAATAATTTCTTCTGTTACAAAGGAAAGCGCCTTAAAACTTTCTAAAATTTTGCAACCATCTCTTCATCGTGCACTATGTTTCTTTGCAAGTCACTTTTAAAATAATATTTTACATAATAGAGATCAATAAACACTTAAGAGTATAATATGATATCAAGAAATCCTAAGTTGGAGGGGTAAGGAGAAATGAAGCAAAAGCATTCCATCTCTCTACATCTCTGAAGCCAACATCACCCCCATCTTATCGAGACACAGATGTCCTTCGAATTAGCTTAATGAGACGAACTTAATGACTCCCTCCTTAGTGTATGAAAACCCTATTTCAACGCTTTCAAAACCAAAGCTTAACTGCTTTAAGACCTTATTTAGAAGAAAACAGTTAAATATAAACACACTTTTAAAGATCGTTTTGAACTCTAAAATGCCTTTACTCGTCATTTCTGAAAATGTAAGTATTCGCGAAAGATTTAACTTTCATATTTCCAAAACATAACATTTTCTACTACGTGGAATTTGAATTGAACATTATTATGGTCTATAGATAAGGCATTTGTACTTTTATAACCATTCAAATAAAGTAAATAAATCATTCACCTAGAATTCGTTTGTTTAGGTGACTCGTCACTTGTTACTTTTCCTCATTTATGCCGTAAGTATAGTGGAAAAGTATTGCGTTTGTACAACGAATCCGAAATCGGGGTTTTACCTAAATTATCCGTTAAAATTAAAAAGGTTGTATTAACCGCAAGTTAAAGAAGCAATTGAAAAATCAGCTACCGTCGATACTTGCTTAGATATGAATATCCCTGGACCGGTTTCGGCTTAACGCTATCATCAGCAGGTGGGGCAACATTCGAGCTCTCATGTTCCCCCGCCTGCTGATGATGGCGTTATGCCAAAAACTGTTTTGATCGATTTGAAATTTAGCGCACATGTACTCATATGTAAGACCATCAAATGTGCTAAGTATCATATTATACATTATTTTCATTATCAGCATTATTTTGATTTTTATTGAACCACATTTAGGACTTTGTTGAACTTATTTATGAATAATATAAATAAGTATACTAAGTTTCATTTCAATTGGTAATTTTTCCTACGATTTATGTTGGATCACTTATGTTAAGCAGCATCGAGCAAGGATAGTGTCTGGATGGTTTTACTGTCTGAGGACAAGCGAAGGAGAACTGCAATATAAATTTTGTGGATTACATATTCTGAGGTTGAGTGAAGCGAGTCCGAAGTAGTGATCTCAGCGAATCCGATATCGCAAGGAACTTTTAATCTGTCATTTATTATATTGTGATTTATGAAATATTATTTTCCACTTAGTTACTGTTGAAATTTTAGTGGGTAGGATTCGTTTTGCGCGACTGCTCGACAACGCGACAGTACCTTTTAGCTTAAAATAATAGTTTAAACGCGAGTGTATGTTTGCGCTGCATTAACTAAGAAGTACAGTCGCGTAGACGTATATTTTTATTAAAAATCCTATAATCAAAAATAGTTGACTTAGCTAAAATTTAAGAATTAGTGTTTACGCGAATGGCTGTTAAAGCGATTTTTTGTGATTCATATCGTAGCTACAACGCCCAGTTAAGTAATTACAGAGTAGGTACTCTTGTTAATATGTCCATTAAGAAGTAGCAAAAATGTAATTAATACTCTTGTTAAATATGACCATAAAGAAGTAGCACAAACGTAATTAAATGTTAAATATGATCATAAAGAAGTAGCACAAAGTAATTATTACTCTTGTTAAATATGATCATAAAGAAGTAGCACAAACGTTAAATATGATCACACAAACGTAATGTTAAATATGACCATAAGAAGTAGCACAAACGTAATTATTACTCTTGTTAAATATGATCATAAAGAAGGTAGCACAAACGTTAAATATTGTTAAATATGATCATAAAAGAAGTAGCACAAACGTAATTATTACTCTTGTTAAATATGATCATAAAGAAGTAGCACAGTAAATATGACATATGCCAGTAGCACAAACGTAATTATTACTCTTGTTAAATATGATCATAAAGAAGTAGCATTATTACTCTTGTTAAATATGACATAAAGAAGTAGCACAAACGTAATTATTACTCTTGTTAAATATGATCATAAAGAAGTAGCACAAACGTAATTATTACTCTTGTTAAATATGATCATAAAGAAGGTAAGTTAAATATGATCAAAAGAAGTAGCACAAACGAATTATTACTCTTGTTAAATATGATCATAAAGAAGTAGCACAACGTAATTATTACTCTTGTTAAATATGATCATAAAGAATAGCACAAACGTATTATTACTCTTGTTAAATATGACATAAAGAATGTAGCACAAACGTAATTATTACTCTTGTTAATTATGATCATAAAGAAGTAGCACAAACGTAATGCATCACATGTTAAATATGACCATAAAGAAGTAGCACAAACGTAATTATTACCTTGTTAAATATGACATAAAGAATAGCACAAACGTAATATTACTCTTGTTTAAATATGATCATAAAGAAGTCACAAACGTAATTATTACTCTTGTTAAATATGATCATAAAAATGTAAGTTAGACCACAAACGTTATTACTCTTGTTAAATATGATCATAAAGAAGTAGCACAAACGTAATTATTACTCTTGTTAAATAAGAAGTAGCATAAAGAAATATGATCATTAGCACAAACGTAATTATTACTCTTGTTAATATGATCATAAAGAAGTAGCACAAACGTCTCTTGTTAAATATGATTAAAGAAGTAGCACAAACGTAATTATTACTCTTGAAATATGACATAAAGAAGTAGCACAAACGTAATTATTACTCTTGTTAAATATGACTATAAAGAAATAGCACAAACGCAATTATTACTCTTGTAATATGATCATAAAGAAGTAGCACAACGTGGAATAAAAAGTAGCACAAACGTAATTATTACTCTTGTTAAATATGATCATAAAGAAGTAGCACAAACGTAATTATTACTCTTGTTAAATATGATCATAAAGAAGTAGCACAAACGTAATTATTACTCTTGTTAAATATGACCATAAAAAGTAGCACAAACGTAATTATTACTTCTTGTTAAATATGATCATAAAGAAGTAGCACAAACGTAATTATTACTCTTGTTAAATATGATCATAAAGAAGTAGCACAAACGTAATTATTACTCTTGTTAAATATGACCATAAAGAAGTAGCACAAACGTAATTATTAAATATGATCATAAAGAAGTAGCACAAATGTAATTATTACTCTTGTTAAATATGACCATAAAGAAGTAGCACAAACGTAATTATTACTCTTGTTAAATATGACCATAAAGAAGTAGCACAAACGTAATTATTACTCTTGTTAAATATGATCATAAAGAAGTAGCACAAACGTAATTATTACTCTTGTTAATATGATCATAAAGAAGTAGTTAATACTTTTGTTAAATATGACCATAAAGAAGTAGCACAAACGTAATTATTACTCTTGTTAAATATGATCATAAAGAAGTAGCGCACAAACGTAATTATTACTCTTGTTAAATATGATCATAAAGAAGTAGCACAAACGTAATTATTACTCTTGTTAAATATGATCATAAAGAAGTAGCACAAACGTAATTATTACTCTTGTTAAATATGACCATAAAGAAATGTAATATTACTCTTGTTAAATATGATCATAAAGAAGTAGCACAAACGTAATTAATACTCTTGTTAAATATGACCATAAAGAAGTAGCACAAACGTAATTATTACTCTTGTTAAAAATATGATCATAAAGAAGTAGCCACAAACGTAATTATTACTCTTGTTAAATATGATCATAAAGAGTAGCATAAATTACGTTAATAAGAAGTAGCACAAATGTAATTATTACTCTTGTTAAATATGATCATAAAGAAGTAGCACAAAGTAATTATTACTCTTGTTAAATATGAACACAAACGTAAAAAAGATAGAATAGCACAAACGTTTATTATTATTACATCTCTTGTTAAATATGATCATAAAGAAGTAGCACAAACGTAATTATTACTCTTGTTAAAATATGACCATAAAAAAAGTAGCACAAACGTAATTATTACTCTTGTTAAATATGATCATAAAGAAGTAGCACAAATGTCTCTGTTAAATATGACCATAAAGAAGTAGCACAAACGTAATTATTACTCTTGTTAAATATGACATAAAGAAGTAGCACAAACGTTATTATTAACTCTTGTTAAATATGATCATAAAGAAGTAGCACAAAGTAATTATTACTCTTGTTAAATATGATCATAAAGAAGTAGCACAAACGTAATTAATTATCTTGTTAATATATGACATAAAAAGTACACAAACGTAAAATTACTCTTGTTAAATATGATCATAAGAAGTAGCACAAACGTAATTATTACTCTGTTAAATATGATCATAAGAAGTAGCACCAAACGTAATTATTACTCTTGTTAAATATGATCATAAAGAAGTAGCACAAACGTAATTATTACTCTTGTTAAATATATGATATAAAGAAGTAGCACAAACGTAATTATTACTCCTTGTTAAATATGATCATAAAGAAGTAGCACAAAAACGTAATTATTACTCTTGTAAATATGATCATAAAGAAGTAGCACAAACGTAATTATTACTCTAATGTTAAATATGACCATAAAGGTAGCACAAACGTAATTATTACTCTTGTTAAATATGATCATAAAGAAGTAGCACAAACGTAATTATTACTCTTGTTAAATATGACCATAAAAAAAGCACAAACGTATTATTACTCTTGTTAAATATGATCAAAAGAAGGTAGCACAAACGTAATTATTACTCTTGTTAAATATGATCATAAAGAAGTAGCGCACAAAACGTAAATTACTCTTGTTAAATATTGACATAAAGAGTAGCGCACAAACGTAATATTAACTCCTTGTTAAATATGATCATAACAA